>OX369256.1:3494787-3945456 GCA_947284805.1 Coleophora flavipennella
CCCTTCCCCCCCGAACAGCTCGCAACTATAAATTTTTATCTTTTCACATCGTGGTGGCGAAAATCGACTGAAGTGCGGTTGCAGAATAAAATATTTGTATTTTCTGTTCAAAACATATGGTTATTTGAAAATGAACATAAATGAACATCCACGCAAT
Source organism: Coleophora flavipennella (assembly GCA_947284805.1). NCBI lineage: Eukaryota > Metazoa > Arthropoda > Insecta > Lepidoptera > Coleophoridae > Coleophora > Coleophora flavipennella. The sequence continues at coordinate 3,494,945 of OX369256.1, forward strand.
GCAAATTGTTGTAAAACATCTGTGCAATTAAACTTTGTTGTTAATGTAGAAACAATCCACAAAAAAGTAAATCGTAATTTGTTTCGTGTACAGAAAAAATTCTACGCTAATTAAAAAATATTATGTTTGGATGGACTTTAATCCAACTAATGTCGAACATTCGTCTTATTTTTCCAAAAACACTTTGTCGATGTAAGACTTTCATGGTGTATTAAGGCGACGCATTAGAAACTGGTCGCAGGGATCTCGATGTTTCTCAGCAATTAAAAAACATATAAAAGTGATATTTTGTAAACTGATTCTTCATTCCAAAGACTTCATTTTGTCAGTTGCAGAAACACGATTTATTCACTTTTATAACAGAAAAAAATATATCAAAGAAACCTTTTAAAACAGAGATTTGCATTCTACAGACAAACCAGAACGACATAAACCTGTAAATTTTCTTAGTCGATTAGTCTAAACACACACTTCAATATGCCAGTTGGATTTTTTAAAACTAATTGTTGTTTTTAATTGAAACGAATAAACATTTAAAAAGTGCAAAAGTGTAGTTATTTTCTTACACGTAAAGAAAAAGACAGAGACAACTGGTCCAATCAATGGGTCGCCTTAAGGCGCTAAGATCACTCAATCCGAGCAGGTTGATACGTGTTTCAATAATATCGAAAACGTAAGTCTATTCATTTTACGTTCAAATCAATGCGGGTTTCAACGCGGCTGTTACGTTGAAACCAAAAGCCCAATTCTCGATTTTTTTTACGTTTTTATTACTTTTCATCACTTTCAAATAAATTTAAAAAATGTGTTAAATTGAAATAAAAGGTCTTAAAGTCACCGATTTTTGTGTGTGTTTGTTTCATTCAATATTAACTGGTTTTTTTGAGAAATTTTGCAATTAATGCCAAAAACAGGGTCTACGAGGGCAGTTTGACAACTCAATGACTTTAAGGTTGAATAAAAACTTTTTTAATATTTTTTTTTGTCTCATATTTGGAAACTCACTACGAAGCGCATGTCGTTTTTTTTTTAAATTTGGCGCGAAAACAAGCTTTTTAGAAATAAAAAAGTTAGGCGACTTCTAAGTATTCTTTGAAAATGGAGAAAAACGAGTTTCGAGTGCTAATTAAACACTATTTTTTACGTGGTAAAACAATTAAGCAGACCGAAGACAAATTGAAAAAGAATTATGGTGATTCTGCGCCTTCTCATGGGATAGGTCACTACGGAGGGCATGGTTAATAAAATACATGATATTGTTTTGGCAGACCGTCGAGTGAAGATACGCGAAATAAGTGATGCTGTGCACATCTCGACTGAACGAGTTTTTTATATTTTGCATGATATTCTGGGCATGAAAAAGCTTTCTGAAAGATGGGTGCCGCGTTTACTAACAGTCGACCAGAAACGAAATCGTGTAACAGCTTCTGAGGAATGCCTAGCCATGTTTAATCGCAATCCGAGTGAGTTTATTCGTCGGTACATAACAGTTGACGAAACGTGGATCTATCATTATACACCAGATACTAAGCAACAGTCGAAGCAATGGACTTCTACCGGGGAACGTGCCCCAAAGAAGGCAAAAACTGTTTGCTCGGCTGGTAAAGTGATGGCCACAGTCTTTTGGGACAGCCAAGGGGTTATTTACATCGATTTTTTGGAAAAAGGCAAGACAATAACCGGAGCTTACTATGCTGCATTGTTAGATAGATTCAATGAAAAGTTGATCAAGAAACGACCGCATCTAGCAAAGAAAAAAAGTCTATTTCATCAGGATAATGCACCGGCCCACTCGTCTGCAATCGCGACATCAAAAATTTTCGAATTAGGATACGAATTATTGCCACACCCTCCGTATTCGCCAGATTTAGCCCCCTGCGCCTTTTTCCTCTTCCCAAACCTGAAGAAATGGCTTGGCGGGCAAAGATTTTCGTCAAACGAAGCGGTGGTAGCCGAATCTGAGGCCTATTTTTCAGGGTTTGACAAAAAATATTTTTTTGATGGGTGTAAGAGGTTGGAACATCGCTGGACTAAGTGCGTAGAGTTGAAAGGAGATTATGTAGAAAAATAAAAAAATATATATGTAAAAAGAGTGTTTCTTCTTTCCAAAGTCATGGACTTATCAAACCGCTCTCGTACAGTATATTTTCTTACATCAAAAGTGGTAATATTTTTAAAATTGTATTCAGTTAAATCGTGGCGTTTGTGGACTATGAGAAGGCCTTTGATTCAGTCGAAACCTGGGCTGTGCTACAGTCTCTCCAGCGGTGCCAAATTGACCATCGATACATCGAGGTGTTGAAGTGTCTGTATGAAAACGCCACCATGTCGGTTCGCCTCCAGGACCAGAACTCGAAACCTATCCAGTTGCAGCGAGGGGTGAGACAGGGAGACGTTATATCTCCGAAACTGTTCACCGCTGCCCTGGAAGATGTTTTTAAGCTTCTGGACTGGGGTGGACTCGGCATCAATATCAACGGCGAGTACATATCCCACCTCCGATTCGCTGACGATATCGTGGTCATGGCTGAGACTATGGAAGACCTAAGCACAATGCTCGATGGCCTCAGTAAAGTCTCTCAACAAGTGGGTCTTAAAATGAACATGGACAAGACGAAAATAATGTTAAATGTCCGTGTCGCACCCACTCCTCTAAAGGTTGGAGACTCTACACTGGAAGTTGTTGACGAATATGTATGCCTGGGACAAACAGTCCAGCTAGGTAGTTCCAACTTCAAGAAAGAGATCAATCGACGAATCCAACTCGGCTGGGCAGCGTTCGGGAATCTTCGCAATATCTTCACGTCCCAAATACCGCAGTGTCTCAAGACTAAGGTCTTTGACCAGTGTGTGTTGCCAGTGATGACTTACGGAACTGAGACATGGTCGCTTACTATGGGCCTCATAAGAAGGCTCAAGGTCACCCAAAGGGCAATGGAGCGTGCTATGCTCGGAGTTTCTCTGCGTGATCGAATTACAAACGAGGAGATCCGCAGGAGAACTAAAGTAACCGACATAGCTCACAGAATCGCTAAACTGAAGTGGCAGTGGGCAGGGCACATAGCTCGTAGAACAGATGGCCGATGGGGCAGTAAAGTTCTCGAGTGGCGACCGCGCACCGGAAAACGTAGCGTAGGCAGGCGTCCCACGCGGTGGACCGATGACCTGGTGAAGATCGCGGGAAGCCGATGGATGCGGGCAGCGCAGGACCGGTCGTCGTGGAAATCCTTGGGGGAGGCCTTTGTCCAGCAGTGGACGATTTGTGGCTGATATGATGATGATGATGATTCAGTTAAATCAATTTTATATTACTTTAAGTAAATTATATATTTTTTCTATGGTGATAGCTTTACACAGTCTTTCAATAATTTGAATTGAATATTGTCATTTGACCCATCTTAAGGCCTTAAGACTTTCATGGTGTATTACTCTACTTTAACGCACTAATCCTTAGTGATTTCGGCTTCGCCCGCGTTGATCCCGTTTTTTTCCGTTCGCGTTCCCGTGTGAATTTCCCAAAATCCTTTCTTAGCGGATGCCCAATTGCCCTCGTCCTAATTGCTATCTGTATTTCAAATTTCAGCGAAATCCGTTCAGTGATTTAAACCAGTCAGGCACCTTTTCCTTTATAAATACAGATTGTGAAAATGTGTTTGTTTGTTACCTCTTCACGCCTCTTAACACCTCAACTAATCTTGTCATAATTTGGTATGCAGGTAGTCTGTATCATGGAAAGACATAGGCTAATTTTTATCCCATGATAATAGCTTAGTACTAAATAATAATAGATTAATAAGGCTCGGAAGATGATGATGATGATGAATAGCTTAGTACTAAACAGTTCCTGAGGGAACTGAAAAATAGTATTTTTTGTTTAATTTCCTTAACATCGCAAAGGAGCAACGGATTGTTGTGATTTTTTGCACAGAGATGGTTGAGAGAGAGGGACATGACATAGACTACTAATTAGCTTAGTCCGACATAGTTCCCTGGGGATCTGAGGAAAACTCATTTCCACCCACGCGCACGTCGGCGTCGTAATGGAACAACATATTGACGTGATTTTTTGCATAGAAATAATTGAAGAGGTAAGAAGTGACAATGACCGCTTATCAGAAGAGCCTGATATAGTTCTCGAGGGATCTAGAGAAAACTCATGTCTACGCTTGCGAGCCAGCGGCTCGCGCAACACTCACCCTCAAAGACAGTCAACGATGTCTACGCGGACGAAGTTGTGGGCAAAAGCTAGTGTGACATAAATTATCTCTTTTCTTACAGCCAGATAATTTGTTAATTTCCATAAAGTCCGGAGTCCGGACAGCCCAAACATACAATGCTCCCGTTAAAGAGAGAACACATACAGAGAACTGGAAGGACATACGGGCGCGTATAAAGCCAACTTGTTAAAATTTGGCACTTTCCTTGTTTACACTTTTGCTGTGCAAAATTATTATGTACTTCTGGACGCAGGCGAAGTGTAAAGCTTAATTAAAACTCGGGTTTATTTAAATCCAGTCCATTTGGGGAGCGAGAATCAACACATTACTCACGGTATAAATGAAACCGCAGAATGAGGGAAACTAACACAGATGGGATGCTATTTCGAGGTTTTCCTGGTCGAAAGTCGGAGGAAAGTGTTAAATGGTGGGTAGCTAAACTAGCAAGACATTCACAAGTGGTATGAACGTGTAAATATACGTAGATACAATGGATTCAAAGACACATTTTCAGATGTAAATATACGAAAATACGAAAGTATACATATTAGTACTGACGTAAAGATACAGTGGATTCAAAGACACATTTTCAGATGTAAACATACTAGGATACAATGGATTCAAATTCACATTTTCAGATGTAAATATACGAAGATACAATGGATTATAAGACACATTTTCAGATGTAAATATACGAAGATACAATGGATTCAAAGACACATTTTCAGATGTAAATATACGAAGATACAATGGATTCAAAGACACATTTTTAGATGTAAATATACGAAGATACGAAAGTATATATATTAGTACTGACGTAAAGATACAAAGGATTCAAAGACACATTTTCAGATGTAAATATACGAAGATACAATGGATTCAAAGACACATTTTTAGATGTAAATATACTAAGATACAATGGATTACAAGACACATTTTCAGATGTAAATAAACGAAAATACAATGGATTCAAAGACACATTTTCTGATGTAAATATACGAAGATATAATGGATTCAAAGACACATTTTTAGATGTAAATATACTAAGATACAATGGATTACAAGACACATTTTCAGATGTAAATATACGAAAATACAATGGATTTAAAGACACATTTTCAGATGTAAATATACGAAGATATAATGGATTCAAAGACACATTTTTAGATGTAAATATACAAAGATACAATGGATTACAAGACACATTTTCAGATGTAAATATACGAAGATACAATGGATTCAAAGACACATTTTTAGATGTAAATATACTAAGATACAATGGATTACAAGACACATTTTCAGATGTAAATATACGAAGATACAATGGATTCAAAGACACATTTTCAGATGTAAATATACGAAGATACAATGGATTCAAAGACACATTTTTAGATGTAAATATACTAAGATACAATGGATTACAAGACACATTTTCAGATGTAAATATACGAAAATACAATGGATTCAAAGACACATTTTCAGATGTAAATATACGAAGATATAATGGATTCAAAGACACATTTTCAGATGTAAATATACAAAGATACAATGGATTCAAAGACATATTTTCAGATAACATCATGTGAAGTTTATGTTGATTTATTCAACTTTTCAAGCGACTTCCAAAAAGAAGGAGGTTCTCAATTCCACTGTATGTATTTTTTTATGTTTGTTACGCGATTTCTTTGCAAATAGTGGACCGATTATCATGATTATTTTTTCATTTACTGCCAAGTTGGTCCCTTATAAACTTTATCAAAATTGGTTTAGTATTTTTTTTTAATTAACAAAAACCAAAAATAATAATGCAAAATTGTACTAAGTTGCTGCGAAGAAAGTGGGTTTTTTAACATGTGTAGCGTTTTTACTACTTAGATACAACTAATAAAAAAATCCTCCCTTTTACCCGACGACGGCGCCAAAAGCAGGGTTATGTTTTTCGAGTCTATGTATGTATATTTCTTTGGCACGCCTTGTAGCCTAAACGGCTTGATGGATTTTGGAGTTTGTTTATCCCGTGAGTGACATTGGATACATTTTTACCTGATTAGCCAAAAAGGGTCATTTATTTCTTTGGCACGCTCTGTAGCCTAAACGGCTTGATGGATTTTGGAGAGCGAGGTGTCGTTATATTCATCTTACTACTGTAGGATACATTTTTATACGACTGGCCAAAAAAATAGGGGTTTAGTTTTGTATGCTGTCAGATTTTTAATGTTTAATCAATTGACATAATGTTTTATTTCGAAAGAGTCCCAAACACTACCCCTCAGAATCCTTAATCTGGCAGAACGCAAACGCGGGGTGACAAGGAGGCACCCCATTCAAACTTTGGGTTTTTCTTTTCAACTCGAAGCAACGGCTGTTTCGTAGACGGGGCGGGGCGCCCGTGACACGTTAACACTCACGAATTTATGCTTCGTGGCGTTGTGCGCCGATTTTGTGTCAAATAGTCGTATAAGCTCGTAGTAAATAAAGATTTCAAATACTTAAAAAATCAACATCGTATTTGCTTATTAGCATATTCAGAGAGGGTAAATATACTTACATATTCTTATAGATATTTCTAACCAAATTAATACACCGAAAATTCGAGACGAATAGAAATGAGGCCGTCTATTTAACGAGATTATCTTACAACCTAAATAAGAGATAAATCTAGGTACTAAATGAAATAAGTTAAACAATCGATAACCCGACTACGGAAAATCTTTAGTAAAAAGTATAAAAAACAAGAGTTACCCCCTGAAATCATATCCTTTATTTTCCCTTCATCTGGGATAATAGTCGTCGTCATCGGAAGCAATAACGATAGATACTAATGATATAAGATTTGATTACGATAGGCCACATTTAACTAAATCAGTTAAGTGGTTTAGGAAATACGAGAAAATCGATGAACATATACATATAGACTTTCCGAAACATAATCTTCCTTTTTTCGTAGTCGGGTAATTAGGAAATACGAGGTAACAGATGAAACTACACACTTACATACATAGTGTCCAAATCATAAACCTACGTAGTCGGGTAATGAGCAACAAGCACAAACTAATAAAACAATAAATTATCAGGACCACGATCGCATTACAAAGTTACAACGAACCAAACATAAAACTGCTTTTAAACTGTAACCAACAAAAATGTCAATCCAGAGAGACAGTGACGCGGCTCGGGGTCTCATAAGAAGCTAATTGCTTGTACAGGCCGCGTCAAAGGGCCCGAGGTGCCCAGCATACCGGCCCGCATTGTGGTGAGCCATAATGACCTGTAGGCATTTGTTGCACTCCGTTGTGTAACATGCACGAAGGTTTTTGCTCGGCACGACCACAGGTACATAAGGAGGATGGATGCCGACGCCAGAGGGAGGGCCACCAGCCCAATCAATCGACGACCAATACTGCCCTTCCATCAATATAATGATGCTCGTCTGGTTTTAGCCGCTTCCGTGGCGTAATGGTTAGTCCATTCGCTTATTCGCTCCACACCAGGGGCCCACCCTGGACACTTCATACAACGGGCCAGAAATTACATTTCAAAAAAGGAATGACGGAACAAACAAAATGGCGGCGAAATCCTACACGTTCGACAACCAAACTGTAACCAATCTGTATCTGTATCCATCTGGGTGAGGTCGCAATCTAGAGACCGGCAGGGAGTGTCCAGACTGTATGATAGTACTATATATATACTTTGCCAGGGGGTCGCGGGATCGATTACTGGTGAGGTCTAACTTTGTAAGACAATTTTCAACCGACTTACAAAAAGGAGGATCTCAATTTGAAAGTAACGCGATATCTTTGCAGACGATGAACCGATTGTCATGATCCTTTTTTTATTCGATATAATATGCTGCCAGGATGGTCCCATATTAATTTTATCAAAATCGGTTAAAGTGAAGTACTTATTAAAAGAAACGGCCAAGTGCGAGTGAGAACCGCACACAAAGGGTTCCGTACAAAGGATACAAAGGATCATACAGATGGCGCTTGTACAAAGGGTTCCGTACCATCATACTAGATGGCGCTAGTGTCTTTACGTTTTTTGCATGGAGGAGACCACCTTACTTTTTCACTTTTTATAATTTTGAGTATTTGTTATTATAGCGGCAACAGAAATACATCATCATCATTAATAAATGAAGCTAATAAGAGCCTTGGCTATAGGGTTACATTACCTAGTTGAAGGGGTGAATCGGGTTACGATGTTAACTTTTATGTTAGTTCCAAAATAATTTTCGAAAGACCTAAAAACTTGGGTATTGATAGCGTGCATTAAAAATAACTGATCCGCCATCTTTGAGAGTCCTCCATATTGGATTTAGAATGACGATGCATTGTCATTTAAATTAGTTTGTTTGTTTAGTTTGGACTTAACGTGTATGCAAAATTTCCGCTCAATCGGACACCGGGAAGTGGGTCAAATTTAACTTGCAAGATTTGGACAACAGGACAGGTGAAACTAAATAAAAGCTTTTAAAAATTGACATTCTTCTGTCAATATCTCAAAACTTGCAGAATCAAGAACCCTGCAGTTGCCACAGAATGATACGTATTAGGAAGTGTGAAAGGTCATAATCGTTTGGTACACAATCAAGATTGGCTGAGTTAGCATTTGGCACGTACATTATCCATTCATTCAGCGCCGCCGGGAGCGTGGAAGCCACTCTGCCAAGCTACCACTCCACTCCGAATGCAATTAAACAACAAGAGTCCTCTTTGTTGTGTCCAAGTCCGGTATAAAGCTAGTAAATGCTTAATCTGGGAAGCAAGCTATTTGATAAAAAAATTGTAAGAGATAAACAATGATTGCTCGTAGAACAGATGGCCGTTGGGACAGTTAAGTTCTCAAATGGCGACCGCGCACCGGAAAACGTATCCCACTCGTAGCGTAGACCTGGTGAAGGTCGCGAGAAACCGTTGGATGCGGGCAGCGCAGAACCGGTCGTCGTGGAAATCCTTGGAGGAGGCCTATGTCCAGTAGTGGACGTCCTTCGGCTGATATGATGATGATGATGAAACAATGATTCACGCCAGCTGAGATAAGCAAGCTTATAAATAAAAGAAGTCAGACATAACAAATCTGTTATCTTACTAACTGTAAATTTAAAAAAATCTGAAATAACAAAGTCATATGTCAATACTGTGAGTTTTTAGTTTATAACCATTGATCGCATTTAGGCCCTCACAAAAAACTGTAAAAACTTGGCTTAAGTCAACTTCTTAACGTCTTAAAGTTCATTTTTCCTTTTAGAATTTAATAATAAGGGTCCATATGATTATAAGATATCACCTTTCAGGTTATAAGCTGGCAATGTTATACGAGTACATAAATTGCGTCAGACTTTAGATCCTACTCGCTATCGATAATAGAATACGGGCGAATTTATGTCAGCGCAAATAATCTGCGGCCAAAATCAACTCGAGAGTCACGCGAAGCATTGTTGAGAGCAATAATATTTTCACACGACCCCCGCATGCATGCTGCTATTGCTTGGCTGCTGTACTTGCTGTTTGTTATCTATCGCAAATACATATTTCAACGGTTCCATCTCGATTGCGAACGCGATTGCATCTCGATTCGACGGTTGAACGTTTGACATGCGCTCCCGACGTCGAGAAACCGATTTCTGAAAGCTCAGAATATTGTAACGTATGAGAATACCGAGGACATCGAATATTTGGATAGGGGAGGAAAATGGAAATATACAACACATTTTTTTGCTGAGCACATTATTTGCCTGAAACATTTTTAATAATGTTTGTTTATCATATAAATTAATATCGAAAGCTTTGAAGCTTCGAGAAAAATATTTTTATTATATTTAGCTTTTTTTAGGGTAGGCTCGGGCTCCTAGTTAGAGACGTATATGAGCTAATATGATGATGATAATTTTAGAGGACAAATCACACACGGTCATTTGGCTCCGAACTAGGAGTCCCTGTATAATGGGAAACCAGAAACTAATATAGATGCATTAAAATTAAAATAAAATTGGTGTAGGTCCCGTTAACTGGGGCCTTTACACATCATACTGAACAACTTTTGTTCTACGACTTTGCTAAAATCGCAAAAAACAATTTTTCTTCGTACAATTCGATCAGCTGATCGACCAATTTTGTGCATTTTAGTATGGAGGGTCCAAATTTTTTTTTGAGAGTTGACTATGGGTTTCTTGGGGAAAGTTGCTCAGTATGATGAGTAGAACCCCCAGTTAACGGGTCCTACACCAGTTTTGTTACACCCTGTAGATATTTAACACCCAGACACAGAACAGTCAAACCCGTTAGCTACACGAATGTTTACCTTGGGCCCAGGATATTGGGAATCCAACCAAGACCTCAGGCTCAGCAGGTTGGAGCGCTGCCATTAGAGTAGACCAACGGGTCAGCGGTTCTTCCTTCCGTGATAGGGAGGCGAGAACTTGAATCGTATGTAATATACAACTTTGAGTAAAACAGACAGTACACTTTGTCATAGAAAATGACGATGATGATGAAGTTTCAAGTAAAATTACATCAAATACTGACTTCCCTACGAGTTATCAGTACTATGACAACATTGACTTAAATAGGTCGATGTTATTGACAAAGAACTTCTATTAAACTCACAATGGTAAGTAACGTAAGCAATACCTACATTACAAGTCCACAAAACCGAAAGTCGCCTGACGAGTTTAGGCAACTCCGGCGGATGTAAGGGACGAACAGGTGCTATGACAACATTGACTTAAATAGGTCGATGTTATAGACAAAGAACTTCTATTAAACTCGCAATGGAAAGTAACGTAACAATACCTACATTACAAGTCCACAAAACCGAAAGTCGCCTGACGAGTTTAGGCAACTCCGGCGGATGTAAGGGACGAACAGGTGCTATGACAACATTGACTTAAATAGGTCGATGTTATTGACAAAGAACTTCTATTAAACTCGCAATGGAAAGTAACGTAAGCAATACCAGTACCTACATTACAAGTCCACAAAACCGAAAGTCATCTGACGAGTTTAGGCAACACCGGCGGATGTAAGGGACGTACAGGTGCCCCTGTCAACGTATCATGTTACCACCTCACTTGTCAAGCTTCTGTGTCGCGAGGCTTTCTAGCGGTTTAACGTTTTGCCATTAGATTTTGGTAGCTGCCGAACAAATATTACTATGATTCATTTTTAAAATTGATTTCATGGAGAAATTTTGTGCAATCGGCCTTAAAGGGTTATTCTTATAAAGGCATCAGAAGGTGGAGCGACTCTTATTGATTCTGAGTTGTGTAGGACTGTCATTCTAAGCCTGTCTGGCTAGCTACCACCATCTTATCTAAGTCTTGCCACCAAACATCAGTGTTAACAACATTGATGTATTCCGGCTTGAAGATAAGATAGCCAGTTCTCCATTGCATTGGGGAATCTTGGTAAGCCCGCTTCCATCTTCGGCATCATTGTCACTTACCATCAGGTGAGATGATGCCAAGGGCTTACCAATTGTGAATAAATAAATAAAATAAAATCATCATCATCATATCAGCTTATATACGTCCCCACCGAGGGGCTCGAACCTACCCTGAACTAGGGCGATCGGGCCTTAGTCGACCACGCGGGCCCAGTGCGGGTTGGTCGACTTCACACACTACCTTCGAGTTTCTTTGCAGGCGTGTGCTGGTTTTCTTCACGATGTTTTCCTTCACCGTTAGAGCGTCGGATAAACGTACATATGAAATCGAAATTCGAAAACACAATGGTACGTGGCAGGATTTGAACCACGGCCTCCCGGACAGGAGGTAGCGGCCGTAACCGTTACGCCATCGACGCTCTTGTAAAGGTGACAAAGATTTATAAAGAAAATTAATTATGAAGGTGGAGCGACTCTCGTTGATTCTGAGTAGTATTTGGACTATCATCATCATCATCATATCAGCTCATATACGTCCCCACCGAGGGGCTCGAACCTACCCTGAACTAGGGTGATCGGGCCTTAGTCGTCCACGCGGGCCCAGTGCGGGTTGGTCGACTTCACACACAACCTTCCGAGTTTCTTCGCAGGCGTGTGCAGGTGTCCTCACCATGTGTTCCTTAACCGTAACAGCGGCGTCGGATTAACGTATACATTTAAATCGAATTTCTAAAACACATTGGTACGTGGCAGGATTCGAACCACGACCTCCCGGACTGGAGGTAGCGGCCCTAGCCGGTACGCCACCGACGCTTTATACGACTATTGGTAAAATCACTATTTAATGTTCGGCATTCAAATAAAACCACTCGGGATTATGCCAGACGCAAACAATTTATTTAAATTAAAACTATGCACACCAAATAAATAGAATATTTTATGCCCGGATAGGGTTGGATGAAATATTTAACGCGAGCTTTGACTGAAATAAATCAGCTAATTACATAATCTGATTAGTCTTAAGCCAAAGAATACAGACTTATTAGTACTAACATACAGTATGGAAACTCCCTGCCGCTCTCTAGATTCTAGATAGTCACCGAGGTTGATACAGATAAGTGCTAGTTTGGTTCTCGAACGTATAGGAGACTTCGCTGTGATTTCGTTTGCTCCGTCATCTTTATATATAAAAATGAACCCCCATTTTCTCTGGTCATCGCATCACGCGTGAACGGCTGGACTGATTTCGCTTTTTTTTTTTTTGAGTTCGTTGTCAGGAGAAGGTCCTTATGTAGGGTAGGGTAGTGTAGTGTAGGGTAGGGTAGGGGAGTGTAGGGTAAGGTAGGGTAGGTTAGGGTAGGGTAGTGTAGGGTAGGGTAGTGTAGTTTAGTGTAGTGTAGTGTAGTGTAGTGTAGTGTAGGGTAGGGTAGTGCAGTGTAGTGTAGTGTAAGGTGGTACAAAGTTCGCCGGGACAGCTAGTTTACTTATAGAAATGACTTTTCTCGCCCGTTGTATGAAGTGTCCGGGGCGTGCTTAAGCTCAATATTTTATCCTAAAAACGTTTGTAAAACGCTGAAAATGCGAAATGCTCTGCTAATTACTCGCCGTGTTACTCTCGTCTCTTGAACATTAGACCCTTAAAGTTAAATGGACCATCAAATTATCGACAAAGAACTTATTTTCATTCATGTTTCATTAGTCACCAATCCTATTAATATTATAAATATGAAAGTTTGTATGTATGTATGGATGTTTGTTATTATTTCACGCTTCAACCACAGGACGGATCGGGATGAAACTTGACACACATATAGGTTAGGTCCTGGAGTAACTAATTAGTAATCTGTGTCCTGGAATAGGACATAGGCTACTTTTTACCCCGGGAAAACCGAAAACAACGCGGGCGCAGCCGCGAGCGGACGGCTAGTCTATAGATAAAATGCAAAGCATACAATAGAGATGACGACAGCATTAGAAATAAATTATGATATGTTGATCACTAAATTGCCCTTCTACTTAAACTTTGGAAAACCTTACTCGTTTTGTTTTTCCATCAAGTCTTCGATTTTTAATTCATCAAAATCACAAAATGAGTACATAAATGACACTGCAAAACTATGACGTCACGCCTAGGCATTTCAAACATTTTTAGAACAAAATGTAGTTTTTGACAAATGGTAAAAAGTAAATCTGATGACTAGTATTCGTCATCCCTATTAAAAGAGATATGGCGGAGTGAAAACCAGTAGGTAGCTATAATATCGCTTTTCAACAGCAGATTTCTAAACAAAAAACACTCAAACATTTCTCTCGGGGCTGCAGCTGACGAGAAGCAACACTGACCACACAACTAGCACTCCGATTGGAATCGAAATGAATTAAATTGTTTGCCGAGTCAACCCTGCCGCTGCAAGCCGGATCGCTGCTGCGAACTGCGGTCACAGTATTACAATATAGCGGCTTACAGTAGTGCAACGAATATACTTACGCAGAGCAACGGAAGGGTACTTGCGGGGCAGCGGGCGGCGGGGCACAGCCTGGCAACTCCGCGAGTTTGGCCATACAGGCTAGTACTGCTAGTTCCTACGTCGGTGGCGGCATCGTGCGACATCAAAAGCGTTGCACTACTGTAAGCCATATCGTTATACTGTGCTGCGGTCCACCAAACCAAACGCAAATTGAATCTCGAATGAGATGTCTCTGAATCGGTCGAACCTTAACTGGCTGCCAGCGGTTAAAGCGATCTTCTGTTGAGGCATAACAATCTGATTGGATAGACAACCTACATATTCGTTCATTCAAAAAAACAGGCGATTACAAAAATGCCAACAAGTTTATCGACAAAAACGAAATGACAGTTTTGTTGATTTGTATATGTGGCAGGCAAATTGTATGATTAGTCATTTTTCATACATACAGTCAGGCAAATTATATAGTTTGGCCGTATGTAAACGGTCAGGCAAAATGTAAAAATCTGTACGCAGATTGTAAAATGCCGAGCCAGGCAAATTATAATAATTCGGCCGTATATAAACGGTGGACCGACGACCTGGTGAAGCCGATGGATGCGGGCAGCGCAGGACCGGTCGTCGTGGAAATCCTTGGGGGAAGCCTTTGTCCAGCAGTGGACGATTTTCGGCTATATGATGATGATATAAACGGTCAATGCCGAGTCAGGCAAATTGTAAAATGACGTACGGCAGATTTTAAATGAGCTCGCGAAGCGAGCGATGTTAGGTTCGGTCAGGTTTGATTAATTGAACTGTCAAAGAAGTCCTCGCCCTCGCCATTATATAATTTGCCTGACCGTATTTATAATGATTAATTATACAGTATGCATGTGACATATCGATATCGAATCGATTTTAGAAATACTTGTTCCCAGTCCAATCGTTTCCAGGAATCTCAATGAAATTAGAAAATCTTTTAGCACTTTATTGTAGTTTAAAGATGTAACTATTCAGGTAATGGAGTTCAAAAAAGAAACCAAAAGAAAATTTATTTGATACTTTCTAAAGTTATATCTATATCACACCCCGGACACTGCATACAAATGGTCGTAAAATAACATTTCTAAAAACAAATAAAATCACGGCGAAATCCCATACGTTCCAGAACCAAACTGTATCAATATGGGTGACGAGGGGGTAAGGTTGCAATCTAGAGAGCGGCAGGGAGTGTCCATACTATATGTTAGTACTAATATATATACTTTGCTTATATGTATATCCAGCGTACCTACTTATTTATTTTGGGTTAATTACATTTTCAAAGATCAATTTTACAATAGTTTTATAAGCACATTGAATAATTAGATTGACGTCCCATTTCTAACTATATCGCAAATATAACTCGTTACCCACCAATAAAGTGCAGATGTTGTTATAACACTTTAATTTTCTTAAATAAATTGTACGGCAGCCCGCACTAAACTTTCTCGACAATTGTTTTCATATTTTTTAATACAAAAATTGAATTAAAAAGATTGTAATAATTTTGATGAACTATACATATTGCTACGTTTTCCGGTGCGCGGTCGCCACTCGAGAACTTTGCTGCCCCATTGGCCATCAGTTCTGCGCGGCCTCCACGGTAGAATGACGACCTGATGAAGATCGCGGGAAGCCGATGGATGCGAGCAGCGCAGGACCGGTCGTCGTGGTAATCCTTGGGGGAGGCCTTTGTCCAGCAGTGGACGATTCGCGGCTGATATGATGATAGATATTGCATGACTAAATATATCTTATTCGTAATACATGAAAATTCAATAGCTCCAACCATTTATCAGTAAATTTCAAGTTTCAATTATATTTTAGGAGAACCATACAAACACGATTTTTCACAGACCAATGGGTAATAAAAGCAACTCCGACATGCAAATCTTTAGAGCCGTTTTTGAGACAAAATTATTTTCAGTTTCTGTTGTATGACAGCTACTCTTCGGTTTGACGGTACTAAGTAACTTTTGATAATGACTCGATGAAATTATTTAAAACTCTTAAGTTCCCAATTTGGTCCCACAATCGGACTAAATAGCCTCCAGAGCCAAAGCGTTACGGACGAACGCACGGACGGAATTGAGATATTCGGTTTTTCGGTATGTGTTAATGATATAGAACACTTTTTCACGAAAATTGGAAAAACATTTTTTTTCGCGACAACAATACATACGTCCGTACCGTACCAAATATTAAAAAAAAATAGTTTAAAAAGAAAAAGACCGTACTACGGAATCGGGAAAGTAAAAGTGAAACATGGTATAATATTCTCTGTGGTTGCAATACCTTAACAACTTAACGTCCCCTCTGAAATAAAAGACCTAGGAATAATTATAAAGTTTAATAATCACATAATTTGTAAACAAAAACACAAAAACAAATTGAGATTTGCTAAAAAGGAATAAATTGAGCGGATAAAAGGAAAATTTTCAAAGTGCCATTTATGAGAGAGGTACAAAAACTTGCTATGCTAGAAATTTCAAACCGTCAAATTAGATTTGTTACGGCTCGCGGCTTTACATAGGCCGCGGAAAAATCGGCAGCCATCCTAATGGGCCCCTTTGATGAAGACACAAAGTTCAGATTAAGCCATCAAACTTTATCAGGCTCTTAGAAAAAAGAAACACAAACTAGAGAAAATTTTGTTTCTGTGACGTCAAACATCTCCGCAGGGTCGCACGCAATCTTACATAAAAAATACTGGTAAAGTGCGAGTTGGACTAGCACCCGAGGGATCCGTACCACTACACCTCTCCACACAACTACATAGTATAATGGTGATGATGACACGAAGTTCAGATTAAGCCATCAAACTTTATCAGGCTCTTAGAAAAAAGAAACACAAGCTAGAGAAATTTTGTTTCTGTGACATCAAACATCTCCGGAAGGTCGCACGCAATCTTACATAACGAAAAAAACTGGTAAAGTGCGAGTCAGACTAGCACCCGAGGGATCCGTACCACCACATCTCTCCACACAACTACATAGTATAATGGTGATGATGACACGAAGTTCAGATTAAGCCATCAACTTAAAGAAACTTAAAGAAACACAAGCTAGAGAAGTTTTGTTTCTGTGACATCAAACATCTCCGGAGGATCGCACGCAATCTTACATAACGAAAAAAACTGGTAAAGTGCGAGTCGGACTAGCACCCGAGGGATCCGTACCCCCACACATCTCCACACAACTACATAGTTGAATGGAAATTACTTATACCTATTCACATTACAAACAAAATACATCAGCGCGAGCGACGAAAATATGCTTTTTTTGTCATTCAGTTCGAAAAGGACTCATACTAGGCAGATTTTTATTATTTGTTATTTTATTTCAGTATAAGTACTATAATCACACCAAGTTTCACGCTTGTATGTATTACCGTTTTTACGATACAGTTAAATAAAAATACTTCTACAAACAGGTGTTTTCAATGGAGACCACCCCCTTTTGAGTTTTTCTAATTTTTAGTATTTAATAGTGGCAACAGAAATACATATTCTGTGAAAATTTCAACTGTCAACAGACGGACAGACAGCGGAGTCTTAGTAATAGCACACCCTGGACACTTCAAACAACGGGCCAGAAATTACTTTAAAAAAAAGGAATGACGGAACAAACAACATGGCGGCTAAATCCTATACGTTCGACAACCAAACTGTAACCAATCTGTATCAACCTGGATGACGAGGGGGTGAGATCGCAATCTAGAGAGCGGCAGGGAGTGTCCATATTGTATGTTAGTACTAATATATATACTTTGGTAATAGGGTCCCTTTGGTCACCCGTTGTTGGGTATACGCAACCCTAAAAACGAGCAGAACACATTCGGCGAAACCAGAATGAAGAGCCCACTAATAAGACTGTGCTAATAATATGGACGCCATCAATTCACTTGGATGGACACTAAATGCATAAATACAAAAAACCGATTTCTCTAACAATAGTATCTAGTTAGAATACTTTTTTTTTATTCACAATTGGTAAACCCTTGACAACATCCCACCTGGTGGTAAGTGACGATGTTGCCGAAGATTGAAGCGGGCTTACCAAGATTCCCCAACGCAATGGGGAACTGGCTATCTTATCTTCATGCCGGAACACACCAATGATATCAACATTGATATTTGGCGGCAAGACTTAGATAAGATGGTGGTAGCTAGCCAGGCGGGCTAATAATACGAGACAATTTCACATCCTCTAAGGTTTCCAGCACAAGATACAAGTAGACCTACTATTATGACGGCTTCAGACGTCAGTTTACATAAAAATGTTAAAATCATCCATCATCTAACAGACAAACTTAACTGGCAATTCCTTAAAAAAACCGGCCAAGTGCGTGTCGGGCCACGCGCAATGTAGGGTTCCGTAGTTGCCATTATCGCGTCCATATCTAATTTTCAAATTTCCAAATACAGCTGTTTAGTTGTTAGGGGGTGGGGACACTCGACTCCAACAAAAATTATAAAATGGTCTCAGAAGACTCACAACTATTTTTAAGCTCTAACCAACGACAGCACACGACTGGGTTTGACGAGAAAAAAAAATCATCCCTACTTTACTTGTGTACATCCCTACTTTACCCTTAAAAAGTTTTTTTTCAAAATTATTATGTATCTTTGCCAAATAACAGCTCTTAACTATTACTAATAGTCTAGGAGCAAGGCCGCGGACAGACAGACAGACAGACATGGCGAAACAATTAGGGTTCCTTGTTGTACTACGGAACCCTACAGAACACACCATTTCATGCAACTTGGATGAACACTGTTATTGTTCCAAATTCAATAGACTCACCATTCCATTCAACTTAGATGGAGTGGTTTTGCTCTGATGTAAATGTCATACTATGCGTTGTTCTTCACTATGTACGTCTGTTCATACATCTGTATGTCTGTCTGTCTGTCGGTATGTCACAGCCGCTTTACTCAGACTATTACAGCTAAATTTATATATAAATCTGAAATTTAGTATGATTTTAATAAAATAAATCTGTGATCCCTTTAGACATATGGAAAAAAACCTGTAAAAAACAATTTTAGGGTACATTAAGATGGGATGGGATGTTTTATTTATTCACATACTCCCATCGTATAAAGTATCGTTAATTACTAATTAGGTATTTCCAAACTAATGAGGGTTTGTGCAAAGTATATATATTAGTACTAACATACAGTATGGACTCTCCCTGCCGCTCTCTAGATTGCGACCTCACCCCCTCGTCACCCAGATTGATACAGATTGGTTACAGTTTGGTTGTCGAACGAATAGGATTTCGCCGCCATTTTGTTTGTTCCGTCATTCCTTTTTTGAAATGTCATTTCTGGCCCGTTGTAAGAAATGTCCGGGGTGTGGTTTGGGGACAACATTTTAATCACAACAAATAAGTACAACTTTGCTACATTTTGTTAATTTCCTAGAAGATTACTGAACCGATTTTGATGAAATTTCTGTGGGGCCAATCCTTTAAAAAAATAACTTTCCAAATCGATTTACAAATGACGAGTTCTGAGGGAATTTTTTTAACCGAGAATCTTTTAAAGTCGTTTGAAATTTTGAAAATAAACATTTATTTATTGAGAAGACTCCGGAACCCTACTTTATACGTGGCCGATACTATTGACCATTTTTAGGGTTCCGTAAAAACGGGACCTTATTACTAGGACTTCACTGTCCATCCGTCTGTCTGTCTGTCACCAGGCTGTGTTTCATGAACCGCGATAGCTAGACAGTTGAAATTTTCACAGATGATGTATTAAAAATTAGAAAAAATGAAAATCTCAATTTTTGAAACGCGAAGAAACTAGCGCTATCTAGTAGCCATCGCGGTTCTGACACAGACTTTACCGGTTTTTTTTTCTTTCAAATAAATTGTACATTCCTACAAAACGTAAGTACTCGTTAAAGTATAGAACACAATAGTTTTTCTTTCGATATCCCATTCATCGATTGTAATGCTCAAAAACAATAGTAATGTTAAACTTCGTATTTTAGACGGACGCAAAAATTTGCAACGCTTTCAGTTTTCTATTGATTTTTCCCTTTTTACGTCGCACCGTTTTTTCTTTTTGCTGTGTCACGGGATTGTCGAGTTTTGACAGTCATTGACGGCGCTAAAAAGAGCGAGGCGCAAGAAAAACAGGCAGGCGGAAAGCCGGACGGAAAATATTCACGAGCCAACTCGAATCTAGTGCCCGGAGAGCAGGCACATCATGCAAACTAAATAAACGTTTCAAAAGGAAATTTCTCATGGACTTGTTAAGCTTCTAAGTCTTTTCGACTTCTTACAAGGCGTGCGAATGGAAAACAGGGTGCTGAGCCTCTCCGGGGGGGGTCGGTACGTGGCGAAGTTGCCCGTTTTATATGCAAATTATCCAACGTCCTTATGAATATGAAAATTTTCTATTAGAACGTGTCGTTGTCAGCGGCCCTTGACGCCTCCCCAGCCGATGGCATCTTTATCACAGATTTTGAAAGATCAGCATTCTTCAACCAAGCGAGTGAATTGAATCAGCTAGACCCTAGTGCTGTGTTATGTAGTGTAACAGATACTAAGAAACTCATATTTAATCTTACTACTGTAAGCTTTGCGAAGCGTCGGTGGCTCAACCGGTAACGACTCAGTCCTTCTAACCAGCGGTACCGGGTTCAAATCTGGACGGCCAATGTACCAATGAGTTTTTCAAAAACTTACGTACATACTTACCGATTGCTTTAACGGTGAAGGAAAACATCGTGAGGAAACCTGCACACGCCTGCGAAGAAACTCGAAGGTTGTGTGTGAAGTCGACCAACCCGCACTGGGCCCGCGTGGTCGACTAAGGCCTAATCGCCCTGATTCAGGGTAGGCTCGAGCCCCTCGGTGGGGACGTATATGAGCTGTAATGATGAATCTTTGTGTGTATAACTAGCTTTTGCCCGTGGCTTCACCCGCGTGGACATCGTTTTTATTAGTGCGAGGATGAGTGGACATAAGTTTTCTTCAGATCCCTAACGAACTATATCGGGCTATTCTGATTAGCAGTCTATGTCACTTCCCACCCCCTCAACCAATTCTCTACAAAAAAAATCACTTCTATCCGTTGCTCCATTGTGACGCTGACTGAGTTTTCTTCAGATCCCTCGGGCACTATGTTAGAATATGATAATGAGTAAATTATGTCATCTCCCACCACGTCAGACATCTCTGTGCAAAAAATCACAACAATACATTGTTGCGTTGCGATGTTAAAGAAATTAAACAAAAAAAGAGTATTTTTTCAGTTCCCTTGGGAATTGCATCGGACTACGCTATTTACACAGGATAAAAAGTTGCCTATGTCCTTCCCAGTGATACAGGCTACCTGCATGCAACATTTTTATCAAGATTGGTCAAGGTGTTGAAGCGTGAAAAGGTAACAAACAAAAAAAAAACATTTTCATAAGATCTTTCTTTCAGCAGTAAAAACACCTCTAATATGAACTATCAGGAACTAAACATAAAAACCAATTTCGATTGTCCCGATTAGGTCGTACACGGTACCCTCGGGGCCCGCTGCTGGCACTCCTCAGCCTGCACAAGCTATAAAGAATGAGCTGGTGAAACGCGAACTAGTGGGCATACATGCCAACGTAACGCCTCCCTTGAGAGCCTCCTCGGAATATCTTTAAACTTGGCGACGATGACGCAAAGCGACCATCCCCAAGGTATACAAGTATGAAGGCAGTGAAAAGTTATTACTATCTCTTCGAGTACCACTGCTGACCGCTTTCCTTTTTGAGGGCTTAAAGATATTACCTATCGTCCCAAATTCTGCAATGTCTTTGCGTGTGAAATCCTTACTAATATTATTAATGTGAAAATGTGTTTGTTTGTTTGTTACCTTTTCACGCTTCAACACCTTAACCAATCTTGATGAAATTTGGCATGCCGGTAGCCTGTGTCACTGGGAAGGACATAGGCTACTTTTTATCCCGTGAAAATAGCATAGTCCAATGCAGTTCCTGAGGGAACTAAAAATATACCCTTTTTTTTGGTTAGTTTCTTAAACATTGCAACGGAACAATGGATTGCTGTGATTTTTTGCACAGATATGGTTGAGGGGGTGGAAAATGACATAAGTTACTAAATATGTAGTATATCCTGACATGGTTCCCGAGGGATCTAGGGAAACTCCTTTCCGCACTCGCGCACGTCAGCATCGCAATGGAGTTACTGACTAAAGTGGTTTTTTGTATAGAATTGGTTGAGGGGGTGGGAAGCGACATAGACTTCTAATCAGAATAGCCCGATATCGATCTGGGGAAACTTCATGTGCGCGGTCGCAAGCCGCTTGCGGCTCGCGCACCACTCATCCTAAAAGACAGTGATGAAAACAATGTCCACGCGGGCGAAGCGATACTAGGAGGTAACGACAAATTTGGTAACGATAACGGAAATGGATGGCAACCCTCTGATGTAAAATATGTAATTTTGCCTACGCAAAGTGATTGCGTTATGTACTATAGACAAACTAAAAACTAGTTATCGTGACCAAAAAAAAACCGATAAGGGATATGGCTGAGTAAGATATAAAATGAAGGTACTAGTTATACTCATGAAAATTATGCAAAAACTGGCCAAATATTCGGTTACGTTATGGAGCAACGTCCGTTAGTAGTAAGAATTCTGGACCAGACCCCAAAGATGGACAGTTGAAAAGTGTAACCGGAGCACCAAAGTTGGAAATGGCGGAGATAAATTCCTAAAAACAAAAGCATTTTAACAACAATCGTGTCGCCAGTCGCCACCCATTTAAATCGTTTGCGCGTGGGTCCCATTTCGCTATCTTCAAGCTTTTCCGAGATAGGAATTCCAGGCAAGCTTGGGACTCCCGCAGAGGGTGGGATACTGGTCCAGAACTCTCGCTATTCCTACTTACTACTAACGGGCGTTGCTCCATAACGCAACCGAATATTTGGTCAGTTTATGCATAATTATCATAAGTACAACCAGTACTTTCATTTTACATCTTACTCAGCCATTGCCCTTATCGTTTTTTTTGGTTACGATAACTAGTTTTTCATGCGATTTAAGTACATAACCTAACCACTTTCCGCAGGCAGACCGACTTATTTAACATCAGAGAGTTGCTTTTTATCCTCCAACCTAAGTTTATTCATTTCCGTTATCGTTACCAGATTTGTCATGACCTCCTCGTCTATAAGATAGAATTACCTTTTCTATATTTATTAAGTAGATGACGAAGTAACTAGTATCTCATCCGTGGGAGAGGCGCGTGAAAAAGAGGGCAGACGAGCACGTTTGCGTGCATAATTCAGTCGTTCCAGTCTGAGCTAGACCAAAAATATATAACCTACCAGTATATCAGACACTTGGTAATTTGGGACAAGAATTAAATTTTTAGGTACAAGTTTTTATTTTAGTGTACCAATAATTCCCAATAATTTAAGTCCATGCATGACACGAGTTATCGGCCGGCCATTATCGGGCTATGCATTCATGGGTCGTGCATTATCGGGACGGGCATTATTGGGAATATGCATGATTCCAAATTAAATAAATAAGGCAAGCACAGTATTTCCTACGAATCTATTAAAAAAATAAGAGACAAAAATACCAATAGCAAATACCAAATCCCACTCAATATCACCTCGAAGTTGCTCTAAAATCGAAAAACAAACAAACTCCTCGCGAAGTAGAATAAAAGCTTATAAAAAACCCAAATACCAGGAAGCGCAGGACCGGTTTTGTGGAAGTCGTTGATCAAAACCTTTAACCAGCAAGGCCGCCACTCGATAACTTTACTGCCCCAACGCTCACCTGTTCTACGTCTTTAGACTGATAAGATGATGATGACCAGTCGAAATAGTCACGAAATCTAATTAGGTACCTGCTACAAATAAACAGAGTTTGCTTTAAATTTTACAATGCTTTATGGGAACTAATTTAGAAGCAAATAAAAAAAAACTGGGCAAGTGCGAGTCGGGCTCGCGCACCAAGGGTTCCATACCACCATACAATATATTTTTGTAGTGTAAGTCTATTGAAGGACAAACATAAACTTTGTAGTTGAAAAAATGATCTCCCATACAACGATAAAGGTACGTCTCAGTCAATTATCCAACTGCCAAAGTAATCATATAAAAAGGATTTCATTTCCTTTACTTGTGCTGTAAGACCTTGCTTCTCTTCAAATTTCATGATTCTAGGGCAAAGAGAAGTAACGTAGTAAGTAAGTAAGGTTTAATTTTTTCCCAGCCTTTATATACACAGCCTGTATATATTTTAGTATTTGATGTCAATTTAATGATTATTTTTTTGTTCGAAAGGAGATATCCCAAGGGGGGGGGGGGGTACCATGATAAGGAAACCAAGATCTGATGATAGCATCCCAGAGAAATCGAGGGGAACCTTAGTTTCCTGTTTGAAGTCGGTTATTTTTTGTTCAAAATTATTACTTCCGAGCGAAGGTACATTGTTATGGCAAAAAATATCGACTTGAGATATTGATGGGGATCAATTGTCTTACGCTATTAAAATCCAAAAAACTATAAAATAAAATAAAAATTATGTATGTCTGTGTGTCCGTCCAGTGCTTTAGAGACTAAATTACTAAACAGATTTAAGGCCCTAAGATGGGTCAAATGACAATATTCAATTCAAATTATTGAAAGACTGTGTAAAGCTATAACTATGGAAAAAATATAATATACTAAGAGTAAAAAAAAACGATTCAATTGAATACAATTTTAAAAATATTAGCACTTTTGATAGAAAAAATATAATGTTGACCCGTTTTTTGGAAAACCAACACACAAAAATCAGTGACTCTAACACCTTTCATTTTAATTGAAAGCATTTTTAATATACTTTTTTGAAAGTGAAGAAAAGTAATAAAAACAAAGCGTTCGGTTTTAACGTTACTGCCGCGTTGAAGCCCGCATTGATTTGAACACTTACGTTGTGCTTACGTTCGATATTATTTTAACACGTATCAACCTGCTCGGATTGAGTTATTTTAAAGCATGAAGTATAATTTTGTATACAAATTTGTTTTTTCTTAGCTATAAAATATCTTTATCTTTATTTTTCAGGATTACCACTATAAAAAAATACACATACTTACTTTATATTTCTACACTGATTAGTTCATTTTTCTGGGAAAAATCGTAATAAAGTGCCTCTCATCCAGATTATTTGTAAAAAAAACAACTCGGATAGCTGCACTATTTATTCAAATTATTTGAAAAAAAAACAACTCGGATAGCTGCACTATTTATTCAAATTATTTGTAAAAAAACAACTCGGATAGCTGCACTATTTATTCAAATTATTTGAAAAAAAAAACAACTCGGATAGCTGCACTATTTATTCAAATTATTTGTAAAAAAAACAACTCGGATAGCTGCACTATTTATTCAAATTATTCGTAAAAAAAAACTCAAATAGCTGCACTATTTATTCAAATTTCTCTGCCTACACCTTTTTTTCTGCTACTCGTATAGGTAAGCATATTTTAATGTTGGTTTATGTATGTATGCCAGAAGACGGTGGCTACGCGAAAATGTATACCTTAAGGCGGTAATATTACAGATTTTCGTTATTTTTGACGTCAATTACTCCTAAACCCCTAGTTGGCGGACCTTGAAAAAAATACCCTTAGTTGATGATGTTCCTTTAAGTCTAAAGCTATTAGAAACACGATTGAGCAGTTTTGGCTCGATAGAAAAAAATCCCAAAGATAGGTCTACACTTTCAACTGTAGTTATGACTAATATTTTGAAGTATAAATTTAAAAAAATATATGTACAACAATATTTGTTACGATAATACAAAGTGAGTAATGTTATTATTTTTTATACTTTCATTGTAGTTTCGAAAAACCATTGAAAAAGTATAAAAGTGTTATTTTCTTTACTCTTTAGACGTAAAGAAAAAGACAGAGACAACTGTTCCAATCAATACCTCGCCTTAATAAAAATTAACAAACTGGACCACATGTAACTATTCTACTGTAATTTCAATTTAAGTCTGGTCTAGGTAGTAAATGACTTATGTGAATCGTAGAGAGAGGAGAGCTCCCAACAGAATCTGTTCCAAATTTAGATAAATGATCCCCGGTGGTGCAGGAGACAGTTGCAATGGCGCTGGGCACAGATGTAGCGATGGGTCGGCAGCCTGCCAACCAGCCTCCAACCACTCCAGATTGTTAAAATTATCATTTTACATTTCAAATTGTCACCGTAAAACTTTTGAAGAGAAATAGCCGACCTCCTAACTTAACATAGGGTAAAACCAGGATAGTTGCCCCAGGGGTATAGTTGCCCCGATTGTAATTTCTCTAGTTTCGCGGATGAATCGCATGCTATCTTACTAATCTATCGAATGATTCTCCAATTACCACTAATTTGACCGTGTCTTATATCTCTGTCGATTGCATGGGAAGGCAAAATGCGAACCAAGTTTTTGCGGGGTAAATGTCCTGTTTTTTGGAGGGGCATCTATCCTAAACGTAATTTACATGGATTAGGCAACTATCCCCTATGTGGGATAGATGCCCTAAAATATAGAGGTTCGCAAAAATGGCTAATACTCTAAAAATATTAAAGTTAATACATTTTACTTGTCATAAATTTGTAGAAAAAAAAACTACAGTACCGGCCAGTTTTACAAAAAAATACATATTATTTTGCTTTTTGTACTGAGAGATATAGAGTGATTTCAAAAAGTGTGGCTACTATCCAACTTTTACCCTACACGAAATAACTTTCGCAATAAACAAGAGAAGAAAAAAGCTTTCCGTTCCGACCCACACAATTTACGAAGTTGAACTTCACTCAAAGTACCTAGCGTCTTTAGCGGAAGCTGAGGCGCCGATGGTCAACAAACTTAGCCCCGTCCCGCCGACTGCAACAAGGCAACTTCATAACTGTTTGTCTCGTTAAAATCTTGCAAAAAAACAACTTTACCATATTAATCTCCTGTAAAGTTGAAAGAAGGTGGAATAATTACTAAGACTGAAGACGGGAATTACTCTTTGCTTTGAAGGGGCGTTGTTTGCGCTGGATCCAATAGGGGCAAGGTCGAGCGCGATATTGAACTCATATAGATGCAATGTATAGGCACACCCTGGACACTTCATACAACGGGCCAGAAATGACATTTCAAATAATTTTCGAGACTTAATTTTTTTTTCAGGTACAAGCTCTTATTTGAAAATTTTCAATTATTTCGTATTCTTCTCAGCAAACTCTTTAATTTGATACCCACATAGTAGGAGTTCATTAAAAATAACTAGTCCGCCATCTTGAGTGCGCCGCCATGTTGGATTTAGGATGACGTTACACAGTTAACCATGCATTGTCATCCAAACAGAACGTGTATACATTATTTCAGCTCAATCGGTTGAAGATATCTGCTTGAAAATTGAGTCGCAAGATTTCACCCGAACAAACATACATACATTGCAAGATAAATAAAAGCTTGTAAAAAGGAATGACGGAACAAACAAAATGGCGGCGAAATCCTATTCGTTCGACAACCAAACTGTAACCAATCTGTTGTTTTGTGTACCTTGGAGACAAAGCTTACCTTTAAGCACACCCCGGACACTACATACAACGGGCGAGAAATTACATTTCAAAAATGTTTTTTTTGCTTCAGATAAAAAAATGTTTTTTTTGCTTCAGATAAAAAAATGTTTTTTCTGCTTCAGATAAAAAAATAAAAGGTATAAGTGTGTTAGCACTTTGAAAACGGGGAATAAAAAACTCTGCTCCAATCAAGATTTAGTCACGCGTTGGTAGACTTACCGCCAATATGCCGAAATGTGCTGTGACATGTCTCAAATGCACCTGTCACAATTACAGTGTACAGAATAGGACCTATCACGTGTCGAAACATTATTCGATGTCACCATTTAAGGTAATGAATGATGCATAGTATGTAATAGAACAAGCGTTACCCATGCGTTACCCCACTTCTTGCTATGATTGTTGTATGAAACTCAATATCTACATTATTACATTATTTTTAAATTCATTGAGGTGAAAAACCCGTCTTCATAGGTTCAAAGCCACCACCGTGCTCTCAAAATATGTAAACAATAGGTGCATACATTTACCACCATTGAATTTCTAATAGTCTAATGCTGTTTTGAGAATAAGTTTTGTTTTAAGAACTATTTCTAATATTAATTTTCTTCTTTAAACTTTTTGATCCAAATGGCAATTTTATAAGTAAAGACTTTTTATTTAAATAAATTAGAGTCCATGTTTGTCTTACGTAACAGCTTCTGTACGAATTTTTATGAGTTTAATGACCTGCACGTCCGTGAAACTCCATCATATCGCAATTAGAGCAAGTGTATGGTTTCGCACTCGCAGTTTGTTACAATGTGGTTATTGCGTTCATGCAATTACAAGTTTGGCGTATACAGCGGCACACAGCCAGCGCGACAGATGAGTGCATATGCATACGGGCAGGAAATAGGAAATATCAAATGTAGTTTGAAGTAGTATGGGAATATTTGTTCTGAATTGTAATATTATGCAAGACATTTCATCTACTATATAAAAATAAGTCGGGTTTTCCTTCCTGACGCTATAACTCCAGAACGCACGAACCGATTTCGCTAATTCTTTTTTTGTCGAGTTCGTTATTGTCAGGAGAAGGTTTTTATGTAGGGTAGGGTAGGGTAGGGTAGGGTAGGGTAGGGTAGGGTAGGGTAGGGTAGTGTAGTGTAGGGTAGGGTAGTGTAGGGTAGGGTAGGGTAGTGTAGGGTAGTGTAGGGTAGGGTAGGGAAGTGTAGGGTAGGGTAGTGTAGTGTAGTGTAGGGTAGTGTAGTGTAGGGTAGTGTAGTGTAGGGTAGTGTAGTGTAAGGTAGTGTAGTGTAGTGTATGTAGGGTAGGGTAGGGTAGTGTAGGGTAGTGTAGGGTAGGGTAAGGTAGGGTAAGGTAGGGTAAGGTAGGGTAGTGTAGTGTAGGGTAGTGTAGAGTAGTGTAGGGTAGGGTAGTGTAGTGTAGTGTAGTGTAGGGTAGAGTAGTGTAGGGTAGGGTAGTGTAGTGTAGGGTAGGGTAGTGTAGTGTAAGGTAGGGTAGTGTAGGGTAGGGTAGGGTAGTGTAATGTAAGGCGGTACGTAGTTCGCCGGGGCAGCTAGTAGTAATATAATATTTTAAAGGTGGACGTCCACTGGTCCGTACTGGCCGCAACGCACGCACCGCACGCAACTGATTTTTTAAAGCAATGTATGAATTCATATGCCACCACGTCCACTATCGGTAACGTCCGCACCGAACGCTAATATGTTGCGTGCCGGTGACGTCACTCACTCTGTTCATCGAGCGCATCACGTGTTTTTTGATTGAGATGAGAACCACCAAAATTATCGCTGTTAATTATATTAGTAGAAAGATATGAAGAGTTATATAATCATGAAACATCCACAGTATTCAAATTTGCAAAGAAGAGATAAACATTTAGACCAATTAAAAATCCGCACGCAATGGGCGCATGCCATCGGCAAATCCTTTCAATCCGTTGCGTGCGGCGCGTGCGTTGCGGCCGGCCGATGCGGACCTGTGGACGCTCACATCTACACCGAGCTAACTAGCGCCGTCATTAGTTATTTATCACAGATTTGATATGTTAAAATAATAATAAACTACAGTCATAGTAAAAAGAAAGAATAGTAAGTTATCTTCATACAATGGTACATCGCGCGGTTTGTATGTGTGTGCATCAGTAGGCACGCACGAACACTACAATAATAATAAAACCGGTTTAGAACGCCATTTAGCTTTTCGCAACGACTATATTTTAGATATGTCAAAATTATCGGGTAGCATTACGGCAAGGGTCGCTCGCTACCTCCTGACGGGACGTCGTAGACATAGACATAGACATTTTTATTGGTAAAATAAATTTACACGTCATTACAATATTGATACAATAAATCAAAATAAAATTTAAATTAAAAATTACTACCAAAGTAATAAATGAAATATAGCTGTCAATTTAATTTACTTGTGGTCGAATCTTGCTACGTAGCAATGTGTTTTCTAATTTAGATTTCATATGTACGTTTATCCGACGCTCTGACGGTGAAGGAAAACATCGTGAGGAAACCTGCGCACGCCTGCGAAGAAACTCGAAAGTTGTGTGTGAAGTCGACCAATCCGCACTGTGCTCGCGTAGCCGACTAAGGCCCGATCGCCCTAATTAGGAGAAGGGCTCAAGCCTCTCTGTGGGGACGTATATGAAACTCGGTATGTTACTAAAACTGTACATGGTTAACAACACGCGGTAGTTCGTTGTTCCAAGAAAAATCAGAATAAAGTACTAAAAAATCAGAATAAAGTACTACAAATTAAAATTGTTTGTTACTTTTTCTTAAAAATGGCTGTAACATTTTTAATGAAACTTTGTGAATAACTAGAAATTAATATAGCCTACTACACTGGGTACTCTATTATTCCAAGAAAAATCTGAGTAAGGTACCTCCCATACAAAACCAAATATTTTTTAAATTATTCACCAAGTCTACTATCTTTATTATTTGCTACTAAGTAAGTGTAAATCCTTGGGGGAGGCCTTTGTCCAGCAGTGGACGATTTGTGGCTGATATGATGAAATAAGTGTAATGTTTAATGTTGATTTGTGTATGCCCGACTACGACAGATGGTGAAGGCTTCGCGAGAAAGTATGCACAGCGTGACTACAATTTACTAAATGGAGGCGTTAGTTAGGTAGGGGGATAACCAATAAATAACTGTATTTGTAGATCTTTTATGTATACTTTAAAAAATGTACAATTTAAAATTAACAATTAATGTTCTCTTAAGATTCAAATCTTTAGTTTCTAGACAAGCTAAAGAATATAGAAACAGATACGACTAATAAATAAGTTTAAATTAAAAATTTAATAAAAACACGACTGCGTAAACGATTACCCTTCTTTTTCCGGAAGTCAGGTAAAATGTATCCTATGTGACTCACGGGATTAAGGAAAATCTAACGATACCTCGCACTATAAAATCCATCAAGCCGTTTATAAGATATCGTGGAAAAAACATACATACATACATTACACCTGAAAACAATACACTCCTTTTTTGTGGACAGTCGTGTAAAAATCATATTAATGTTTTTTTTAAGGTAAGCCCTTGGCATCATCTCATCTGATGGTAAGTGACGATTATGCCGAAGAAGGAAGCCGGCTTACCAAGATCACCCACGCAATGGGGATGTCTGCATGCCGGAACCCATTAATGCTGTTAGATTATGCCCTTCCACAAACCAAACCGAGTCTTACAAAGTAAGACTCCGCCGGGAATCGAACCCGTGACCTCCTGATCTGATGCTAATGGACTAACGTGTCACGACCTCATTCCCCCCTCTCCATTTCATCTTCGGACAACCAGCCAAGGAGTGGAATTCCCTGCCGGCATCTGTATTCCCCGATTTGTATAATTTAGGAATCTTACATCCTCGGCTGCATCGACATTTACCATCAGGTGAGGTGCAGCCTCGCAAAAAGCGTCGGTGGCTCAACCGGTAACGACTCGGTCCATCTAACCAGAGGTACCGGGTTCAAATCTGGACGGCCAATGTACCAATGAGTTTTTCAAACCTTACGTACATACTTACCGATTGCTTTAACGGTGAAGGAAAACATCGTGAGGAAACCTGCACACGCCTGCGAAGAAACTCGAAGGTTGTGTGTGAAGTCGACCAACCCGCACTGGGCCCGCGTGGTCGACTAAGGCCTAATCGCCCTGATTCAGGGTAGGCTCGAGCCCCTCGGTGGGGACGTATATGAGCTGTAATTATGAGGTGCAGCCAAACGCACGCAAATTTTTAGTATAAAAAAAACTATTACGCCTCTTAAGTTTCTGACAGCCTATAGATACAAAACATTCATCATCATCATAATATCAGCCGAAAAACCTCCACTGCTGGACAAAGGCCTCCCCCAAGGATTTCCACGACGACCGGTCCTGCGCTGCCCGCATCCAGAGGCTTCCCGCGATCTTCACCAGGTCGTCGGTCCAGCGCGTGGGAGGCCTGCCTACGCTAAGTTTTCCGGTGCGCGGTCGCCATTCTACTATTATTATTTATATCAAAGTAAAGCTACACGCTTTTCAAAGATGGAGCTCATAACGTCACATGCCTATCTCAACTCAAGGTATGATGGTGGCATGTTAAATGAAAACCGCAACAAAGTAAAATCAATATTGAGCATAAGGTAGCTGTCGCCATTCTACTATTATTATTTATATCAAAGTAAAGCTACACACTTTTTGGAGATGGAGCTCATAACGTCACATGCCCATCTCAACTCAAGGTATGATGGTGGCATGTTAAATGAAAACCGCAACAAAGTAATATTCAATATGGAACATAAGGTAGCTATCGTAAAGTCTAGGTTAAGAGTTTATAGCCGCGGCAGCGTAGGTTTACCTACGTAATCACAATCAGTCATGTTTTGTAGTTGCAGGTAGCGATAGTATGCACTTTGTAACAGGTGAGTAGGTAAAAAATTGGATATGTTAAAACTTTCATCAGAAAATTTAGATTATTTTAAGAAACTTATTTGAATATAGTTTGTTTTAAATCATCCGTAATTTTTTTACGATTTTTTTAAAGTTTGTATGGCGATGACGTTTGCTCACAAATCACAATCATCGAAGTTTTATTGGATTTTCCATTTAATCATTAACTTTTTCGGGTGGAAAATATAAAAATACTGTATAAAATCAAAATATCTCAAAAAGGTTTGTTTTTAATTTCAGATTTGAAAATGAAACATGTTAAAATGTTAAGGTATTTTTGTGTGCTTTCTTATGTGAAGCTCTACAAATTCTTATTCTTACGGTGAAAGAAAACATCGTGAGGAGACCTGCTCACGCCTGCGAAGAAACTCGCACTGGGCCCGCGTGGTCGACAAAAGCCCGATCGCCCTAATTCAGGCTCGAGCCTATCAGCGGAGAGACGAATATAAGCTGATATAATGAACATGTGCAGTGTAAGATATCGTCACCTTGCAGAAAAGTCCGATCGAATTATTTGATATCTATGACACGATAAAATAAGCGAACTTCCACCCAAAAACCAATAACATGTATGTAACTATTCTTAATAAACATAATGGCGTATTACTGTTAATGTTATTCGGAAAAAGATCCATCACCGCTTCCAGATATTTTTTATTGTAGAACATCGATAAATCGATAAGGCCAAATTAAGCTCTAATTCTTTAGTTATGTTGTGTAGGGAATATTAATCGGAGTATGACAACATGTCTTCCGGCGCGACAATGAGGAGGCAAAAATTGTAACACGCACGCTGTAGTGAGGGCAAGAGATTTTCTTTAAACTTTCATAGCATCAGAAATAAATTATGAACC
This sequence comes from Coleophora flavipennella, assembly GCA_947284805.1. NCBI lineage: Eukaryota > Metazoa > Arthropoda > Insecta > Lepidoptera > Coleophoridae > Coleophora > Coleophora flavipennella. Next base: position 3,528,437 of record OX369256.1, read on the forward strand.
TTACTCGTTTAGTTTTCTATCAAGTCTTAGTTTTTTAATTTATCAAAATCACAAAATAGTTTTGCAGCGTCATTTATGTACTCAATAAATGACGCTGCAAAACTATGACGTTACGCCTAGGTATTTCAAACATTTTTTTTTATTTTTGACAGATGATAAAAAGTGAAACAGATGACTAGCATTCGTCATCCCTATGAAAGCAGTTGCGGATGAAATATGAAAGAAAGCAGACAGCGCAAAGTTAAATGGACGATTTGTGCGCGAGCTTTCTATGATGGCCTTTGAGACCTAGGATAAGGACTCCTGACAACGAACTAAGCTCACCCTGATCCAATTAAAGGAATTTATTTTCTCTCGGATTTCTTCTTATGTAAGTCTGAGAGCTTGTTATTCCGCATTCATTCGATTGAGCTCGTTATTTGGACAAATACCGTTGAAATAGGGACGGAGGATGTGATTTTTTACGCACCTGTGAAAACGTTCCCTCTAGACGTTCGTTGTACAGGGTGGGGCAAAAGATATGCATCGATTTTGAAGGTCCACAGAAAAAAAAGTATTCGATTAATATAAGTGCGGTTTGTTTTATTCAAATCACTAAACTCTTTTTTTCCTTACTTGTCTTATGTTGTCAACAAACACCGCTCGAACAAAAAACACCACTTTCCGAATACACCATACACATTATGAGACTAAAAAACATTGTAAATGGTAACTACGACGTGGAAGTATAAATTAACACTGAAATCTGCTATTATTTTATACATTTTTTAACACTTTTTCCATAAAATTGCGTAATTGATAAAAGATTTTGTCACAGATTAAAAATCGACATGATTGTTTTGTTACTTTGGTGTAGAGATGGGATGAAGTGAATGACTGAATGAATGATTTTGAACTGTTGTTGCGAGCTAAAAATTAGGTCATCTTTGATAGTTTTGAGATTAAGAAACATTGTAAATGGTAAGTACGACGTGGACGTATGAATTAACACTGAAAACTGCTATTATTTTATACATTTTTTAACACTTTTTCCATAAAATTGCGTAATTGATAAAGGATTTTGTCACAGATTAAAAATCGACATGATTTTTTTGTTGCTTTGGTGTAGAGAAGGGATGAAGTGAATGACTGAATGAATGATTTTGAACTGTTGTTGCGAGCTAAAAATTAGGTCATCTTTGATAGTTTTTAAACATTTTATTACATTAAGTTTAGTAATTTTTATTTTATTACTCTAGACAGCTAGGGAAATAGAAAGATGACGGAAATAGAAGCTTTTTAAACTCTTGACTATATATCTTTTATTAAATTAGGTCATCTTTGATAGTTTTTATTCAAAGTTTAGCAAATTTAATTACTCGCATCAGCCAGAGAAATAAAAATCACAGAAACACTATTTATTTATAGTCTATAAAATTGGCAAAAGTCTGCCATCCGCGGGAGTGTAATTATCTAGCAGTAGACGTCTCACGGCTGATATACAGCCTATGTACTCAAACAGAAAGCGATGGCAAGCATTATTGGCGATGCAAAGATTTTCCGCGCGCCTCTAGCGACGAAATGAAGAAGTTTCTAAGAACGACACTTTGCTTTAAGTTGAGGATAAGGTGAGGTTAATTTTAGATATAATCAGATGGCTCACGATTACATTAAGAAACCTGTTAATAATAAAAACAGAAAAACGAAATATTGTTGCGTTCCTGAATTTAGTACTTACGGAGATTCGGGAATAAGTTTTCATTTGTTTCCAAAATACAAAATTACCAGCAAAAAATGGTAGACTGCAAAGCAATTTCACCAGCAATGAGAGTTTCTTATCATCTTTTTTCAAGCTTCAAACTATTTTCCAAACAGTAAATATAATTATGTTTTAATTATTTTATGGTACTTATATTCACATGTATTTTATAAGTTATTTATTTAATTTAGGCTTAGGCGAGTTTCTCGTCGGATAACGAGATTATGTTCCGAATTCTAAAAAACAGAAGTTGTTTCCTAAATAATGTCGTACTGTCTCAGAATATTCCTAAGACCCTATTACTGAGACTTCGCTGTCCGTCCGTCCGTCTGTCACCAGGCTGTGATTCATGAACTGTGAAATGTGTCCAATGGTTCCCAACCCTACGCCACATTAAATGTGGCGTAGGGTTGGGAACCATTGGATGAACTAACTCTTATTCTTGGTTGATTCAATGATTAAATGAAGTACAAATTTTGTTGATGAGATAAGACAAGTAAGAAAAAAAACTTTAACATCATTGAATCAACCACGACTAACATTCATTTCATTCAATGGTTTCCATTCATTTCATTCAATTGTTTCCCACCCTATGAAAAGCTATTTCCAGTGACATTGACATAGGGACGCCATATATGTTTACGAGATAAGACAAGTAAGGAAAAAAAGAGTTTATGGAATGCCATTTGTTACATAATTTCGAAAATGACATCAGCAAGATGGCGGCCTTCAACAGCGATGAAATGATGAAAAACAGCAAATGCTGAACGTTACGTTTTGATGTTGGTAAACTTTTTTTTTATCAGATTTAAAGAATTAAGTTAGGGAGAAAACCAATTTGGGAGACACGTGGTGTTTTTTATAAAGGTCAATAATTTTCAATGGTGATATGAAATTGCTTTTCTCTCTGCGTAAATAAGAACACGTTAATAATGTGGCATTATTTCTATTTAAACTCGAATCTGCCCTCGTTTTATTACCCGTCCGTCTGCAATGAAAACATCCAAACGGTTGGATATATTTTGAAATGCGTGGTGTCATCATTAGATTTATCTTGGTATCTGGCTAGTCTGTTGAGTGTGAGTCGGGTTTTTTGACAGGTTATAAAGAGTGTTTTAATTCAAGCGAAAAATTTTGCAATCTGAATATATAGATTAGCCTTTTCGGTATAGTTAAGAGGTGAGACGATTGCAAGGGGATAAATAAATAGATATTTACTCAACAAACAGGACAAAGCTCATCACTAAGGTATCCACATCGCCACAGTTATTAAGCACGGGGCGCTTCGCCACAACATGCAACATGATAAATGCCCCTCCGAAACACAAGGATGATTTATTTAACAACCTCGCCAAAAACCACTTACAGTTGGCCACAAAAAGGACACGCGACAAATTTTATCCCCACCAACCATATCGGGACATCAGCTACATGCGATAGAGAAAAAAAAATGTTTTAATGAGATAAAAGTTATTGACAATGCAGGCCAACGCGATAAAGATGATATTAAGAACCGAGCAAGACACATCGCGGCAGGAGGTAATGTTTTATGTAACAGCGTAGCGATCTTATGTACGGGTTTCATTAAGATTTATATTTATTAATGGAAAAGGATGTTAAATTAAACTAATGGTATTTTGGAGGCAAATTCAATAAACACGAAGCTCGGTTACCGCAGCAAGAAGGGAATTAAGAATGCAATAAAAAGATCAGAGGCATTTGTCGAATTGTATTGTTAAGTATGTTTAATGTTTACGAGTCGGGTGATGTACGATGGATGTGCAAAAAGCGGGCTCGGCATGCATGGGTTCGTTCGCGTCGTGCTGATGACGTATGGTCAAAGTATACATATATACAGTCGTGGTCAACTTATTAGGGACGCTATATCACGAAAACTCAAGCGTTTCTATTAAGGTCCAGAAACCATTTCTAAACGAAGCTATGAAGCTTTTACCGTTGACAACAAGTAAATTGACTAGTATTCTAAATATTTAGTGGTCAGGGAAGGAAATAGCTACTTGTCATCGCTATTTTTTTTACTAAATACGTCACTGCTATTTTCTAATATATGGACAACTAATTAGGGACATGTAAAATTTTGACTATAAAAATAAAAAGTGCTGGGAAATATTTAAATGTTTATAATATAAAAATGTTATTTTACAAAATTTTAACAAAAAACAAATGAAAAACCGATATTCTAATAACCAGTATGGTTTCCTTTGTTAGTTAAAACCAGTTGACATCGGCGTGGCATCGATGGAATCAAATTATTGCAAGTTTCTAAAGGAATATTATTCCAAACAGCTTGGAATTGGTCGTATAGCTGATTTTTAGTAGCAGTACGTCGAGTTGCAACTTTTTTCTTGGCTTCGTACCAAGGTGTTCGATTGGGTTTAGGTCTGGGTTGTTTGCGGGCCAATCTAGTACCGTCACTGACTGCTGCGCTAGGAACGATTTGACGGACTGCGCTGTATGCTTTGGGTCGTTATCGTGTTGGAACGTCCACGACACTGGCAACACTTCTTCAGCATACGGTATCATCGTTTCCTCTAATATTTGTTTATACTGAAAGTGGTCTAGTCTTCCTTAATTTTTTTTTATAGGCCCTACTCCATGTCCTGAAAAACAGCCCCAGATTTGAATATTGCCTCCTCCATGTTTCACCTGCTTCTTTGTGTATTTTGGATTCATGGCCGAGTTTATAGGCCGTCGCACGTATTGTCTGCCATCTGATGAAATCAAATTAATCTTGGTCTCATCAGAAAATAGCACATTTTCCATTGAGCAACAGTCCAATGTCCATACTTCCTTGCAAACGCCAATCTTGCTTGTTTGTGTTCTTTCTTCAGTAACGGAGCTTTGCGTGCAACTCTTCCTACAAGTTTTGCCTCCACTAAACGCCTTCTGACGGTCCTTGCTGATACTCCAGCATTCAATTCTGGTCCGAAAACTTCGCTCTTGATATGAACGGAACCCTTAAAGGGGTCTCTCTTCGCGAGAGCAATCACTCTGCGATCATGTTGTGGGGTTGTTTTTCTTGGTCTCTTCTTTCTAGGTACACTTTCAGTTGTGTTATGCGTTTTGAAATATGCCAAGGCATTGCAGACCATGTTTTTGGAACATTCCAAATGATCTGCTATTTTCTTGAACGGCCACCCTGGCTGGTAAAAATTAATAACTACTTTTCGCACTGTTGCGTCACAACTCTTCTTTCTACCCATATTTTTAATTATTTAATGAGTTTACACACATATTCGCTTTTTAAATTGGCGCAAAAATTAAAAACGCGCGCGCAAAAGAAAAGCTATAACATTTTAATTTTTTGAATTTAGAAGGCAATAACTAAATGTCCCTAATTAGGTGGCCAGATATTTTGTACCATATTTATTGGTTGATGTGTTTTGTTAAGGTTGTATACGAGTAGTATATGTATTTATTTATTTATATTTTATTCTAAACACTAGAATACTATCAATTAATATGTTTACAAAGTAACAGACAATTATATCGAATATAGGTGATAATAAAAGGACTTGAATAATTAATATTTCTTGGTGTTTTAACTGTCCCTAATTCGTTGACCACGAAATCTAATTATAAATCTATATAATACCTTATAAATCTAATTAGTTATATAAGGTGTATCAAAATTAGCTGAAACTATTTTAACTGGTGCTTCTACCCATGAAACTGAACAACTTTCCCCCATGGAACCCATAGTCAAATCGCAAAAAAAATTTGGCTGTGCCATACTAACTCAATCAACTGATCAGCCAACTTAGTATGGGAAGTTCAAATTTTTTTTGAGATTTGACCATGGGTTCCATGGGGAAAGTTGTTCAGTTTCATGGGTAGAAGCACCAGTTAAAATAGTTTCAGCTAATTTTGTTAGACCTTATATACATATATTAAAACTAACATACAGTATGGACACTCCCTGCCGCTCTCTAGATTGCGACCTTGCGATTGATACAGATTGGTTACAGTTTGGTTGTCAAACGTATAGGATTTCGCCGCCATTTTGTTTGTTCCGTCATTCCTTTTTTGAAATGTCATTTCTGGCCCGTTGTATGAAGTGTCCAGGGTGTGGTATGGTGGTGCCGCGACCGGCATCGATCACTGCAGCCTTCCGCCATCCCACACATATGTAAACACGCTTCCCCGTGTTCAGATAGCCGACTACCTTTCCTCTCTCTAATGCCTTGTTGATGTATTGCCGTCGCTTTGTAGCTAAATTATCTCAACGTGAAAACTTTGTTACAGTCTGGGCGAGTGTATTTGACGTTGATGAGAGCTCGTAAAAAGCAAACAAACGAAGGCGAAAGTACATTTTTAAACATTCTTAAACGAGTTTGAATCGTTTCCGCTTAACTTCTCCCTTTTTGTGGGACTGTGTAAGTTGTGAGGTAGCTCGTTTAGCCATCAGTCAAGTCGTTACCCCAAAGCGCCACATTAACGACATAATGCTCCACTCAAAATCTAACTCTAAGGATAATGTGATGTAACGAACGAAGTACCGCTAAGTATTGTTGGCTTAGCCAAAGTATATATATTACTACTAACATACAGTATGGACACTCCCTGCCGCTCTCTAGATTGCGACCTCACCACCTCGTCACCCATATTGATACAGATTGGTTACAGTTTGGTTATCGAACGTATAGGATTTCGCCGCCATTTTGTTTCTTCCGTCATTTGTTTTTTGAAATGTCATTTCTGGCACTTGTATGAAGTGTCCAGGGTATGGCTTAGCTTACTTTTAACACAATGCGTTTCCGCAACTTCATTAATATGTACAACATGTTAAGACGGCACGTGCTCGTCATTCATAATCGGAATAAATTGCATGCATTTCTAATCAAGTACTTTCTTCAACAAAAATACTTTCGCCTAGGTTTTCCTTCATTCATATCAGCTCATATACGTCCCCACCGAGGGGCTCGAGCCTACCGTAAATTAGGGCGATCGGGACTTAGTCGACCACGCGGGCCCAGTGCGGGTTGGTCGACTTCACACACAACCTGCGAGTTACTTCGCAGGCGTGTGCGGGTTTCCTCACGATGTTTTTCTTCACCGTAAGAGAGTCTGATAAACGTACATATGAAATCTAAATTCGAAGGCAGGTTCGAACCACGACCTCCCGGACAGGTGGCAGCGGCCCTAGCCATTACGCCACCGACGCCACTAAGCCACACTTTCGCCTAAGTACGAGTACGTATTTTAATCTTCTTACTTGTTAATTTGTGATTTTTAAAATTTAAGTAATGGTTCGAAAATTGCGGTGTTGATTTTAATCTAAGTAATTCAAGTTAGCAAAAAGTTAGCAATTCTCAAGAAGGCAGACTTTAACGAAACGCGTTCTACATTATGCGAGACCCGATAAAATTCGACGCAAAGTACGCATTAAAATTTCAAGTGGATAAGTATATACTCTCAGCAAAAAAAAGCAATTCTGTAAATTAAAAATGGAAGCAAAGCAAGAAATCTTAATTATGTTAAAGTCCTCTGTTACGTAACACGTCGAGTCAAGTAAATCTCCTACAAGTACACTTGATAAATTACATCAAGAAAACACTTGACATTAGTAATAGACAGAGAGAGCTCGATCCCTCTTGCGTTGGAGAGATTTCTCTTTGTTGTCATACGCCGTAAATTTTGGGGCCACAAGCCAGCCTACTGTCTAATACATCACCACACTGATACGGCTTCTGTATACAACAATGACAGACTCGTTGGCTCAGTGGTTACTGCTATTGACTGCTGATCCGAGAGTTGTGGGTTCGATCCCCACCCAGGGCAAGCATTTGTGTGATGTACCGATTTGTTTGCTCAGTGTCTGGGTGTGAAATATCTATATATGTATGTATTTAAACGTATATAAGTATTTATACGTCGGTGGCTCAACCGGTAACGACTCGGTCCATCTAACCAGAGGTACCGGGTTCAAATCTGGACGGCCAATGTACCAATGAGTTTTTCAAAAAACTTACGTACATATACTTACCGATTGCTTTAACGGTGAAGGAAAACATCGTGAGGAAACCTGCACACGCCTGCGAAGAAACTCGAAGGTTGTGTGTGAAGTCGACCAACCCAACCCACAACCCACCCGCGTGGTCGACTAAGGCCTAATCGCCCTGATTCAGGGTAGGCTCGAGCCCCTCGGTGGGGACGTATCTGAGCTGTTATATTAATAATAATAAAAGTATTTATATCAGTCTCTGGTTCCCATAACACAGGGAATCCTACTTTGGGGCCAGATGACCATGTGTGATTTGTCCCAGAATATTTATTTATTTACTAGCTTTTTCCCGCGGCTTCGCCCGCGTGGAGATCGTCTTTATGACTGTCTTTAAGGGTGATTAATAAATTATGTCGTTTCCCACCTACTCAACCATCTCTGTGCAAAAAATCACAATAATCGAGTATTTTTTTAGTTCCCTCAGGAAATGCATCAGATTATGCTATTTTCCCGGGATAAAAAGTAGCATTGTCATTCCCCGTTACACAGGCTACCTGCATGCCAAATTTCATAAAGATTGGTCAAGGCGTTGAAGCGTAAAAACGTAACAAACAAACACATTTCACATACATAATATTAGTAAGGATTATTTAACAAATTTCACAACATAACCATGAGGAAACGAAGGGATATATATCTCTTTGATCAAAATTACGAGCTAACCGAAAATTAGGAGCTACCATCCAAGTAGTGAAAAGCGAGAGTCAATATCTTTATTGCTATCTAGTTTGTATAATGGCCACCAAATTAATTCATCGCACGGCCGATCGTCCCTCGGTATCGTGTGATAAGTCGAACAGGGCCCTGCCTGAGCCCGCGGCGACGAACATCGAAACTATCGTAACGAGATCGGGGTTCTGAGAACGTTATTCTGAATGGATGCCGCGGACATGTGCCCCGAGCTGAAAGCCTATCGTGATTTTCGAGGCATCTCATGAAAGCATCATTTCTGGTCCTTCGATAAACGAAGTCCAACACCTAGGTATATATAGGACGGCGAAGGTATACAAAGCCCCGACGCGACCGACGTCAAGAATTTAGTTAACGACGACGGTAATTGAATAGATTTAACAACTCAATTTTCACGACGATGAGATACTTCCAGGAAATGAATTAGTAACGGTCTGTGATAAAAATTAATTTTCAAACACCCGTTAAACTAAACAGTAAACAAATATATACATAATCCTACTAATATTATAAATCGTTATGTATATGGATGTTTGTTACTTCTGAACGTATCTGGCTGAAATTTGGTAGGTAGACAGATTACGACCCGGATTAACATACAGGCTATTTTTCCACGCTCCGCGAGCCGTTGCGGCTCGCACACTGCGCGCCCTCGAAGACAGTCATAGAAAATATGTTTACGCGAGCGAAGCCGCTGGCAAAATCTAGTTACTTCCTACTGATATTACAAATGTGAAAGTTTGTACTTTTGTATGTATGGATGTATGTTACTCTTTCACGCTTCAACCACTGGACGGATCGGGATGAAACTTGGCACTCATATTATATGTAGGTTATAGGTCCTGGAATAGGATATAGGCTACTTTTTACCCCGGGAAAACGTCTCATTACGGGAAAAAACAACGCGGGCGTAGCCGCGGGCGGACGGCTAGTAATATTATAATTGTGAAAATGTGTGTGTTTGTTTGTTTGTTACCTTTTCACGCTTCAACACCTTGACCAATCTTGATGAAATTTGTCATACAGGTAGTTTGTGTCACAGGGAAGGACATAGGCTACTTTTTATACCGTGAAAACAGCTCCTATGAAGTTCATGAGGAACTGAAAAATACTCTTTTTTTTGGTTCATTTCTTTAACATCGCAACAGAACAATGGAATGTTGCGATTTTTTGCACAGAGAAGGTTGAGGGGGTGGGAAATGATATAATTTACTTGACATAGTTCCCGTGGGATCTAAAGAAAATTGATTTCCACGCTCGCGCACGTCCGCGTTGCATCGTAGCAACTGATGGAAGTGATTTTTTGTATAAAATTGGTTGAGGGGGGTGAGAAGTGACATAGACTGCTAATCAAAGTAGCCCGATCTGGGATAGGGATCTGGAGAAAACTCACGTTCACGTTCGCCGCCACATGCGGCTCGCGCAACACTCACCCTCAAAGGCGGTCATAAAAACGGTGTCCACGCGGGCTAAACCGCGGCCAAAAGCTAGCACCTACATAAATACATAAATAAAAAAGGCAGTTACGTAAATGGTGGCAATGTTCGAAGCAATAGTGACAATATTAGGGGTTAAGCGGAGAGAATTTGCTTCCGGAGACGACGGCACGCATTTGTTTGCTTTCGCATATTTCTTGTTTGCCGTTCCCACTGCAAACAAAAGTTCCTAACTCGTATATCGAAGAGATATAGATATAGTCACACATTATCTAAATATTCGTCGCATTACGGAAGACGTCCACAATGGCCATCGACCGTTTGTTAGCGACCGCACAGAGGTGATCTTTTGTTTGGAGTAGTTTGAATGTGAAGTGTCCATGAGAGCGGCTATAGGATGATTTGTGGAGAGGATACTCTGCCGCGAATATCACCGGAGGTGGCGCGCGGTGGCGCCCACACGCTGACAGGACAATCGTCGATTTATGCTCCGGGCACCTGAAGAGCCGAATTTACTACCTCCAGCCGCCTCCTACCACACCAAACCGAATCAAGCTCGAAAATAACCAATCCCATTCCCTCAGGCTTTCCATATCGCATCACAATTGTGGTTTCGAGTTTTTTGCGCTAACATGATTTCGTTTGCTTTATAAGATTGATGGTCACGTCACGGTTAAGTGGTGCGGTGCGGAACACTCAATGTCCGTCGGCTATCGGTCTCGTGCCATTAGTGGGTTATTTGGCGATCAATTTAGAGGAGCGTTCCGTTGATATTCCAGCGAGGGATCCCTGGTTGAATTCGTAAGCCCTCGATTATTTATGGGAGTCGCCTGCGGCCGCCAGCAACCTTCTTCCGCGGCGTGTCACTGCGTAAAGAGGAGTAATCGCTCCAGGCTGCAAGCTGAGTGAATTTTTCCATTCGGGAAATGGCCAAAGGAATTAGACTACGGTGCGTTACATATTTCAGGGAAAGCCGCCGTCGCGGGGCTTACGACCGTTCTGTTTTGTGTTCGCATGGAAATATAACGGAGCTCCGAGTGTTTTTTTTTTATTATGCTCGTAAAAAGGAGCAGAAGGTAATACTGACAATCTGTGAGTGGGTAAAGTCCGATGAGATTATGAAAATATAGGGACGTGAAATTAATTTAGTACAACCATTAAGGAGGCTTAGCGGGAGCTCGGACGTTGATGGCTCTCTGTGCGACGTCTTACCTGCAACAAACAGAATCCAATTTGAATAAGGTATAAGAAATAAACATAAAACTAGTAATAAATCATAATTATATATCGCAGTTTACACTTTTATTACATGTCTTTAGGAACAATTTGCCGAGGTTATACTCGTAGATGCTGGTTTTCTTTTTCTTTAAAGAAATGTCTTGCATTTTAAGTGGCGACATAAGTCATAACTCATAACAAACACAATAGAACACACTGGATTTTTTAATCCACAATTGGTAAGCACTTGTCATCATCTCACATGATGGTAAGTGACGATAATGCCGAAGATGGAAGCGGGCTTACCAAGATTCCCCAACGCAATTCAGAACTGGCTCAACCAAACCGAATCATACAAAGTTAGAATCGCCGGGAATTGAACCCACGACCTCCTAAAGTGAAGCTAATGGACTTAACCATTACGCCACGGAGGCGGTTACAAGTGTCATACTAAAATATACACTCTTTGCAGTAAAGAATAACACATCCGTAGTCCCGTCAACAATAAAACCATCATACTACACTTTTTTTCAGATGTCCTGAAATAGTGGTTTAGCTGGGACACTCGACTCTAACAAAAATTAACACTTTAAAAATTGTTTTAGCAAAATCTCGGTAGTTTTGAAGAAATATTCAAAAAAAATCACCGTCTCTTTACATGTAGGTAGGTTCAAGATTGTATTGTACCACTCTGGCGGCGTGATTTCAAGATTCAAGATATTTATTCAAAATAGGAGCAAATTACACTCTTTCTGATAGTCATAAAATAGTGATTACATAATTTCATTTGTAAAAAACTAGGGATGCATCCGATACCGATACCGATACCGATATATCGGCGATACTTCGGGTTTGCCGATATATCGGTATCGACGATATTTTTATGGCAGATTCAACGATACTTTTCAAATTTCGCGCTTTAAAAAAGTAATGTAAACGCGCGTGTTGTCCCATCTATTTCGTTGCAAAGAGGTATCTGTCGCATCTGAGAGACTATTTTCCACCGCAGGTCTTATTCAAACACACTTGCGAAATCGCCTTTGCCTGCAAAACTTAAGATGCTTTGTTTTTTAAATAAAAATCTTATAAATGTTAATTTTGAATACTAAAACTATTAAATAATTGTGTTTTATTTATTCTACCTTCCCTTTTGAATTCAATAAGCGTATCGGTATCGGTATCGGTATCGCCGATATTTTTATAAGAGTATCGGTATCGGTATCGTATCGGCAAAAAGGCGTATCGATGCATCCCTATAAAAAACCAAGAAATAAATAATAATTAGTTAATAACGTGAAAATCCAATCCTTGATATAAAAAAAAACAAATTATGACATTAGAACAAGAAACCAATATGACACGAAAAGTTATACATTAAAATCATTGAATGTCATGAACGCCTTTGACAAGTGTAGGCCAGTTCACACGGACAGCACCCGCGGTCACGAGTATAACGCGAGAGTCCACCATCGGTCCTCTCAACCATATTACAGGGAAAGGAACGACCCGGCTCCCGATTAATATGTATATCCATGCCAAATTACAACTTTATAGTACTATTATTCTCTTAGCTAAGCCGGGGACAGATGGACAGACAGATAGACATGGCGAAACTATAAGGGTACCTCGTTGACTACGGAACCCTAAAAATAATAATTAAAATCGGTTCACAATCGGCGAAGATATCGAGCAAAATACATAAAAAACCGTACCGACTCGCACAAAGTAGGGATCCGAAAATCCGAAGTCTTTTCATAAAATAAATGTTTATTTCAAAAAACAAGATTATACAGTTGGTAATAGAACAATTTGTATGGAAAATCTATGAACTTTTGACAAATCCAACTGCACACCTTAAGTTGGTCGACTATTACTCCCAAAGTAAGAAAGCCTACTTAGCCGTGACAGTTTTTCTTTTGAATTGATTATAATATGTCCTACTATTTACAATTTTGGATTTAGAACCCTAAAGATCATACAGTCGAAAATTGAAAACCTCCTCCTTTTTTGCCAGTCGGTTAAAAGAATGCGACACTTCCCGTGTTGTTCTAGAAAATCACCCGTTGACAAAAAAAATGGCAGCTGTTGTCAGCGTTACAGACCAGTCAGTGATTCAGTCATAAGCGTAAATATCCTATACAATTAACAAGCAATATGTGGTTTTTGGGGGTGAAAAAACGATCTATCTAGGTCTTATCTCTGGGAAAAAGCGTGTTTTTTTTATTTTTACGCACATCATTTATTCCGGGCAATAACAATAAGATCAGTAGGTAATCTCTCTCTCCTTTCGTGTGGCACAATTAACCGTGCTATCCAAGGGATAGACGGCGATTGCCTGGTGTTGCACTTAGCATCACCCGCGGTCACGTGTATAGGCCATTTAGATTTACACCTACCCTCATACACATCTGGAATCAAATGTGTACGTTTTCTCACAATAATTTCCTTCACCATTAAAGCAATCGGTAGTATTATGTACGTAAGTTTTGAAAAACTCATTCGTACATTGGCCGTCCAGATTTGAACCCGGGACCTCTGGTTAAGAGGTCTGAGTCGTTACCGGTTGAGCCACCGACACTCCGGTAGGTAATTCAATATAATAATAATATCAAGCATATTCAAGAATAATATCAATGCACCAGATATAATTTCGTGCATATTATATTAAGCGATAGGCCAGTGATCAAAGCGTTGATTTCCTTCTTGTAGATAATGTTCTGTGAAAATATACTAACTTTTTTTAAAAATCATAAGCAAATTATTCTTTTATTCTAAGAAAATAAAACTCTTCTAATAAATAAATGTCTCTTGAAAAATGCACATTCTCTTAATATTTCAAGAAAATGTGTTCCTTTTTATCTGTGTACAATAACAAATATTTACGTTTCTAAATAAAATCGGCACCAATAGCTATTCAAAGAGAGGAAGTGTAACGTTATTAAAAAAAATGCGGTCAAAATGAGGATATCAAAAAAAATGCTAGAGAAATTCAAGAACAATGACCAAATAGCAATATCACGTCACCAATATTTTGACTTATAAACTGAACACAATAGATTATATTATTGTTACCTACAAAAAACTAATGCAATTTTATTAAGGTCAACTTGCAAGGAGTTGAGAATCTCTCAGTTTGATTTTTAATAATGAGAACATAGAGTTGGTGAATACGGTAAAATTTTTGGGTATACAAATTGACTCATTACTAAATTGGAAACCAGAACTTAATATACTGGAAAGTTCAATAGCTCGGCGTGTTATGCTTAACAAGCCTAGAGAATCGAATCAAAGTTGCATTAAGTATTGGGGAAGTAGTTAAAAATATAATTTAACTAAATCTTTTACTGCCCCAACGGCCTGTTCTCGAGTGGCGACCACGCACCAGAAAACGTAGTGTAGGCAGGCCTCCCGGACCGATGACCGATGACCTGGTGAAGGTCGCGGGAAGCCGCTGGATGCGGGCAGCGCAGAACCGGTCGTCGTGGAAATCCTTGGGGGAGGCCTACGTCCAGCAGTGGACGTCCTTCGGCTGATATGATGATGATGATGATGAAAGCTTTTACTTTCCAAAAGAGGGCTATAAGAACAATAGCCAGAATTCCTCCGTGGGGAATCAGGTAGGGACTATTTTAAATAGTTCCAAATTTTAACACTTCCTGATCTCTATATTCTTGTTGTTTTAGTGGATTTGGTGAAACACTGATCAGTTTTCAAATCCGATGAGGTGATGAATTTGCGTATGTGTACTAGGAGAAAGGACTTATATCATGCTATAGAGCCATGTTTAAATGTTGTGAACCATCGTCCACTGTATCAATTCGTTGCATTCTTTAATGGACTTCCGACAGAATTAAAAGCAGTAACTAGGGTTAGCATTTTTGAGAATAAATTAAAATCGGTTTTGTTACAGATTTTTTTTTATTCCTTTTATGACTGTTAAAATTGCGACATTAAAATTATTTTAAAGAAAATGTTAACATAGAATTGAAGTAATTATGTGATTAAATATAAGTTTTAAAATTGTTTCGCACACAGTTTGACTGTGTTTGAAATAGGGTAATTCCGGGAGTGATGGCCTTAAATGTTTTGGCGACCTCTTGTGACTTAACTAAGACGATTAAAACTAAGATTTTGATTGAAAACAAAACTTTAATAATCCTTCTTACAAAAAATAATTGAAATCAGTCTTTAGATCAACATAATAAAGCCTCATAGGCGAAACAAAAAAAATCATGTTTGGCCATCTCTCCCGGCATGTCCGGGAGTGATGGCCTTAGGGCTAAGGGTGAGATGGCCAGTACTCCTTTTGCCTCTTCCCTTGCCTTTTCTTGAAATTTTAGCTTCATTCTGTTCTTTTTTCTTCCTGTTGCCACAGATGGAACACATATCGTCGAACTCTGTGCAATTCTCGTGCACCCACAGAAGACATATTGTGCACTGAAGCCAATCTTCGATAAGCTGTGTTTTATAATAGTTTTCGCCGCAGCCGCGGCAGTTGTCCTCTTCTTTTTCTTCATCGTCACTTTCATCATTGTAAATAATAACATCATCATCTTCTTCGCAACTACTTTCTGAGATCTTGAAGCAGGAAATAAGAGTTTACTTCAGATCTGTTCATGCCCGTACTTCTTGCATACGAAACACTCTCAGATTTTCTCAGCTTAATATCTGGATTTCTCTTTAAGAACAACTGTATCCAATCATATCCTGCTTTTTCTGTGGTGTGATTAAATCTGTGCTTGATATGTAGCTGCTCTGCAAACTCATATGCAATCCTTCTCAAATCATCAACAGTAATAGGAAATGCCTTGCTTGCATGTCTATTATATGGTTACAGAGCCTCTTTTCGTTTTCAACACCAAACGTAGAAGATGGACCCATGGGTCCCTTGGAATCATCATCATTTTTCAGTCTTCTTTCTAAAGTTTTCCGCGGAATATTATAGTGAATTGTAGCTGTGTAGGCAGTCATGCTAGCATTTTTCACTGCGTCCATGGCTTGTTTGAGGCTAATCTCACTCCACGCACCTCGACCCGCTGTTGTCTTTCGCTTATAGACGTTTGGCATCTGTAAAAATAGAATTCCATAAGATATGGGGCAGATCGATTAAGGGCCACCTGTCCCCGAAAAATTATAGCCATCTATCCCGATCGTCCGGGATAGATGGCCATATCGATTTAAAAAAGAACGGTGCAATCGATTCCAGTAATTTTGAGGTTATGTTGGAAAGAAGTTATCTCACTTTAAAATAATTCCATATAAACCGATGATTTCATTAAAATATATTGGTGACATGATGCAACGTCAAACCCTTAAACATTTGTAGATTAGTACGTTTTAAACAAAGCAGATTTTACTTACTTTTTCATTTTATTTGTGCAAATTTTTTTTGTCCACATGTCACGCGCACCACAGAAGGAACCAAACTGAGCGATTACTGGCGCCATCTGACTGTTGGTTCTGGTATTTTTGTCGACTGGCCATCTCTCCCGTAGGGCCATCTCCCCCGGAATTACCCTAAATGATGATGATGATGCTATACTGATTTCATGCTCTTTTATGTTATATTTTATCTCTTTGGCTAACGATATGTACCATTTTATTTACAAATATGAAAGTTGGCTATACAGTTTTTTTCACGGAACATTAAAACTACCGACCCTTAATGAAATTTCAGAATATTACATTACTCATACACCGGGTTCAAATCTGGACGGCCAATGTACCAATGAGTTTTTCAAAAACTTACGTACATACTAACCGATTGCTTTAACGGTGAAGGAAAACATCGTGAGGAAACCTGCACACGCCTGCGAAGAAACTCGAAGGTTGTGTGTGAAGTCGACCAACCCGCACTGGGCCCGCGTGGTCGAATAAGGCCTAATCGCCCTGATTCAGGGTAGGCTCGAGCCCCTCGGTGGGGACGTATATGAGCTGTAATGATGAACATTACTCATATTAAGGTTTTCACTTAAACGCATGAACACGAAACTATTTATATTACTACAATTAATTTAAAAACCTACAGGCTCAATTTTCCAATGTCACGAAATAGTAACGAAACTTTCACCAATGAAAACTCCTTGGAACAACATTACAAGATTTACGAGTCTACCAAGAAATCTGGTCGCCAAACACTAATAAGGCCCGCAAATATTGATGTTTGGTCGGGGGCCATAATATGTGCCTCATACATACCTCACACCCACATAATATGAACCTTCAACATACTCAGTATGTTTAGGGCTAGTGGGTTTTGGGACCTATAGGCCTTTCGTCACCACTCTAAATGGTATACTGTGTATAGTGTATGTGAACTTTAAAAAAAAATGTTATTATCGTATGGCCTTTTAGGGTTCCGTAGTAAAACAGGAAACCCTTACAGTTTCGCCATGTCTGTATTATGTCCGTCTTTCGCCATTTGTCTGCCTGTTTTTCTATCCGTCGGTATGTCACAGCCGTTTTGCTCCAATAGTATTACAGGTATAGAGTCAAAACCTATAAAGTAATGGAATAGAATATGTAAAAAATGACTTTTGGGTGCCTCCCCTTCATGTAAAGTGGGGGTGCTCCGAGACTACTGGACCGATTGAGTTGAAATTTGGTTGACATATAAAGTATTTCGGTGATCCAAAGACGGACGTGTAACGTAAATATACGAATTTTAAACACGGGGGCCACCAAATTAGAAAATTTTGAAACAAAGTTTTGCTAAAAATTTACATATCAAATGAAAAGGCTTGTTTTGAGAATCTCTAAAATAGACTAAAATCATAGTATATGAGGATAAATTAATAGATTACAGGAAAACCTATGAGAAAATCTAAAGTTCTTCCGTTCCCAAAAAAAAATCTAGTCCATAATAAATAGAACCCTATTTGTAATGTGAGGTCTTGTTCTGTTGGTAGTTAAAGTTTTTGTGCGGAACCCTGTTTATGTGACCGCGAGTCGCACTTGGCTGGTTTTTTCTTATTATTTTTTAACTCCTCTGCAATCATCGGTAGTAATAAAAAC
The DNA here is from genome assembly GCA_947284805.1 of Coleophora flavipennella. Taxonomy (NCBI): domain Eukaryota; kingdom Metazoa; phylum Arthropoda; class Insecta; order Lepidoptera; family Coleophoridae; genus Coleophora; species Coleophora flavipennella. Next base: position 3,546,558 of record OX369256.1, read on the forward strand.
CACGATTTTCTTTTAAGAAAACATTGATATCACATATTTTTTTAATAAATGTTGCTACGAACGGCAACTAGGTACCAATGGCCAATAACCTCATATTCGTACAAATGTGTACATACATAACTGTGTTCTTTCAGAATTCGTTCACCTTTTTGCGGTGCACCGACCTTTTTCATTCGTGGACAAATGACACTCAGACGTGGGTATAATCAAAGTCTTGAAGTTATTGTCTCTCATGTCTCGCTCACAGTTACAAGAAAATCGTTGAAACTTAATGATGTCACTACGTCTTCATTCATCTTTAGATCGTGTGGCATCCAAGGGCAATATGGGCTGTAAGGCAATGCAGAATTAATATCTACTGAACAGATGTGTAACACTACCACGCTGCAAATTTTCGTGCAAATCAGACTTTGTTGCTTAAACACTATGAGCTGAAACACTATGAGTAATAAAATTCCCTGACATTGATATAAGTGATAACCTCAAATGTTATTATAGTGCGGCCGTAGAGAGAATGCTCATTTGACACTTCAAGCCTGCGATAGAATATAACATTCTATTAATCTTCGAAATTGTAAACAATCAATCAAATCAAAGTTTTTATGCTTTTAAAACATGAAAAAGGCAATTTTTTTTACTAAATAATGGTAACAGAACACATATTTAGTTTTACATTTACAAAAGAATGTGTATTTTGTAATTATATGATACGTTAGTTAAACGCTTACGTTTTATGGTCATTTATCCTAATAATGTGATGTTACCACATGTAAACACTGATAACGATATGTAACGTATAGATTTGTTAAAAATATTATGAATTAATTACCATACAAACAATTATTTCTTGTGGTCAAATCAACCAAGCATAAAAGTTTTAGGCATAAAACTGATATGTTTAATTAAGTAATAACAATAGTAGATTAAACAACAAGAGCATAAAACAAGCCATTCTACCCGAGACGTTCATTTAGCCACCCGAGCCGGTACGGCGACGAGGGTGGATACTGGATAGTCACTTCGAGGGTAAAATGGGATTCATGCTCGAGTTTTACACTCTGCTTTTTACTTCGATTGCAAGAAAATAATAAAAAATCAACAGCAATACAACAAATTTGGCTAATTTTGACAAATAATTAGTTTCAGTCAGCCTTTGTGGCACAGAAGTATGATTGTGTAGAGAGGGTGCCGAGTGTCGCCCACCATTTTGGTTCTTTCAAGGGAGCTTGCCACCGTATGCCACAGTCCTGCGGACTTCCAGCGGCGCAATTTCAGCTAGCGGATACAACAATTGCACAAGTATCGGCATAGTCCAGTAAAGCTGCGACTTTTCATACAAACGGCGTTAGCGATTTTCACCGCTTAAATATCAACCGATTCTGACCAATTTAAGATAGGCGGCGCAATTTCAGCTAGCGGATACAACAATTGCACAAGTATCGGCATAGTCCAGTAAAGCTGCGACTTTTCATACAAACGGCGTTAGCGATTTTCACCTCTTAAATATCAACCGATTCTGACCAATTTAAGATAGGTTGTCAGCAGGGTTCGAAGTGATAATTATGATCTCGATAATTATCGATATTACCTGTGTCCAGCAGTGGACGCCCTTCGGCTGAAATGATGATGATGAAAACGTTGATAATTTTATCTTGATAATTATAAAATTACCTAATTGCAAAAACAAAACATTGTTATTATATAGGTATCTTTGACAAAAAGCTGTGGCATGATGGGTATACGGTGGGTAGGTATGGGTAGGCAGGGTGTGGGTAATAAACCGTACGTGCACACATATAAGTTTATTTTTAAAATAAAGACCCGAGAGGGGTCTTTTAAGATTGCAGCAGGAATAATAGGCATTTTGACTATGTTTAAAATATGTACTTAACAATTCGTTGTCATCCTAATAAAATGTAATGTAAAAAGCATATTTTATTAATATTCTGAAAAAAATATGGTCGAATTCTGTATAAAACATAAATGAAATTTAATTTTTTTTTGTGGTTTGATCACGTGTTCGAAAACGTTCTGTGATTGGTTGCAACTCTGATGACGTCACACAGAAGTAAACATTAGTTTCAGTGCGTGCTTTCACTATTACAGCAGTTTGTTGTTTACTTATGTGTGACGTCATCTGTCAGAGCAACCAGGCGCCATAGCGAAAATTGCGTTTTGGCGCGTATTTTTTTAATTTAAACTTTAAAATTGATTTCCTCCGTATAGGTATACGACAGATCTCCAGGAAAAATTAAAATGGTTTGCATTTTATGCAATAAAAATTAAAAAATAATACAAAACTATTTTCCAGTAAGTAGAAGTCAAATAGCCTATTATTTTTTAAAGAATGTTTAATGATGGATGACGAAGTTTTAATTTTGAAAACACATGTGTATTGTGCCAGCGCATGCGTAATAGAAATAGGTCGAAGGAAAGTAGAACGAATATCAGCAACGCGTTGCCGCGTTGCTACGCTAGCCTCGCGCTACGTCCGTCCTGCCATGTTTATCCGAACACGATTTGATATTTCGTGACGTGTCTAAACGCGTCAAACCCCGAACTCGGAAAAAATGACACAAAAACGAAATTGTTGATTTATAACAGTGATTATGCTAACACACAAACAATTTATTAAAATATTTTTGATTTTCATTTTTAGTTGAAAATTAAAGCCAAAATATGAAACAAACGCCCGCCGATAATTAACGGATAAAATCATCAAAGAAAATAATTATCTTGATAATTTCAAACCCTGGTTGTTTGTTAGCCAGAACAAAAGCTAGGTTTATTTTATTTTTTCAATAAAGTTAATAAGTTCAATTTTATTGTCGTACACGTGTTTCCATACAAAACTAAATTCGGCATTGAATTATTAGTATTATTACTCGTAGTAGTAGTAGTAATTCAATGAATTTCGGTCATTATTTGTTTATTTTTAATCAAAAATTTAAAAAACGAAACCTGTAAGCTTAGCTTTTCTTCTGACTGACAACCTATCATAAAGTTGTCAAAATCGGTTAACTTTTTTAAGAGGTGAAAATCGCTTTCAGTATTTGTATGAAAAAAAAAGATCATAAGCCTAAAAACACAGTTTTATGCTTCTAGCTTCCAAAATGACGGACTTCCATACAAACTTTCAACCCTAAGTCTAATTTTCACCGTGGGTTAACAGTCCTCAACAGATCGTCGTGACTGTCGAAATCTTGCACTTTTTTAACCGACTTCAAAAAAAGGAGGAGGTTTCTCAATTCGACCGTATATTATATATTTTTTATGTGTGATCGCGCATAACTTCGTCGTTTATGAACCGATTTTGATGATTCTTTTTTTATTGGAAAGGAGATATCCTAAGGGTGGTACAATGATAAGGAAACCAGCATCTGATGATGCCATCCCAGAGAAATCGAGGGGAACCTTCAAAAATCGTAGAGGCGACTAGTGCGTTTGAATGTCGGTTTTTTTGTTTAAAATTATTGGATTTGCTCTCTTTCTGTCTGGGGTGTAACGTGCGATAAAGAACTACTTACGTCCAAACATTTAATTACTGGTAGGTACAATTAATTAAATACCTATATAATGTAATAAAACCAAACACCTATCTACTCGTATGCGGAACACATCTGTGATTGTTGAGAGTTGTTGAGTTGTTGATATTCAACCTTTATGCACGAAGCGTTACGCTTCCTTATTTATTATGCTGACAGCGATGGGGTGGAACTCCTTGCCTGCGTCTATGTTTGCCGACTCCTACAATTTGGGATCTTCAAGGCGAGAGTGAATACGCATTATTTGAGTTTGCGTATACCATCCTCGACTACATCGTCACTAACCATCAGGTGAGATATAGTCAAACGTTCTCACATTTTTAATAGGAATAAAATTGTTAAAGAACAAAAAACAGAAGTTTTATGCAACACTTAATATTTTTTATTACAATTGAGCAATAAAACATAAAAGTTTTAGTTGTAACTCGTTCAACTAATGAAATAGGTACTTAACGCACTCGTGATATAACGAGTAACTATAAAAATATTTGCTTCACCTTCAACATGTATACAGGGTGTAAAAAATTGGTGTAGGACCAGTTAACTGTGGGATCTACTCATCATACTGAACAACTGTCCCTAAGAAACCATTATCAATTCGCAAAAAAAAATATTCGACGATCCATCCATTCACAAAATTTGTCAATCAGCTGATCGTTTTGTATGACGAGCTCAAAAAAAATTGCAATTTAAGAAAACTTCTAGAATAAAAGTGTCCAGTCAATGGGACCTACACCAATTATGTTACACCCTGTATATATAAGTATAGGTAACGGAATCTTTGATCGTGACTTTAACCCACTTCAAGATGTCGGTTTAAATCGAAAATTTGCACACGTTAAGAACCGGTGACAATACAATAATTTAAAAACAGCATGATGTTTTTTGTACAATATTTTCAGTACTTAATTATTCAGTATTTTACTCAAACACGTTATGTAATATTCACTTAGGGGTCCCCAGGAGGCTCGAGTTTCTATACAAACGTAGTTCCGCTTTAATATAAAAACTATATAGGTACACACGGCGACACATCAAGCTATACAAAACCAGTATAAGCTGGCCGCGCAAGTCACGCGACGCCTATGCGTTTCAACATACGCGAGGCCCGCGTATACTGGTTTTGTGTAGCTTGATGTGGCGCCGTGTGTACATGCTGGATTGCAGCCACACTTTGTGAATATATTGAGTAGACACATATCACTGTTTGTAATTAGTTTTCAATGTACTAATATTATCATCATCATAACAGCCCACATACATATACGTCCCCACCGTGGGGCTCGTACTAATATAAAACGCAAAAAATAAGAGAAGTTTCAATCTTTTAGTACAAAACTAATGTAACCCTTTGTTTAGTTATGTTTCAATTAAATACGATGAAAACTAATTACAAACATCGATTAATGTGTCTTTGCAAAGTTTGGATTCAATCAAGAATATAGTTACGTTTGTATGGAAGCTCGAGTCCCCTGGAGGCCCTTAACATTCTTAAAAAGACGTGATTTTAGGATCGTTAAAACAAATCGTTAACGAGCCAAGAAGTGACTACGAGTATGAGAGTAAGTATTTTTTAAATTGCAACAATCTTCTAACACACTGAGGCGTGCAGAACACAAATTTCATACAGCCAAGTGACAACACCATACCACACCTGTAAACTGCATACAACGGGCCAGAAATGACATTTCAAAAAGGGAACGACGGAACAAACAAAATGGCGGCGAAATCCTATACGTTCGACCACCAAACTGTAACCAATCTGGGTCCTCTCCGCGCTGTCCCCTTAGCGTGTATTTTTCGCACCCCCCTCCCCCTCCCTAGGCGTCGCTCCGATTAGCTTTTAAGGCAGCTTAGCTGCCAAGGCTACAGGGGGTCGTTAGTGGGTGGTGTGGTCTTGGGCCTGTGCATATTTATTTATATATACCTTATGTATATAAGGTGTAACAAAATTAGCTGAAACTATTTTAACTAGTGCTTCTACCCATGAAACTGAACAACTTTCCCCATGGAACCCATATTCAAATCGCAAAAAAAAATGTCTCTCCCATCCATACTAACTCGATCAGCTGATCAGCCAACTTAGTATGGGAAGTTCAATTTTTTTTTGGAGATTTAGCTATGGGTTACACGGGGAAAGTTGTTCAGTTTCATGGGTAGAAGCACCAGTTAAAATAGTTTCAGCTAACTTTGTTAGACCTTATATAATGGGTATGTATGCATATAGGCGCAGGGCTGTGAGTCCCACATAACCAGTACAGCCGGCTGTATTGGTATGCGTAAAAGCATTTCCCCCTTTCCCTCCTCCGCAGTCCGAGGGAAAAAAAAAACAATCTGGGTGACGAGGGGGTTGACGACGTTTTAGATTTAAATTTTGCATATGTATTTATTTTGATGTACAATGAAGAGTTATTTGAGTTTGAGGGGGTGTTAGTACTAATAAATATTATACTTTGACCATAGTCCCATAAATAAAAGGTCCTCGGTCTTAGGTTCGGTTTTACCTTTTTAAATTTTGAACGGGCCGGCGGCAGCGCGGCGACGACGGCGGCGCGGCGCTTTGATTAAAAAAAGTAAATTGGCGGAAAAGAAAAAGTGTGCGTCACGGCATTCCCTGCTTTCACGGTTTTAAATATCGAATGTATTTTACATGAAATCATATTAATTATAGTTTTAATTTCCTTGCTTTGTTTGAGTAAAGCACTATACAGGGTGTAAAAAAATTGGTATAGGACCCGTTAACTGGGGGTTCTACTCATCATACCGAACAGCATTCCCCAAGGAACCCATAGTCAATTCTCCAAAAAAAAATTGGACCATACTAGAATGCAAAAAATTGGTCGATCAGCTGATTGATTTGTATGAAGAGTAAAAAAAATGTTTTGCGATTTCAGCTAAGTCGTAAAACAAAAGTTGTTCAGCTAGATAAGTGAAATTAAGTTAAATTAATTTAATTAAATTAAGGTGTAGAAATGTACCAGGTTTTAAAATTTACCTGTAAGCGTTATGTGGTGGTGGTGCGTGTTTTATGTGTGTATATATCTCTTGGGTCATCAATCGGAGGGTTGTTTTGAATTGAATTGAAAAAGCCCCAGTTAACGGGACCTACACCAATTTTGTTACATCCTGTATACAGGCCTCGGCCGGAACGGAAATTGCTAAATTCTTATTATCTACTCATCGCCAGCAATCGCTTACTTTCCCGGCCTGTGCAGTAATGTACTATTAATGATCATTTAGCCGTAGCGCACGGGAAATGTATCACAGTGGCACTCACTGCTTCCTATCGTCTGAACGCTTCCCTCAGGACTCGGAAACGGGTTAGATAAGGCGTTGCCCCCGAGCTTTTAGTTCTTAAACTACACATACCACCACCATATACGCTGCCTATTAGAAAAGAAAACAGGTGAATGTATACACCTGATAAAAATTTACTGATAATTTGTATAGGAGGTACCTTATTGCGATTATTGCTGGAATAACGAATTACCAAGTGTATTATAAAGTTCGAGGTCTTATTAAGTTCCAGCAACTCACAAAGTTTTTAGATTTGTACAGGAAGTAGGTATCTTGCTATTTTTCCTTGAAAAGTAATCTTAATAATGTACTAGGCCAAATAAAGTTGTAGAAATGTACGAGGTTTTAAAATTTACCTGTAAGCGTTATGTGGTGGTGGTGCGTGTTTTATGTGTGTACCTGTAAGCGTTATGTGGTGGTGGTGCGTGTTTTATGTGTGTACCTGTAAGCGTTATGTGGTGGTGGTGCGTGTTTTATGTGTGTACCTGTAAGCGTTATGTGGTGGTGGTGCGTGTTTTATGTGTGTACCTGTAAGCGTTATGTGGTGGTGGTGCGTGTTTTATGTGTGTACCTGTAAGCGTTATGTGGTGGTGGTGCGTGTTTTATGTGTGTACCTGTAAGCGTTATGTGGTGGTGGTGCGTGTTTTATGTGTGTATATATCTCTTGGGTCATCAATCGGAGGGTTGTTTTAATTTTTTTTAAGGCACATAAAACGTTGCTTTTAAATTACTTTTATTCTAAATTAAACATTTTCTTCTTTTTCGTTTTCATATACCTATTTCTCTGTCTATTTGTTATACTCAGATCTAGCTTGTTATGTCCGCCATTTTGGATTTTGAATAAAGTTAGAAGTCTTATTGTGCTCTACTCATAATACCCTCTCATTTGATACTATATTGTGTTGTCATCGGAACTGAGGCTGTGTGCAAAATTTGAGCATGATCGGATAACAGGAATTATTTAAAAAATCCGATGCAAGATTCCAACGACGGACAGACAGAAAAACAAGAAAGTGGCTTAATAAAAACGTGTTAATAAAAATTGAATACCTTTGAAGCCTGAAGGTGTCCGCAATGGCAACCTTTATATTATTTTCAAGTTTTTCATTTTCGATTTGTTCAATAAAAACTCAATTTTTGTGTTTTCTAAGCGAGATTTCAAGTCAAAAATCGTGTGGACTAACACTTGGCTTTGTGTTTTTTAACAATCCATAGTGTGGCAACCCACTGCTGGAGCACAGGTCTCTTCACTTAATTCGGGAAAGATAGACCATACTACACATACGTGACACAAATTCGTGACTTAACATATATTTTTTTCTACACTATATCACGGACAAATACAACTTTATTTAACTAGTGGCCCTGTGAGCTGAAATGCAGACCTCGCGAGTTTTTCGAAATGCCTGGAATATGATATTTTTTATGATTTTCCCCTATTGATCCGCCATTTAGAAAAGTCCAAAAACGGTTCAAGAAAAAAATATCCATATAATTATCGACTTGCTCATAACTACAATTACAAGGGAAAACCAGCCAAGTGCGTGTCGGACTCGCGATAAGTAGGATTCCTTTCAAAAAATAAATGTATATTTTAAAAAACAAAAATATATTTTCAGTTTGTAATAGAAAAAATCTATGAACTTTTTACAAATTCAACTGCACACCTTCAATTTGTCGACTATTACTCCTAAACTAAGAAAACCTACTTAGCCGTGATAGTTTTCCTTTTAAATTGATTATATGCCCTACCATTTTCAATTTTTCTAGATGACTACACTTGACTCTAACAAAAAAGAGCACTTAATTTTGCGCAAAAAGAAACTTTAATCAAAAAATGTTTTTAACCCTCAAACCCTCAGAAGTTTTGAAAGACCTATTCAACGATAACCCACACGAAGGGTACGTAAACGAAAAAATAATCACCCCCTATTTACATGTAGGGTAGGTACCCTAAAAAATTATTTTTTCAAGATTTTATTGTACCACTTTGTCGGCGTGATTATGTATAACCACGCCAAATTACAGCTTTCTAGTACTAATAGTCTTTGAACGAAGCCGCGGACAGACAGACAGACAGACGACATGGCGAAACTATAAGGGTCCCTTAACTTAACTTAAGGGTATAAGGTACACTTCGGAACGCTTAAAACTCTCGATAACATATCTTTCGTATGCCTACTACACATTGTGACATAATACGAGGCTTATCATAATCAATCCAATAAGTTAATTGTTTTCAGATTCATTTATTAAACTGCCCGATGGAAGTATTGTTTCCGATCGCTCTGATAAGAACCAGTGGTTATACATTTAGCTCGTCTATAACCGGTATGGGTCAGAAATACGGTAATCTCTTACGGTGAAGGAAAACATGGTGAGGAAACCTGCACACGCCTGCGAAGAGAGTCGCAGGTTGTGTGTGAAGTCGACCAACCCGCACTGGGCCCGCGTGGTCGACAAAGGCTCGATCGCCCTAATTCAGGGTAGGCTCGAGCCCCTCGGTGGGGACGTATATGAGCTGATATGATGATGATGGGTCAGAAAAGCATATAATTGGAAAAGCTAAATATACAGGGTGTGGGCTCTACTCATGAAGTTGAACAACTTTCCTCAAGAAACCTCATACCGTATTCGCAATTATTTTTTTGGACTTTTCGTAGAAATCGATCATTCCGATTAGCTAATGCATGGAGAGTCAATCTTTCTTTTTGCGATTTCAGTATGGGTGTCTTGGGGAAATCTGTTGAGTTCCATGAGTACAGCTCACACTTAACGGCTTACTCGGTGTAAAAAAAACATCCTGTATATAGCAACAACTTAGTACAATTTTGCATATTTTTGGTACGTATAGAATCATATGTATTGAAAATCTATGAACTTTTTTCAAATCCAACTGCGCACCTTAAGTTGGTCGACTATTACTCCTAAAGTAAAAAAGTCTACTTAGCCGTGATAGTTTTCCTTTTTAATTGATTATATTTGTTACTATTTTAAAAAAAATCAGATGTCCTTAAATAGCGCTTTAGCTGGTAGGGAGAGGGGGGGGGGGACACGCTTGACTCTAATACAAATTAGCACTTTAAAGCTAAATATATTTATCACAAACCAACCGATCACTAAATCGAAAAATACCTATTCAACGATACCCCACACGATAGGGTACGTCAACGAAAAAAAAATCATTTTTTACTTATAGGGGAAGTATCTTAAAAAAATATTTTTTTTTCAAAATTTTATTCTACCACTTTGTTGGCGTGATGAATATGTTCAGTGCATACCCATGCCAAATGACAGCTATCTAGTACTAACTAATAGCCTCTGAGCTAGGCCGCGGATATGTTATGACAGACGGACAGACAGACATGGCGAACTACAAGGGTTCCTTGTTGACTTCGGAACCCTAAAAAACATTTAGGAGAATTGACAACCTCCTTCTTATTAGAAGTCCGTTGAAAATAATTTAACCGGTCGTCGTGGAAATCCTTGGGGGAGGCCTTTGTCTAGCAGTGGACGTTTTTCGGCTGATATGATGATGATGAAAATATAATATATTTTCTTATTATTGTAAATTTGAGTGCGTTGGACTATATCTCACCTGATGGTAAGTGACGATGTAGTCGAGGATGGTACACGCAAACACAAATAATGCCTATTCACTCTCGCCTTGAATAATTGAGACGCGTGGCTTTGCATAAAAGGCATTGTATATTTTTGTGGCTTATCTGGTGCTCGTTAACAACCTATAAACTGGTGCACGGATCTCCCCCCAAACTGTAGAAGATTAGGCCATAGTCCACATACGGGGACCAAGTCCGGGATCGTGGAGGTTGTAGGGCAAACCCCATTGTCAGAAGTTTTTCCAACCGCCTATTGGGCAATCAGTGATAGCGACCTAAATGAGGAGCTAAACGAGGAGACCTTGATCTCGACCTTGATCTTGATACCGACATAGCTCAAGAATCACTAAAATTAAGTGGCAGTGGGCGGAACACATAGCTCGAGGAGCAGATGGCCGTTGGGATAATTTAATGGCTGAAAAGCGCCACTGTATTCATGGTAATGAATGATAGATAACTAAATAACTATCACCAAGCAACCTATACTACCTAGTCGGAGCAAAAAAAAATCGGGTGGAGCGTCCCACCCCCTCAACTACTTCTATGCAAAAAGTCACGTCAATTCGTTGCTTCATGGCGACGTCAACGTGCGCGAGGCTGGAAATGAGTTTTCCCCAGATCCCTCGGGAACTATATCGGACTATGCTCATTAGTAGTCTTTGTCATTCCTCACCCCCTCAACCATCTCTGTGCAAAAAAATCACAACAATCCGTTGCTCCGTTGCGATTTTAAAGAAATTAACCAAAAAAAAGAGTATTTTTCAGGTCCCTCAGGAACTGTATCGGACTTAGCTATTTTCATGCGACCGACGACCCATCGATGAGATCGACCGACGCGCCCGGAGACTCATTGGCAACGATGAACTTGTCAAAAACAAGCTCCAAAGCCTTGAACATCGCCGCAAAGTTGACTGTCTTTCGGTATTCTATCGATTTCATTTCGGTGAGTGTGCACAAGAACTGCATGACCTTATTTCCCCTAACTCCATTCCACTTTCGTTCCACGACACTCAGGGAGAGGTTCCACTTCTTTGCTGTTGTTATTCAGCTTATAAGCACGAAGCGTTACGCTTCCTCGTTTATTATGCGGACAGCGATGGAGTGAAACTCCTTGCCTGCGTCTGTTTCCCGACCCCTACAATTTGGGGATCTTCAAGGCAAGAGTGAGGCACAGTATTACGATATGGCTTACAGTAGCGCAACGCCTTTGATGTCGCACGATGCGCCACCGGCGTTTTTTTTTCTTTTTTTCTCCCTCGGAATGCGGAGGAGGGAGGGAGGAGAATGCTTTGACGCATACCAATAACAGCCGGCTGTACTGGTTATGTGGGACTCACAGCCCTGCGCCTATATGCATACATACCCATTATATACATAAGGTATATATAAGTAAATATGCACAGGCCCAAGACCACACTACCCACTAAACTCCCCCTAAGCTTTGGCAGCTAAACCACCTTAAAAGCAAATCGGAGCGACGTCCCCCCTATTGCGAAAATTTCTCGCTAAGGGGACAGCGCGAAGAGCCACCGGCGTAGGTACTAGCCCATACTAGCCTGTAATCAACCTGATAAAACTCGCGGAGTTTGTCAGCCTGTGCCCCGCCGCCCGCTGCCCCGCAAGTACCCTTCCGTTGTTCTGAGTAAGTACATTTGTTGCGCTACTTAGTACTAATATATGTGTATACTTTGGCGCTACTGTAAGCCGCTATATTGTAAAATTTGTAATACTGTGGTAAGGTCATTATTTAATTTTAAGTGTACCATCCTCGACTACATCGTCACTTACTATCAGGTGATATGTAGTCAAACGCATTCAAATTTTTATTTAAAAAAGAAGATAAAAGGTAGCTTATGTCCTTCCTTCCTCATGACTCAGGCTACCTGCATGCCAAATTTCGTCAAGATTGGTTAAGCTGTTGAAGCGTGAAAAGGTAACAAACAAACACATTTTACATTCATAATACATAAGTAAGAACAGATACAGCACGCAACCAAAAAGTAAGTACGTACCATAAACCGTATCGGAATAGAGTCTTCCAACTTACAATACAAAGTAAGTAGTTGTGAAGCTAATACGTCACGCAGTGACCAGCACGATCTCGTTTCGTCTTTCGTCCCATTTGACACAGTTCTGTAACTAATGTCCGTATAATAAGGGTCAAAAATACTATCAATGCTACTTTAATTCCCAACAGTACCTCAAATAAGATATCACTCAACAGACAATTTTTTAGGAGTTACTGAGTCACAGAGCCCAAGGACACATGGTAGAACCGGTTCTTTTGGAATAGCTGTAAAAAAACTGTGGCTTCTGCTCATGAAACTGAACTTTCCACAAGGAACCGATACTTACGTCTTTTGTATACCAAAGCATAGAATTTCTACGTTTCGGAGTAGCTTTACTTTGCTCTCATTTAAGTGCTGGAATGTTATTCTCCTGCTCATTCGTTCTATTATGTCAAAATTCGACATGAAAAGATGTTACCGGGAGCACCTATTAACGGAACAAAATACTTTTTCACTTTTTATGCTCGTAAGGCTGTTATTTATGTATAGAGAAGGCACAAACACAATACACCTTCATTCAATATATATTTTTTATTAGATTTAGGTAATATGTTAATTTAATTACGACGTATGTATTACTATCTAGATACAAATTTAAGATCCGTATTAATCAGGAATTTGTTCAAGGCAACTTTTGTTCTGACTGACAACGACAACATATCAAAAATTGGTCTAAATCGGTTAACATTTGAGAGGTGAAAATCGTTAAAACCGTTTGTATGAAAAGTCGCAGCTTCACTATTCTCATAATGCTCTTGTTGTACAATCCAATAGTTCCTTGCAACCACATAATCTGTTAACTCTTTCAATTTATTGAAGTAAAACTTCTTTACGCACGCTTGACTCGGGGAGTAAGCTGGTGGATGCATGACGCGAGCGTTACGGAAGTGTGTAATACACACTTCTGTGTATACGGGCGAGGCGAACGGAAGTTGAGAGGGATATATAAATTAGTGAAGATAGAAAGAGAGATACTATTCATTTTTGTTTACCAATTTTTTGTTTATTTTTGAACTCTTCATACAAACCGATCAGCTGACAGACCGATTTTAAACATTTTTATATGGGGCGTCGAACTTTTTTTGAGAATTGGCTATGGGTTCTTGGGAAAAGTTGTTCAGTATGATGAGTTAATGCCCTAGGTAACGGGTACTACACCAATTTATCTACACCCTGTATATTGCCGTCGGAGTTCGGATGAGCGCGAGCGTTATCTTCACGTGGCTTATTGTGATACGCCTTGTCGTAACAAACGTGATGCAGATTGAGCTGGCATGGTCTACTTAAGATAGAATCTGAATGAATGAGATTTAGCTGACTTTTTAAATAAAAATAAATAAATATTCTGGGACAAATCACACATGGTCATCTGGCCCTAAAGTAGGATTCCCTGTGTTATGGGAACCAGAGACTGATATACATACCTATATACGTTTAAATACATACTTAAATAGACCATTTAACACCCAGACACAGAGCAAATAAATCTGCTCATCACGCAACTGTTTGCCCTGTGTGGGGATCGAACCCACGACTCTCGGATCAGTTGTCAAGAGCACTAAAACTGTTTAAACTGTAAACTAACCACTGAGCCACCGAGTCAGTCAACCACCGATCTTATTTAATTATTTTTGTTTTTTTTATTTGATTCGTTCCTAATGCGCTTATTGTTTTTTGGAATTCTAAAACCACTATTTTAAATTAAAATAAAAGTTAAGTTTTTAGATTAATATAAAATAGTGGTTTTAGAAAAAAACACGACTGCATAAAAACACTACCTCTTTTTTGGGAAGTCGGGTAAAACCTAACGTTACCTCGCACTCTAAAATCTATTAAGCCGTTTAGAAGGTATACTTTATAGTATAAAAGTTGTTCAGTATAATGAGTAGAAGCCACAACAGTTAACGGGATCTACATAAATTTTGTTATATACAGGATATAACGATAACCAACAATCGACCGCCATTTTGTCAAAGAATGCCACGCAAAATGGCGTTTATACCGAAATCGCGGGAATCAGGCACCGTTTATCCGTCAACAACGTTGACATGCCGCGGCCGCGGTTGTGACGCTAATATGAATGAGAATCAACGTCTCCTAGGGGTTCGTTCAGAAGTTTAAGCTGTAAGTTATCTAAGCTGTAAAGACATACGTACATAAGGGAAACCGCCTCCGTGGCGTAATGGTTATTAGCTTCACATCAGGAGGTCGCGGGTTCGATTCCCGGCGGAGTCTTTTTTTTTATTCACAATTGGTAAGCCCTTGGCATCATCTCACCTGATGGTAAGTGACAATGATGCCGAATATAGAAGCGGGCTTACCAAGATTCCCCAACGCAATGGGGAACTGGCTATCTTATCTTCATGTCGGAACACACCCATGATATCAACATTGATATTTGGCGGCAAGACTTAGATAAGATGGTGGTAGCTAGCCAGGCGGGCTTAGAAAATGCCCTACCACTAACCAAACCGAGTCTTACAATTGACCCCGCCAGGAATCGAACCCGCGACCTCCTGTGTAAAGCCAGTGAACTATGCCTCTGAGCTACGGATGCGGTTTAACTAACTTCTAAAGGTAGTCCAAATTTGTATGACTCGGTTTGGTTAGTGGAAGGGTATTAAGGGTAAGATGGAAGCGGGCTTACCAAGATTCCCCAATGCAATGGAGAACTGGCTATCTTATCTTCAAGCCGGAACACATAAATGTTGTTAACACTGATGTTTGGCGGCAAGACTTAGATAAGATGGTGGTAGCTAGCCAGGCGGGCTTAGACAATGCCCTACCACCAACCAAACCGAGTCTTACAAGTTGACCCCGCCGGAATCGAACCCGCGTCATTTAACGAAAGTCACCGAAAAACATCAAGACACTGCTGCTTCTGAACAAGCTCCAAGGCTCCTTATTGTCCCGACTCCCCCTCCCGACCTCCCGTCCGCATTACTGCACATTAGAGGCCCATCAAAAGCCGCGATCAACACAGTAATGCCTATATCAGCGTGATGGATGGGGGCGCTTGTCGCTTGCCTGTCTGTAGCCTGAATACCTCGTTTAGGTTTAACTTTGTAACAACTGACAAGTAGGCTTTGATTATATTTACATTGAACATGTATGCAAACGTCTAAACATTGTCATTTGATTATTTTATAGAAATACGATACAAATTTTAAAAAAAGGCCAAGTGCGTGTCGTGAGTATAAAAATATTTATGCTTTCTTTGTGGACTTCGCTAAAGCATGTGATTGTGTGGAAAGGGAATCGCTTTTTCGTATCCTGACTCATTTTAAAGTTTCACCGAAACTGGTTCAGATGATAAGAGAAGCAACAAAAGTGAGCAGAAAGAGATTCAGGTTAGACAGGTGAAGAATCCGAAGCAGTCCGAAGAATTCAAGGTGGTTACACACCTCAAACAAGGTGATGAATTGTCCCCTATCCAGTTCAACCTTGTGCTCAAACACATCATCAGAAAAGTAACAGTGTATGATGGGGAAGTGGAGTTGAAAGGGAAACATAAAATAATAGGGTATGCCGATGATCTGGCTCTAATTGGTCAGTGGAAAGCCGCTGTGAGTGCAATGGCACAAATCCTGAGAGGAGGTCAGACTCAGAATGAACCGCGAAATAATTTTAAACAGGAAATAAAGTTTCCCTTCGATCTTCAGATCCTGGTTTCCTTATCAGGGTACCACCCTTGGAATATCTCCTTTCTAACGAAAAAAGAATTATCAAAATCGGTTCTTAAACAACGAAGTTATTCGCGAAAAATACGGTCGAATTGAGACCCCATCTTCTTTTTTGAACTCGGTTAAAAACAGAATATCCATTAATAAAAAGATAAAAGAACACTCGAGCGAGTAGAGAAGATCTAGTTATAGGACATGCTGTCTACAAAGGAGTAGACCAGTTCAAGTACTCAGGTTGCTTGCACGGTAACAGTTACCAGCCCAAGGGAGTACGAGATTGATATTCGCGTCCAAAACGCTTTGACATGCACAGCAGCTCTCCATAAAATTCTAATCGAACATTGTCTGCGAAACTAAAGAAAGAAGCAAGAAAACACTCCTTCATTTAAAATACCAATTTAAACACACAAGAAGTTACCAAAACAAAACTTTGGAGCCACTTTTCTTTGTATGGGAGGCACCGTTCCTACAAAATTTTATAACTCTAGATCTAACGAATGAGGAGGTGTAGTCAAAAAACTTTCACTAGTACGGAATCGCGGGAAGGGGGAAGGGAGGGGGAAAAAAATACTATATTTTTCTTTTTAAAAAACGGATGTACGAATGTAAGTAAGTATCGTATATGTTTCTTTCTCTGGCTGAGCTTGTAGCCTAAACGACTTGATGGATCTGCTGGGATTGCGAAGTGTGTCGTTAGATTCGTCTTGATCTTCTGTGTGTCATACATAAGACTCATAAGATACATTTTCACCACTCGGGTTTTTAATTTTAAATTGAATTAGATACCTACTTCAGTTAGTAGCTCTTCCTTGAGTTAGCAAGAGGATTCATCAAAATAAATTCGCTACTTGCCTACTAGTCATCTGACTTACTTTTTATGAACTGTCAGAAACGAGGTTTTGTTCTAAAAACGTTTGACATATTGAACTATGACGTCATATTTCTTCATAGGCGTTGACGTACTTATTATGTGTTTTTGATAAATTGAAAATAGAAAATGTTAATGGAAAACCAAATGAGTCAGTTTTTTTTTAATTGCAGAAGGATATTGTTTCGTGAACTTAATGTCAGAATTTGTTTTTTAACGCTGTCAAGTACCTAATTTGAAATTTTAGCTCAAGAGAGATTTTCAATTAAGAAACAGACATGATAAACAGAGTTATTCATGCCATTTGTACATTTAGTTTGTAAGCAACTGTTTACCTCAACTGTGTGTGTACAATAAATATATAAATAAATAAATAAAATTATATTAAGATTTTTGAAGTGAAAACTTCTTTAGCGGCGTTGTGCACTTTTTTTGTAATGGGTAAAAAATGTTAAACTCGCGTCAGGACACGTGACCTGATCGAAAATTCGTAAGACGGATGGAGTAGTGAAAACTTCTTTAGCGGCGTTGTGCACTTTTTTTGTAATGGGTAAAAAATGATAAACTCGCGTCAGGACACGTGACCTGATCGAAAATTCGTAAGACGGATGGTTCAAGTTTTCACTTCTGCCGGCACTCCCGGAGTGCAACCCGTTTTTTTTTTTTAATCAGAATAGTAACAGCTTTAATTTTTGAATTTATGTATTTACATGTACAAGTAAACGCATTTGCACATACATTTTTCGTAATCGTAATCCAAATAATCGTTTTGTTTGGGCGAAGGGCATTTTCCAAGGCTTGCCGCCAAACATCAATGTTGACAGCATTGATGTGTTCCGGCTTGAAGATAAGATAGCCAGTTCCCCATTGCGTAGGGGAATCTTAGTAAGCTCACTGATGGTACGTGACGATGATGTCGAAGACGGAAGCGGGCTTACCAATATTCCCCAACGCAATGGAGAACTTGCTATCTTATACTCAAGCCGAAACACATCAATGTTGTTAACACTGATGTTTGGCGGCAAGACTTAGATTACCAATTGATTACCAAAATTACGTACAATAAAAGAAAATAATGTTGTCCTCTCTTATGTCATGATAATACAAAATCTGCACTCCGAGCTCCGCTGTATAGATACAGATACAGCGTGCAAATGACCTCGATATACAGGCTGTAACAAAATTGGTGTAGGACCCTTTAACTGGTGATACAGAGAGCGTCGGTGGCGTAATGGCTAGTGCCGCCGCCTTCTGTCCTAGAGGTCGTGGTTCGAACCTGCCACGTACCAATGTGATTTCGAATTTAGATTTCATATGTACGTTTATCCGACGCTATTACGGTGAAGGAAAACATCGTGAGGAAACCTGCACACGCCTGCGTGGAAACTCGCAGGTTGTGTGTAAAGTCGACCAACCCGCACTGGGCCCGCGTGGTTGACTAAGGCCCGATCGCCCTAATTCAGGGTAGGCTCGAGCCCCTCGGTGGGGACGTATATGAGCTGATATGAATGAATGAAAAAACACGGACGGACATGAAACTGGTCATACTGAACAATTTTCCACAAAGAACCCATAGTCAATTCTCAAAAAAAAGAGCGGACCCTCCATACTAAAATGCACAAAATTGGTCTATCAGCTGATCGATTTGTATAAAGAGTAAAAATATTTTTATGCGATTTTAGCAAAGTCGTATAACAAATGTTGTTCAGTATGATGATTAGAAGCCCCAGTTAACGGGACCTACACCAATTTTATTACAACCAGTATATGCAATACAACATGTATATGCAATACACCCTGTATATGCAATACACCCTGTATATGCAATACACCCTGTATATGCAAAGCTAAGTGTGCTCTCTAATGTAGGTAATTTCCTCCCACGAGAAACTTTTGCTGCGACATTCTGCAAGTTTGCCTATGATATTACGGGCCATACCTATTTTTATTAGGGTTCCGTACCCAAAGAGTAAAAACGGGACCCTATTACCAAATATATTACTACTAACATACAGTATGGACACTCCCTGCCGCTCTCTAGATTGCGATCTAACCTCTCGTCACCCAGATTGATACAGATTGGTTATTGTTTTGTTTTCAGACGTATGGGATTTCGCCGTGATTTTGTTTGCTCCGTCATTTGTTTTTGGAAATGTCATTTCACGACCGTTGTATGCAGTGTACTATTACTAAGACTTCGCTGTCCGTCCGTCTGTCCGTCTGTCACCAGGCTGTATTTCATGAACCGTGATAGCTATAGACAATTGAAATTTTCACAGATGATGTATTTCTGCTGCCGCTATAACAACAAATACTAAAAATTAGAAAAAGTTAAAGTCTCCATACAAAAAACGATTTTTTTAAACGTGAAGAAACTAGCGCCATTAAGTATGATGGTACAGAACCCTTTGTGTGCGGTTCTGACTCTCACTTGGCCGGTTTTATTATATTTAAAATAAAGACCGGCTTGTTAAAAACTTGAAGATAAGTTTTAACAAGTTTTAATAGCAAGTGCAAAAACATTTTTCTTATCCCCGAATGGTAAGCCCTTGGCATCATCTAACCTGATGGTAAGCATCGATGATGACGAAAATAGAAGGGGGCTTGCCAATATTCCCCAACGCAATGGGGAACTGGCTATCTTATCTTCAAGCCGGAACACATCAATTTTGTTAACATTGATGCTTCGCGGCAAGACTTATTAGATAAGATGGTGGTAGCTAGCCGGGCGGGCTTAGAAAGCTGTCCTGCCATCAACCAAACCGATTCATACAAAGTTAAAATCCGCCGGGAATCGAACCCACGACCTCCTAAAGTGAAGCTAATGGACTTAACCATTACGCCACGGAGGCGGTCAGAAGTGTCATGTAAATGCTGTAAACATTATTGTTTAGCGGCAAGACTTAGATAAGTCGGTGGTAGATAGCCAGACTGGCTTAGAAAATGCCCTACCAATAACCAAAACCAAGTCTTACAAAGCAAGTTGATTGATTTAACCATTACAGTACTCTTTATTGTACTGTGCCATTACGCCTGAGGCGATTAAGTAATAGTATAGATTGTTAACCTAAGGAGCATACGGCGAGTGTTTTTTGAAGTCAGATCGGAGCAAAGGATTGTAGAGAAGAATCCTGATCGCAGCAAGGGATTCTGTAAACGTCACTCGAGTTTAAAATAGTTTTGCTCCCAAGAAAAAGTATATTATATTGGACACTAATTTTTATCACCCTCTGTATGAGAAAATAGTAAGTACAACTTATGAAATAAGAATACCTAGTACGTAAGTAAGTACGTTTACTTATTTACTTCATCATCATCATCATATCAGCCGAAGGAAGTCCACTGCTGGACATAGGCCTCCCCCAAGGATCTCCACGACGACCGGTTCTGCGCTGCCCGCATCTTATTTACTTAAACAATAGAAACACATTATCCCATAAAGATTTCGCTCCTCTTGCATTTTTCCAAATGATGAAATTGTTATATACTTTTATGTATTTTTTACGGGATTTTGTGGGTAATCTAATTTAACTTTATAATACTCTCATCACTGCTTGAGAAAAGCCCACTCATTTTTCAGAAAAGTATCAACATAAATCCGAAGTAAACATTAAGTAAGCATTTCGCCCGTTTATAACTTTTTCAAAAACTTTTTTTTTTATTTGGTAAGCGGGGCGGGCCATTCTCGTTACGACTGTCGCACGAACCGAGACTCGAGATAAGAATGTCCGTAGGAGAACCAAAGTAACCGACATAGCTCACAGAATCGCTAAAATAAAGCGGCAATGGACAGGACATAGCTCGTAGAATAGATGGCCGTTGGGTCAGTAAAGTTCTCGAGTAGCAACCGCGCACTGGAAAACGTAGCGTAGGCAGGCCGCCCACGCGGTGGACCGACGACCTGGTGAAGATCGCGGGAAGCCTATGGATGCGGGCAACGCAGGACCGGTCGTCGTGGAAATCCTTGGGGGAGGCCTTTGTCCAGCAGTGGACGTTTTCCGACTTGATATGATGAAGAATGTCGTATGTACATCCCTGTCTTACGTATACCTGTGTTCCTGTCTGTATTAACGTGAAAGGCCACTTATTCATAATAGTTATGTTCGTGATCGATCTCTTTGGTGATTGGAAAATTTCCTAACAATAACCACATTCCAAATATCAATCATTTTTCCTACCTAGGGATCAAAGAGCTATTTTGGTCCCTGTTTACGAGGAACCAAACAGCTCCTTTTAAAAACGTGATAAAAAATTATCCTCTATATTGGACATTCGCATAAAAAGTTGGCTGTTCTCCCACCGAACGACTTGCGCCATTGAAAAACCTATACACATTGTATACTCGTATAGTGGTGTATTGTTTCTTGATTCTGCCATTAGCTATCTATGAGCTATTATTGTGTCGGCAAGCGTAGGATTTTTTACAAGCTTTATATTAACTCGCCGTGCAAGTTCGTTTTTGAAAAATCTTAGGGGCTAAAATAGAACTACATACTTCCCGGTTTCCGATTGAGCTGAAATTTTGTATACACGTTTAGTCTATTCCAATTCCTAAATATTTATTTTAAATAGGTGTTTTACACACACTTTTAAATTGTCAAAATTATAAACTTAATGTTTATTACAAATATAGTTATAATTCTGATTAAAGTCTCAGGTTATGGTATTTGTTAGAAGGACTAATACTTATCCATATATCCTCGCCATTCACATTAATCTATTATTTTATAATATCCTCTACAGCACATGCATTTTTGACATGACTATTGACATCTTATAGTATGACCTGACATGTATAATTATGAATTTGTGACGTGAAATAAATAAAAACGAAAACTAAAAGATGAGTCTTGAATTTGTTCTGTGGCAAACTTGTTACATTTTCAGGAATTTTATTGTAGAATCTTATGCACTGCCCCACAAAAGACTTTTTAACCTTACTCAGTCTCGATTAGGCTATATCCATTTTATTTACATTTCTTAAGTTTTAAAATTATGCCTGTCACTGTTTTTAGGAAATAAGGTATGGTTGATAAGTATCCGAAATGAGCCATTGAAAAATCGGATAAATTAAAAACAAAATTGGCATTGTCAACTGTAACTATTCACTGGAGAACTCACCTAAAATTAGCTTATTTTATCGGCTACATTGTGCTTGATAAAAAGTAATTCAGTGTTTTGGTTCTATTAAAATGGAAAAAACAGAAAATCGTACTGTTTTTTTTTTTAATGCACAATTGGTAAACCCTTGACAACATCTCACCTGGTGGTAAGACTGTATCACTGTCATAAAGTTTTACGTATTGAAAAGGAAAACTGCAACTCAGATAAAAAATAAGCTAGGCGCTGTTTTATGGGAATCTTCCCCGTCATTGACCATTGTCCACACATGGGTATCCGATTTCAAACGCGGGCGACAGAGCTGTGAAGATCCTCATCGCCGTGGACGGCCAAAAGAAGTAACCATCCCGGAAATGATCAAAAAATCCATATAATCGTAATAAACGGTCGCCGATCTCCTCGTTTCTGATTCGATCACGCAGAGAAACTCAGAGCATAGCATGAGCATTTACCAGATTACTCATTTCAATTTCTGCGATTTGGACGAGTCTTTTTTTGTTTTCATGAATATGTGTGCCAAAACAACGCAGAACGGGTTCACTGACACTAATCAAGATGGGTTCAACGCGACGGCGGTCAGTCAGTAGTCAGTGGCGGAAGATACACATTACTCCAAAGGCATTAACTGCGCACCACCCTCAATAAAACTAATCTCGACGTAAACATCCTCCATTATTGTGAAAATCGGCCAAGTTAGTGTCGGACCACGCATAGTGTAGGGTTCCGGAGTCATGCACATAATTATTTAAGCTTCTTTTTCTTTCTTGCCAACCTCTAAATAATTATTTTTTAAATATTAAAGGAAACCGACTGATCCTTTAACATCAATATAGGGATAGCATTTATGACGTAGGCATTCGCTAAGAAAATTTTGGGAAATTCCCATGGGAACCGCAAAAACGGGATCTGCGTGTAACAGCTAGTTTTTAGTGTCTGTCTGTCACAGCTAATTTGCTCGGAAACTACTGGACCGATTGAGTTGAAATTTGGGACACCTATGTAAGTCAGTAACCCAAAAACAGACGTGTAACGTTAATAAATGAGTTATAACCATGGGGACCCCTTTTCCCACACTAAATTAGAAAATTAAAGAAAAAAGTTTTTTTTAAAATATATTTTGTAAGTATCAAATGAAAGGGTTTGTCGTGAGAATCTCAAATATATTTTTATAATTTAAAAAAAAATGTTTGTTATTTAAGAAAATAGGCAAATATTGACCATTGCCCCTCCCCCCTTATCTCCGAAACTACAGGGCCTGAAAATATATGAGGTTAAATGCATAGATTACAGGAAAATCTATGATCTTCCGTTCCCACAGGAAAAGTTAATCTTTAAATCCAGAATAAGCAGACTCCTATTTACCTAGAGCAAAGTATGTACTGAGAGGTCTTGTTCTGTTGGTAGTTAAAGTTTTGGTGCGAAACCCTGTTTGTGTGACCCCGAGTCGCGCTTGGCCGGTTTTTTTACATAATGATTTAATTTTTCCATTTTGCGTCGTTATTATATGTGTAATTTTATTTATTACACTAAAGTTGCACAGAAAATTTACTGTGATATACGGACGTAAATGACGAAATTATAAGGGTTCCGTTTTTTACCATTTTGGCCCCGGAACCCTAAAAAGTACAATCGAAGACCACACGCATTTCTATGAGGTTTTATCTAGAGTAACTATTATTGTCTTAGAAATGAAATATTAAAGCTATAACGATAAGCAATAACAAACTGTGTCTGAGGCGTCTTCAGATAGGTCATGATTATCGAGTATTTAGGACGTAGAACACTTAAAACCGGCCAAGTGCGAGTCGGACTCACGTACGAAGGGTTCCGTACCATTATCTTTAAAACTCACCTTTGTTGTATAAAAGCCCCTCTTAAATATTAATTTTATTTTAATTTAATTATTTATTCGCCCTGATTCAGGGTAGGCTCGAGCCCCTCGGTGGGGACGTATATGAGCTACAGTTTAATTACGACATAAATGAATGAATACGTAGACTTAATGAGTAATATAACGACGACGAAATTCACATTTTTACAAGCTCTTGAGACTAGGCTTTGTTCGTGCAACAGACATGACAATTTCGACCAAAATCGCAACTTTGAGAGAGATTTTATGAGGTTCCAGCGATTTGAATTCTGTTGTTTTGTGTACCTTGGAGACAAAACTTACCTTTCAGCACACCCTGGACACTTCATACAACGGGCGAGAAATTACATTTCTCAAAAACAAATGACGGAACGAATGAAATCGCGACGAAATTCTATACGTAGAGCGGCAGGGAGTGTCCATTGGTATTGTATGTTAGTACTAATATATATACTTCTTTAAGATAAGAACGGGCTAATCTAAAATAAGAGAAGACTGTGTAAGAAGAAGAGTCAAACCAATGATACTCTTCGTATAGGAGCAAGAACAGGACACAAGCACAATTGAAGACTTTCAGGGTGGGGGATGGGGGAGGGGATTTATAGTAGCATACCTGTGGCTACCTACTACTAATCAGCCTGCTTTGGCATGTGATGATGATAACCAACATCACATCAGCCAAAAGATCTGGTGTCACAATGCAAGGAAAGGCCGCTGCTGCCTTAGTTGTCTGTTATGGCACCCACGGGAAGGGATGTAATTGGTGGTGTAATTCCAGAGCCTAACCTAGTAAGTTAGTTTTTTTTTATTATGTGACCATCACCATGTGTTTTTTTTATTATGTCACTTGCGATGAAGGAAAACATCGTGAGGAAACCTGCACACATCTGCGAAAAAACCGCACTGGGCCCGCGTGGTCGACTAAGGCCCGATCGCCCTAAATCAGGGTAGGCTCGAGACCCTCGGTGGGGACGTATATATGAGCTGATGTGATGATGTGACCATACATATAAACCATCGATTCGAAAAGAAGAAGGAGTACGGCCACAGATGATATACTCTTTACTTCGGTTTGGCAACGTAAAAGGTGTCAAAGGCGATTTCAGTTCATCATATCAGCCACAAATCGTCCACTGCTCGACAAAGGCCTCCCCCAAGGATTTCCACGACGACCGGTCCTGCGCTACCCGCATCCCGCTACCCGCATGCGCTATCCGTTACCGCATCATTTCAGTTACCAAATCTCTAACCTACTCACTCTTTCAAAACATTATAACACTATAGCAGGTATTGCAACGTATCGATGAATGCTATAATATAACAGTCCGAATATTCGTTCCCAGTTTTTCTCATTTTTAGAAAACGAATAATTTTGAACAAAAAAATGCAGGAAACTAAGGTTTTCTCTGGGATGCCATCATCAGATCCTGGTTGTCATGGTATCACCCTTGGGATATCTCCTTTCCAACAAAAAAATAATCATCACAATCGGTTCATAAACGACGAAGTTATCCGCGAACACACATTAAAAAAAAAAATATATATATAAGGTCTAACAAAATTAGCTGAAACTATTTTAAGGGCAAGTTCAGTAAACGAAACTGAACAACTTTTTCTTCAGCGACCATACTGAAATCTTAGAAAAAAAATCTACAATAAGAAAAAAGAAATCTTTATAAATCCGGCACTGGCCATCGTACCGTAGCAGTCCACGCGCCTGACGCGAAGCCGTGTCTTCCGTCGCGTCGGACACATATTGGGTAGGTATCTAAACCCTATTTGTTTGGAAATAGCCAGACATGTAAACAAAACATGAACTTCAAAATAAACTAGTTTCAATTGGTTTTCAAGTCTTATATGAACTAAAACACAGTATTTATGTCAATAAAATCCTTGATGTCCAAATGTAAGTGATTAAGCTAAAATGATTTGTTTACATGTTTGGCCATTTCCAAACAAATAGATTTTTCTTTAATGTGACTTGTCCGCAAACAGGCTAAGGCGAACTACCTACCTACTTGCTTCTTATGTCTCCGGTGATTTTCTTGGTTGACCGGCATCTACAGGTCGTGGCATACTCGTAAAAGTACCGTAATCCCGGAATAGCTGCAAAGCACCTATAGTGTTGTGTGTAGATGGCATGTAGATGGGGTCTACGGCTATGAAAATCTTGAAACATGTTCCTGGTGTCTATTAGGTTGTGGTTACAAACTTCATATCACACCGCCATGTCCAAATATTGTTGTATATGGCATTTTCACAATAAAACACTTAAATTAGGCACTTAGGTCACAATCTGTAGGTTAGGCTTTGAGAACGTAACTCAATGAGTGCGCGAGAGTAACTGAGATATTTTTTTCGCGCACGCGCACGCATCGCACTTGTTTGTAGGCGAAATGTACCTACGAGCGAGCAGCAAAATAGTTCAATGGCCTCAACTTCAAAGAAGCCGCTCAATTTCTTATTTTTCGAAAAGTGTAAATACCTGTTGGGTTGTATTTTACTACCTACATCTAAAAGGGGAACTATAAGGTTTTAAATAGGTAATATTCGTTTTTAAATAAGAATTGATTGAGAGAACTACCAAAGGTCAACGGCCAGGCACAGCGCAGTTTCGTTGCGGCAAGGCACGAATCCAGCGAAAAGAAAGGACCGTACTACAACACGAGAGTATTATAGTGGGCAATAATGGAATGTGGCAATTTTTTTTTAGAATTCGGTATGGTCACTGAAGAAAAAGTTGTTCAGTTTCGTTTACTGAACTTGCCCTTAAAATAGTTTCAGCTAATTTTGTTAGACCTTATATATATATACGGTCGAATTGAGAAACCGCCTCATTTTTTTAAAGTCGGTTAAAAACTGTTTGGAAGAAAACATTAGAAATCTCTATGATAGGTACAACGAAGAGCATTGCACATAATAAGTATAGAAGTCACAGGACGTGCGCATGCGGACGATAGTAGCAATTAAGAGTTCCGCCTGGTCCGCTAATTACATGCATTAGTTAGGACAGCAGCGGCGCCTTTCATGCGATTAGCTTCAGCAAACTTTGCTACAACCCAATAGACCGAAACTAGGCTATTTATTTTGAAACATTACATATAAATCAGATAAGCCGCCATTTGTTAACACTCTAACCGCCACCCGTATATAAAAATTTCAGGTTCAGCAGGCCATGCGAAAAAACTATAACGAATGCAGCAGGCCGTATGGGCGATCGGCAGGCTCACTGGTAGTTTTTAATAGTAGGCCATGCGAAAAAACTATACCGAATTCAGCAGGCCGTATGGGCGATTGAAGGGCTCACTGGTTGTTTTTATTAGCAGGCCATGCGTACAAACTATACCGAATGCAGCAGGCCGTATGTGCGATTGAAGGGCTCACTGGTTGTTTTTATTAGCAGGCCATGCGTACAAACTATACCGAATGCAGCAGGCCGTATGTGCGATCGGCGGGCTTACTGGTTGTTTTTATTAGCAGGTTATGCGGTTCGCTACCGCGTCGCTATTTGATATCATTTTTTTATGCGTGGCCTCTTGTGGACTGACTGTTGTTGTAAGCTCGCATGAGCGGCCGGCAGCCTAATTTGGTACAAGGTGTGTCGTGACAGTCTCGATTATTGTTTCAATAATACATAACTAAATTTTTCTTAGGCGCCAATTACGTACGGCCTGCCTTACTTAAAAAGTTACGACCAGCTGGCCGACCACATGGCGGCGAGAGTGTTAAAATGGTTTTCTTAACGAGAAGTTTGACATATCGATTAGGAATAAAATTGGTTTTTAGACGGCAAATAAACATTTTTTTTATTCTTTTAGCAAAACTTAAATTAAAATTGTTTAATGGAGACTATTCCAATGAGCCCAAACACGATAACTCTCCTGTCAGTTGGCGAGGAGCTGGGTATCCTGCAGATTCCAGGAAATGTTGCAGCATCAGGTCAAGGTTACCATGTTCTATCTAACATCTATTCATTGAGACTATTCCAATGAGCCCAAACACAATATCTCTGCTATAAGTTAGTAAGGAGTTGGGTATCATGCAGATACCAGGAGATGCTGCAGCATCAGGTCAACATCACCATGTTCTATCTAAAATTTATTCATTGAGACTATTCCAATGAGCCTAAACACGATACCTCTCGATAAGTTGCCCCCCTCCCCCTAAATTAAAGGAGTGGCTTCTGGAAAGACAATTCTATGATATAAGAGAACTCTTAGAAACAAAACTCCAGCCTGTGTAAAGTGTCAGCAATAGTACGAGTTATTATATATATTTTTATTTTTATTACATACAAGATAAATCTAAGTTATATATTTTTTTTGACATTGATTAATAAAATTAGTGCTATTACTAATAATCATTATTAGATGTATACATATTAATAATATTATTAATATTTTCATTTTCATTTTTATTTTCCTACTGCTTACAATTTCACTAGTGCCATTGTAATCTCAATAGTGACATTACAATAACACTAATGTAATATATAATATAAATCTTTATTCTTTCAGACAATAAATAAAATAAAATACACACAGAAAAATAAAAATAAAAAACATAATTAACATTTATTGATAAGTATATTGACCCAATGCTTAACATTGGGACAATCATACTTGTCGGAAAACACTTTCAGGTTTCACTAAGCGAAGTGAATAACATTAAATAAATGAGCGAGCGAAGCGAGCGATGTTAGGTTCAGTCAGGTTTGATTGGTTAAACAGTCAAAGGGCCTCGCAAAGCGAGGCTCCCCCCTGGGTAGCAGAATGCTTTGCAGAAGAAGAAATCATCGGTTTTATTCGGAGATACTAATATGGGCCATGAAATTGTAAGCCGATTGACAATTTACCGTCATATAATCTAACGGAATTTAGTGTAGTGAGATTGTAATATCGCAGTTTTGAGAATATCCCGGCGACAGATATAAGCATCCAAATATTTGACCCCCCAAGCGCTTACATCTGGTTGAGACAATTCGAGTACAAACACGAGAGTTTACGACAGATAGTTAGAAAAGTAAGTATGTAAAGATTTGATATCAGTGACCTTGCAGGAATTTTCATTAAAAATACGTATTTTTTTAACAATACCATTGGTCGAATCGGTACACGTCGAAGTAACGAATACGGAGAACTATGTCGTATATAGCCGCTACAGTGAAGTAGTGGTGAAATCATTCGCTTCACACCAGGAGGTCGCGGGTTTCATTATTGGGTCTAACTTTATATAAAAGACTCAGTTTGGTTGGTATTTTGTAAATTTCGCCTGGGTAGCTACCCTATCTTATCTTGGTCTTGCCGTCAAACATCAATGTTGAGAGCACTGATGTATTCCGGCATAATTTATGATAGCCAGCTCCTTGCGTTGGGAAATCTTGGTAAGCCCGCTTCTTTCTTCGGCGGCTTAGCAACTGTGATTAAAATAACTACACGAAATAATTAAAAATTAAAAACTCGACTAAATAAAAACTTAACCCATATTTTTTGGCCATCAGTCGGGTAAAAACGTATCCTTTGTCACTCACGGGATCAAGACACATGTGACGAAACCTCGCACTCCAAAATCCATGAAGCCGTTTAGGCTACAGAGCGTGCCAAAGAAATATACATACTCGTACATACACTCGAAAAACATAAGCCTCCTACTGGCGCAGTCGGGTAAAAACGTATCCTTTGTCACTCACGGGATCAAGACACATGTGACGAAACCTCGCACTCCAAAATCCATGAAGCCGTTTAGGCTACAGAGCGTGCCAAAGAAATATACATACTCGTACTACATACACTCGAAAAACATAAGCCTCCTACTGGCGCAGTCGGGTAATAATTTTAAACAAAAAAAACCGACTTCAAACAGGAAACTAAGGTTCCCCTCGATTTCTCTGGGATGCCATCATCAGATCCTGGTTTCCTTATTACGGTACCTCCCTTGGGATATCTCCTTTCCAACAAAAAAATAATCATCAAAATCGGTTCATAAATTTCGAAGTTATCCACGAACACACATAAAAAATATATATGTATTTATGGTCGAATTGAGAAACTTCCTCCTTTTTTCGAAGTCAGTTAAAAAACAGTATTAATATTTTCAATTTTCTTCGGAAAATCTCTCTGAATAGAAAGATTGATCGCCCCGAGCAATCTGTGTTACATTTTTGTGTACAAACGATCGACTCGGTGAATTTAAATAAGTACTAAACAGAAGATGAGAATTACGGTAACTGCCACAAAAATTGATTGAAAGGATCTCTTTGGAGATTTATTTTTTTACTTTCTTGTTCCCGAATTTTACGGCGCTTTGGGGATTGCGAAAGAGTGATAGGAAACTTTTCTTTTGCGGATAACATACATATTACCACGGGACTGGAACGAATGATAAGTTTTAACGTTTTAACATGTAGCGCGGTAACACTGTTATTCATCGTTCTTCTTTCATTTCACGCATGCGCTGTCATCTATGTGACAATATGATTAAAAAATCAAGATCCGATCCATCAATATTTTTCACCAAATTTTCGCTATCAAAATAAAGTTAAATACTTTGCATATATGTTTGCATGAGAAACCTGATAATTATCTTAGACCCATCTCGGGTCTTTTATCTCCATTATAATCTGTGAGCACGCATTTTACCTAACCGTCGTGCCACAAACAGAGATGAAAACTGTTATTCATTTGAATTTAGAGTTAGTTTTTTATCATCTTTCAGATTCAGATTTTCAAGATTCAAAACGTTTATTCAAAATAGGTGCTTGTTACACTCTTTATGATGGTCATTAGATAATGTGAGATTGTGAAAAAAATAAAAACAAACAATCATCAGTTAATAATGTTAATAAAATCATTGTTATAAAACAAATAAGTTATTTTTGGACATGAAAAGAATATATAACACGAGAATTCATTAAAATTATTGAATTTGTCGTTAATACCTTTGACAAGAGTAGGCCAGTTCATACGGACAGCACCCGTTCATGAGTATAACGCGAGAGTCAGCCATCGCTCCCCTATACACCACCATATTACAAGTAGAGGGAAAGGAACGGCCCGACTCCCGACGACAAAAACGTCATTCTGTTAAAATAATGTTAGGAATTATTTTGATGTGACGTAGTAGATTTTAGGGTCATTTATGTGCACATTTTGTGATTTAGGTAGGTAGTTAAAAATTGAATAATTGATGGAAAACACAGGGAGTACGATTTATTGAAATTTCAGCAGGAGGGCAATTTAGTAATCGTTCAGAATTGATTTTAAATTCATTTAGTTTATATACATATTACAAGAAGGCTCGAAATCATCCAAAGGGCAATGGAGCGTGCTATACTCGGAGTATCTCTGCGTAATCGAATCAGAAACGAGGATATCCGTAGGAGAACCTAAGTAACCGACATAGCTCTCAGAATTGCTAAACTTAAGTGGCAGTGGGCGGGGCACATTGCTCGTAGAACATATGGTCGTTGGGGCAGTAAAGTTCTTGAGTGGCGACCTCGCACCGGAAAACGTAGTGTAGGCAGGCCTCCCACTCAGTGGACCGATGACCTGGTGAAGGTCGCGGGAAGCCGCTGGATGCGGACAGCGCAGTACCGGTCGTCGTGGAAATCCTAATGGAATGGAGGCCTATGTCCAGCAGTGGACGTCCTACGGCTGATATAATGATATACATATTTTATAAGTAAAAGTATAATATAATGTGAGAACAACCTCCTCCCTTCTCTTCCTTATCCTGCTATGTTGGTGTGCTCAAAAGGGTCCATGACGTGACCTATAAACATACTATTAACTAGTTCGTAAAATAATTAACAATTTTAGGTGGCGCATCGGGAGCTGGGTCGTTCCTTTCCCTCTAATATGGTTGATGGAAGCGATGATTGACTCTCACGTTATACTCGTGACCGGTTGCTGTCCGTGTGAACTGGCCTACTCTTGTCAAAGGTATCGATGACATTCAATGATTTTTATGTATAACTTTTCGTGTCATATTGTTTTCATGTTCTAATGACATAATCTGGTTTATTTCAAGGATTACATTTTGACATTATTAACTAATGATTGTTTATTTCTTGATCCTTCATAAAAGACATTATGTTAATTATTATTTTATGACTACCAGAAAGAGTGTAATTTGCACCTATTTTGAATAAATACCTTGAATCTTGAAAATAATGCAAATAAATATTGAGTATTGGCAGCGCAGGAGTGGTCGTCGTGGAAATCCCTGGAGAAGGCCTTTGTCTAGCGGTGGACGTCTTTCGGTTGATATTATGATGATGATGATGATGATTGAGTATTGAATGGTCTGCACATGTGATCTGATACCACGATGGGTCCCATAAAGGTATGTTGGTAAAATGATGCTGATCTTCGGAAAGTAGAGTCCGGACTCGGCATTTTGCGTAAGTATTAGAAAATGTAGATGAAATGAAAATTAGAAAAAAGATTGGAAGCGTTTCAGATGTGATGCTGGAAGATAATGGAAAGAATCAGTTGGACGGAAAATGAAACAAACCAAGAGGTTCGGGATAAGGTGAAAGAGAAGAGAAGCCTGCTGCAAATGATGGAAAACAGTAGAGGAAATATGTTAGGACACCTGATACGACACGACAGCTTTCTGTAAACTATCATAGAAGAAAAGATAGAGGGAAGAAGAGGCAGAGGAATACTAAGGCGAAACTATAATAATAATAATAATAATAAATTTATTAATAGTAGTCAGTTACAATAGCACCTTAAACTATTTGTTTTAGAGATACACCTGTTTTCTTAAGTCATCATATCATCATATCAGCTCATATACGTCCCCACCGAGGGGCTCGAGACTACCCTGAATTAGGGCGATCAGGCCTTAGTCGACCACGCAGGCCCAGCGCGGGTTGGTCGACTTCACACACAACCTCCGAATTTCTTCGCAGGCGTGTGCAGGTTTCCTCACAATGTTTTCCTTCACCGTTAGCAATCGGTAAGTATTGTACGTAAGTTTTTGAAAAACTCATTGGTACATTGGCCGTCCGGATTTGAACCCGGTACCTCTGGTTAGAAGGACCTAGCCGTTACCGGTTGAGCCACCGACGCTTTTTTTTATGAAAACAAGAGTTTCCCGCCTGAATTCATAGCCTTTATTTTTCCCTTCATCTGTGGTAATAGCCGTGGTCGCAAGCCATAACTTTTGATAACGATAGGGCTTGCGACTACGGCTATTACCCCAGATGAAGGGAAAAATAAAGGCTATGACTGCACTGCAGGCGGGAAACTCTTGTTTTCATACTTTTCCGTAGTCGGGTTTTAGTTTTTTTTTAACTTTTATTATATTTCCATATTTTTTGTGCTCTCGGTATAACGTCACCCCACCTCGCTACCCGCGGCCGCGTGTCGTGTCGCTTGATTGTAGCGCGCGTACATTATGCCGTCTCATAATATCGCTTGTGAGACCATTTGCTAAGAAATAAAAAAATATTTGCATGTGTAATGTATGTATATTTAGAATTTGCTCGTCGAGGCCTTTCTTTTGATACCAAAAATGATATGAATATCTATATAAACAATTTTTTTGGTTGTTTAATTCACCTATAAATACCGCCATGTTGAATTTTTCTATAAGTATGCTAGATATCCTATGACACGCGGAGTAATGGCTCAAATCCAAAGACACCTTTGTCAAGATCGGTTAAGTGGTTTAGGAAATACGAGGGAACAGATGAACATCCATACATACATACAAAGATAGACTGTCAAAAACATGACCCTCCTTTTTTGTAGTCGGGTAAAAATTGGCGATTACAACACAAACAAGGGCAGTGCTTCTCAAATTAGATGATAACAACGATTAGAAAATGTGCATGTGTACTTCCGGTACTAGATCGCCGCTCGAGAACTTGACTGCCTCTACGGCCATTTGTTGACGAGCAATGTAGGTACCCCGCCCACTGCCACTTATAAAGTTTAGTTATTCTGTGGAATAATAACCTTCCGTAATTAGGTTCGACAAACCTATTTCAACTTTGGAACTCTTAAACACGAGTTACAATTAAAAAGCGATTTCTGTATATATCCGGCATACTAAAACTAATCTAACTATGTATTAGTTGCTAATAAACATGAAACCGTTAGCAGGTCGGTAAGATCTCATTTCATCATACCTCCGAGCTGGTTGCCATGGTGACTAATTGGTCCCGAGGCATTTAACTTTGTCATCGCATCGTTTTTGTTTTAGTTCCCAACAAGTTTAACTCTCAATATCGTGAAACAATAAAGACTGGATTAAGCGACAAAACAAAAATTTGCGAATTGAGGCGGGCAACAGTTAAACCATTGGTTCTCGCACTAAATTAAAATTGAAAGACAAAAGTTGGAAAAGTCCCATTTTAAACTTCTCCGGAAGTACCTAAAAGAGATTAATGGATAAACTGGGTAATCAAAAATCATAAAAACGCTAGCTCAACTTTCCTTAGTATGTAAGTATTATTAGAATTAGGAATTAATTGAAAATTTAAAACCCGACTTCTATAAACCAAAATCCATCTTTTTGGCCAGTCGGGTAAAAAATTATCCTATGTCACTCACGAGATTAGGACGAATCTAACGACACCTCTCAATCCGAAATCCATCAAGCCATTTAAGCTACGAAGCGTGCCAAAGAAATAAATAACCTCTTTTTGGCTGATCGGGTAAAATTGTATCTTATGTCACTCACGGGATCAAGACAAACCTAACGACACCTCGCACTCCAAAATCCATCAAGTCGTTTAGGCTACAAAGCGCGCCAAAAAAAATAAATCAACATACATACAATACATACACACACTCGACAAACATAACCCTCCTACTAGCGCAATCGGGTAAAAAAGCCACGACGATAGAATTTCTTTTAGAAACAAAGATATACCTACTTAAATGTCATTTAAGCACATAAATACCTATATATATAAGTTTTCCTGGATTTAATAACACATAGGCAGTTTAAGAAAGATTTTTCCAGTCTATTCTTTATAGCTATGTTTAACTGAACACCAGATTATAGTAAAATGTCACAAAAAAAAACACTTTTTACTGCCAAAAACAATAAGTGCGCACCAAAATTAAAACTCCAATTTATTGTGAATCTATAACCAAAATTTTTACATCTTGCTATCCTATAAAGCAAATGACTTCAAACTAATCATTGTTAACCCAAAAAATAGTTAATGACCACCAAAATTTTAACCACATTTTAATTTGTAGCGTGTAGCGTTAGCGTTTCTTCTTCAGCACAGCATTCTGCTACCCATGGGGTGCCTCGCTTCACAAGGCTTTTTGACTGTATTATCAATCAAACCTGACCGAACCTAATATATATCATTTACAATTATTTTTTTTTGAAAAAACTTATTTTTGCCAACTCCTTTTTCGTTGCGTGGGATTTGTAGCGCGTAGCGTGTAGCGTTTCTTATTCTGCGCAGCATTCTGCTACCCATGGGAGCCTCGCTAACGCAAACTGTTATGCTGTAAATTTACTTAAATAAATAAATAAATAATCAATCAAACCTGACTAAACCTAATATCGCTCGCTTCGCTCGCTCATTTCATTATATCAGTCGAAAAACATCCACTGCTGGACAAACGCCTCCCCCAAGGATTTCCATGATAACCGGTCCTGCGCTGCCCGCATCCATCGGCTTCCCACGATCTTCACCAATTCGTCGGTTCACCGCGTGGGAGGCCTATCTACGCTACGTCTTCCGGTGCACGGTCGCCACTTGAGAACTTTACTGCCTCAACGGCCATCTGTTCTACGAGCTATGTGCCCTGCTACTGCCACTTCAGTTTAGCGATTCTGTGAGCTATGTGTAATAAATAAGTGTAATAAATATATAATGCCGAAAAGAATTGGTACATTCGTTAGGAGAAGGAGAAGAATTCTATTCATATTTTTTGGGTACGGAACCCTAAAAACTATGTCGGCGTAGGCGAAACCGCGGTGTAGTAATTAGTAGATGCAAAAGGAAGTATCAAATAAACGTCACAGCAGGAAAAGTATTATCAGATTTCTAAAATTCAGGTGCATTCAGTCAGTTTATAATTATAAAAAAATCAGGTAAAATTTTAGTAACCAATAAAAATCAGTTTGATTGAAGTATGAAAAAGTCGTAAATAAACGGGCTGTTAGTTTATCTAACTGTAAAATACCTAAGTGTTATTGTTCTTAACCATAACAAGGTATATCTAGTTTCAGGAAATTCCAAATCAAGAAATCGGGATATCAAGGATCATTGACGCTCTTATTGTTCTGAACGATAACTAGTTACCTACTTACAGGAAATTCCAAATTAAGAAATCGGAATATCATCAGAGGAAAGGCTCATTGACGTTATTGAGTTAAAAGATTAGCGCAAACAACCAATTATGTACGAGTAAGTATGTCGCATTGGAATTAACGTAAATGATAACGTTAAAATTGTTACCATACAATCACGTTTCTGATAAAGTACTTGGGATATGTACCTAGTACTAAGTACACAATGAAGTTCGTGTTTTATGGATATAACTATTTTTATCTTGGTCACAGAGCATGAAGTCTTGTCGCGCCAATGCTATTAAGACATGTCGAGGGATAAACGCATTTCTCTTTGTCATAACTGTTCTGAGTGCAAGCGTTGATGTTACATGACCGTTTAAAAATAGAAGTGTACTCTATACTGTCAGGAAAAAATTATACATAAGATTTAAAAAAATATTCTTATATTTTTCCTGAGCAAAACTACTTTAGATTTATTTTTTTTGGAAATTTCCTACAGCTAAAACATTAGTTGTAACAGTTTAAAACTATTTAAATTAATGTATTGTCACCCACAAATTCGTATTGTATTGTAATCATCATATCAGCTCATGTCCACAGAGGGACTCGAACCTGCCCTGATGGGCGACTGGGCTTTTTATTGTAATGATTAACTTAAAAAATAGCTGATATAATAAACTCACTTAGATTCTGAGATATTAATGACTAGGTAAGTTGGGATTTGTCAAATATATTCAATGTTCCGGACTTTTCCCAAAGCACCTTACATCACTGAAAACCGCATCCAATTTGATCCAGCCATAAATAAAAATCTGTTACGATTTTACTATACGTATAGATAGAAGATAGACGATAGATAAGGTAATACAATAAAATAGTTGGTTGCCAAATGCATTGAAGATTTTATAAGACCACTATAACCTTCAAAACTTCGGCATCATCGGTCATCACATCAGTGAAAAACACGTGAAATGACGCTAAATTCTAGTCACAGATAAGTGAAGTTTCCACTGTCATGCTATTCGTGATTAATGGGAAAAAAAGTACTTAGTAAAAGTTTACGTTCGGTAATGAACAAATAGTATGCCTGTAAGGTAACAAGCTGAATTTCCGAGCTAGCGACACTAACAAACAAACTGTAACACTATTATAGTACCTAACGCAAAAACGGGCCAAGTGCGTGTCGGGCCATGAACAATGTAGGGTTCCGAGATGCCAATATGTTTGCTATAATGATTTACTTACATTTTGATATATTCTAAAACGCGCCAGCAACATTTTTGAGCAGGTTAGTGTATATACGAATTTTTTACCGACTTCAAAAAGGAGGAGGTACTAAGTTCGACTGTATATTTTTTTTATGTATGTTCACCGATTTTTCCGTCAATTGTGGACCGATTTTCAAAATTCTTTTTTCATTCGAAAGAGTATACTCCCGAGGGGGTCCCATTGTCACCAAGTCAGGATCTGATGATGGGATCCCAGGGAAATCGAGGGCAACCCTTCTAAAATAATGAAAAATTTAAATTCTAAAGGCACTAATTACGTGATTCATATGTTTTCTAAGGCTATTAATATACTTGCGTCTGTTAGTCATATTCTCATGTTGATAAACTGATGTAGGAAGGTACAACTCCTTAACGGTTAGGAGTTGCAGGAAAATTATTTTGAATGTTATACATAGATATATACGTAGGTATGCATAGACCGATAGTTGTATTCCTTCAGGTTATTCAGATGAGCTGATGATGGACGATTTAACTCCTTAACTTTCATGCTGCTGAGATGATGATGGAAGCCACAGGACTCTGTATCTGTTAATGAAACACATGTATTATGATTTGATAATTCCTATTGGTGAGTATAGGTGATTGGATTTAACGTTGCTAGATAGATGATAACATTACCACTAAAAATAAAGAAAATAAAAAAAGTTTAAAAAAACTTAAAACCGACTTCAAAAAGAAATTCACTCAAAAGTGTTAAATTATATTATAATACTTAAATACACAACATTAAGCAACAATAACGAAATCAAAGGCGGGTACGAATTAAATTATTTTCTTCAATAACTTCAAAACTATTTATTTTAAAATTAGAAAAAGAAATAAGTATTTCAGATTCTCAATACAAACAATTTTATATTTTGATATGTCACACGATATAGTTTGCAAAACTTTCTTAAATTTTCTAATTTACCCCAAATTTCAACTCAATTGGTCCTGTAGTTACGGAGCAAATTGGCTGTGACAGACGGACAGGCAAACACGCGAGTGATCCTATAATGGTTCCGTTTTTTTTTCTTTTGAGGTACGGTACCCAAAAAAAACACAAGTGTGTTTTCCTGGTCGTAGTATGTAGCTCAAAGCTTTACTTAACTAATGGATGGTACCTATTAATTAAGAAAGTAGGAAAAAGGACCGTTCGAAGCGAAATGAAACAATTTTTGGGTTGGAAACGGTGACCTTTGTCTGTCTGTATTTAAAAGCATTGTCTAGTCAAGCGGAAAAGGCGATTTTCTGCGAAAGGACATATTTGCCTCTGTGTAAATCGAATAAAGAACCTAAAAAAAATAATTTAAACCTAAAAACCCGAGTGCATAAAATGTATCCTATTATGATACCTCCGCGCGTTCCTGAGAAAAAGGGTATTGACGGACAGATAAGACGGACAACGAAGTGATCCTTTAAGGGTACCTCTTTTCCTTTTGTGGTGCAGTACCCTTAAAACAGTTAAATATAACCGGTAAAGCTAAATGAAATCATCATTTTGTTCTGAAATTGTTAGTTACTAGCTTGTGACGTCATTGTCTTTGACGAACTAATTTAGTGATTTTGATTAATATAAAATTGAAATTGGATTAAAATATTAAGTGAAAAGTGAAAGTTTGCTAAACTTAAGTGGCAGTGGGCGGGGCACATTGCTCGTAGAACAGATGGGCGTTGGGGCAGTAAAGTTCTCGAGTGGCGACCACGCACCGGAAACTACGTTCAGGCCTCCCACTCGGTGGACCGATGACCTGGTGAGGGTCGCGGGAAGCCGCTGGATGCGGGCAGCGCTGAATCGGTCGTTGTGGAAATCCTTGGGGGAGGCCTATGTCCAGCTGTGGACGTCCTTCGGCTGATATGATTAAGTGAATAAATATTTATGCTTTTGTAGGAAAAATGTAGTGAATAATATTTTTTAATTTACTTTAAACACTGTTAAGAAGTGTGTAAGTTGTCTGTGCTAAATAATTACGCTGACTACGAACAAAAAAAGGCATAATCATAGTCATATCACTTCTTATAGTAAACTATGAGTGAGACCCGTTGAAAGGATCGCCCGAAGCACTTCAAACCCGGCAGTACCCAAGACCCATATCTCCCGAGACTTGCCTCCGACGACGCGCGCGCGTCTCGACCCCACGACACACATACCAATAACCTCACAATTGCCATTTGCTAGGTACGATACGGTTACGATTACGGTAAACGACCGACGTGACGCTCGTTTGCGGTAACAAAACGAAGACCGTGTTATAGAAACTCTGGGATTGGTGCCGCATGCCGAGTCAATTTTAAGAAGCACCAATTTGGTTGTAGATTTCGCTTTTCCTTTTAATAAACTTGTTACTGTAAGCGACAGTATGCCACTGTGCGCAATACTATAAAAAAATAATGTACAGCCACGCTATGAATACTTTCACCGTCTATCGTCACAGTATTAAATGATAGTATTATATGTATGATACGATGCGTCACAGGTTTAACAAACTCAAGTTTGGCAGGTGCGCCCGCTGCCCCGCAAGTATACCCTTCCGTTGCTCTGCGTAAGTACATTCGTTGCGCTACTGTAAGCCGCTATATTGTAATACTGTGATATTAGTATTAGTAACTATTATAGGTACACTAGCTGTCCCGACGAACTACATACCGCCTTACATTACATTACACTGCCCTACCCTACCCTACCCTACACTACACTACACTACCCTACCCTACCCTACACTACACTACCCTACCCTACACTAGCCTAACCTACACTACCCTACCATACATACACTACACTACCCTACCCTACACTACCCTACACTACACTACCCTACACTACACTACCCTACCCTACCCTACACTACCCTACCCTACCCTACATACACTACACTACCCTACCCTACACTACCCTACACTACCCTACACTACACTAACCTACACTACACTACACTACACTACCCTACCCTACCCTAAAATAAAATAGATGTTGGCCGATTCTCAGACCTACTCAATATGCTCACAAAATTTCATGAGAATCGGTCAAGCCGTTTCGGAGGAGTACGAGAACGAAAACTGTGACACGAGAATTTTATATATTAAGATATTAACTTTCGAGCGAGGAAGGTGTGAAGATCTGAAAACGGTACTGTGATGGCAAAAAAATCTAAGTTTAGATTGATGGGGATCGATTGTCTGACACTAATGTTATGCTAGAAAACTGACACTAATGTTACAGTGCTACAGTTAATTTAACAGTATGTGTGTGTGTGTCCGTGCGTGGGTCCATCCGTCCATCCATCCAGTGCTCTAGTGCCCAAACTACTACTTCGCTAACATTT
Organism: Coleophora flavipennella; assembly: GCA_947284805.1. Lineage (NCBI taxonomy): Eukaryota > Metazoa > Arthropoda > Insecta > Lepidoptera > Coleophoridae > Coleophora > Coleophora flavipennella. Next base: position 3,587,498 of record OX369256.1, read on the forward strand.
TCTTAAACATTGAGTATACACTAAGGTCGACTAAGGCCCGATCGTCTTAATTCAGGGTAGGCTAGAGCCCCTCGGTGGGGACGTATATGAGCTGATATGATGATGACCATCAGAAAGACTGTAAGTCTGAATGACTGTGCGACCCGCACCCCGCGATCAGATCGTAAGTCAACTAAGTGGGAGGCCTTCCTACGCTGCGTCTTCCTGTACGCGGTCGCCACTCGAAAACTTTTAGTAAGTACCCCTATCGGCTTTCTCCACGGGTTTTAATTTCAATTTTCAAAATCTCATATTACAGTCTTTCTAATGGTCATAAAATAGTAATAGTAAAATAGTACATAACGTCAGTTTGTGAAATAAATTGAAACAAACAATCATCAGTTAATTATGTCAAAATAAAATCATTGATATAAAACAAATAATGTCATTAGGATATGAAACCAATATGACACGAGATACTTCTCGTCATACTTTTAAATACATCATGTACTACATTATACATTAAAATTATTGAATTTGTCATCAATGCCAAGAGTAGGCCAGTTCACACAGAACCCGGTCACGAGCATAACGCGAGAGTCAGCCATCGGTTTCTTCTCTTTACAAAGTTTACTGAAGTTAAATTAATTATGAAACATTATAACCGCAATAAAGAGCTCGATCTGAAAGTTGTTTAAGTTATGTTTAAACGAAACTTAGTTATTTATACTCGTAGCGTAGACAAACAATAAACAATTTCATTAGATATGCTTTTATAACATGCCTAAAGGAGCCAAGAAAAACTAAAACGTCGTCGCGACGACCCAGAATTGTGTGAATAAAATATTTACAGAAATGCCGCGGCGGCATAATAGGGGCTTGATTGGTTATTTGTTCAGCCGTAGTACAGCTCAGCGAGACTTCACAGCGCCGGTAAACAACCTTTTGTATGGATTAAGGTGAACTTGTCTGTGCCGTGCGCGTCACAAATTATTTATTTGTTATTCTTGTTTTGTATTCTGAGCTAGGCATTATTATGTTTGTTGTAGATACGTACCTGAATTACGAATAAATAACTAAATATAACTGCTAGTAGTTCAATCTATACCTACACTAGCTGTTTACCGCGGCTTCACACGCGTGGAAAACGTTTCTATGATTTTATCGGGGGTGCGCAGAGCGCGAGCCGCAACTGCGGCTCGTGAGCGTGGAAAAAAAGTAGCGTGTGTGTTAATCCAGGTTCTAATCTGTCGACCTACCAAATTTCAGCCAGATTCGTTCAGTAGTTTTTGCGGGAAAGAGTAACAAACATACATCCATCCATTCTTACAAACTTTCGCGTAACGGAACTTCTTGGTTCTTTAACATGGTAACGGAACGATTGATTGTGTAAGTTTTTGCACAGAGAAATGATTTATATAATTCACTAATTAACATATCGTGACATAGTTCCCGAAGGATCTGGGGAAAACAAAATTGGTGTAGGTCCCGTTAACTGGGACTTCTTCTCATCATACTAAACAACTTTTGTTTTACAACTTTGCTGAAATCGCGCAAAAATTTTTTTCTTCATACTAATCGAACAGCTGATCGACCAATTTTGTGCATTTTAGTATGGAGGGTCCAATTATTTTTTTGAGAATTGACTATGAGTTCCTTGGGGAAAGTTATTCAGTATGATGAGTAGAACCCCCATTTAACGGGTCCCACACCAATTTTGTTACACCCTGTATACTTTGCTTCCACGCTCGCGCACGTCATAGCCCGATATAGTACTGAGGGAAGTGGAGAAAAATGTCCACGTTCGCGAGCCGCTTGCGGCTTGCGCACCACTCATCTTTAACGACAGTCATAAAAACGATGACCACGCCCGAGGGCAAAAGCTAGTATTTAATAACAGTAAAAAAAATCCCTCATCATCATCATCATCATATCAGCCGAAGGAAGTCCACTGCTGGACATAGGCCTCCCCCAAGGATCTCCACGACGACCGGTTCTGCGCTGCCCGCATCCAGCGGCTTCCCGCGACCTTCACCAGGTCATCGGTCCACCGAGTGGGAGGCCTGCCTACACTACGCTTTCCGGTGCGTGGTCGCCACTCGAGAACTTTACTGCCCCAACGGCTATCTGTTCTACGAGCAATGTGCCCCGCCCACTGCCACTTAAGTTTAGCAATTCTGAGAGCTATGTCGGTTACTTTGGTTCTCTTACGGATCTCCTCGTTTCTGATTCGATCACGCAGAGAAACTCCGAGCATAGCACGCTCCATTGCCCTTTGGGTGACCTTGAGCCTTCTTATGAGGCCCATAGTAAGCGACCATGTCTCAAAAAAAATCCCTAAATTATTGTAATTGTGTATTTTCAATAAAATATTAGGTAAAATAGGTTACAATACAATCTCTTAGGACTGATCTGATCCCTACACTACATTGAGATGATGATATGACAACGATGATGAGGGGTACGGTGACTCCGAGAAGTCATAAATAAAATACCGCCGGAGTTGGCGTACTAAAATTAGACTAATTAATTAATTAATTTCTTTACCTTAACTGTACAAAGTGCTTGCAATACGCAATCGCGACCTACTAGAAAAATACTCGTAGTGCTGCATTGGCATGTCATAAGCTCTAATAAAATCCTTACTAATATTACAAATGTGAAAATATGTTTGTTTGTTTGTTACCTTTTCACGCTTCAACGCCTTGACCAATCTTAATGAAATTTGGCAAGCAGGTAGCCTGTGTCACGAGAAAGGACATAGCCCGGACCTTTTATCCCGTGAAAATAGCATAGCCCGATACAGTTCCTGAGGGAACTGAAAAAATACACTTTTTTGATTAATTTTTATTAACTTCGCAACGGAACAATGGATTGTTTTGTTTTTTTGCACAGAGTTGGTTGAGGGGGGTGGGAAATTACATGATTTACTAATAAGCATATCCTTACATAGTTCTCGAGGGGTCTGGATTAAAATCATGTGCGCACCGCGCACCCTCTAAGACAGTCATTACAACGATGTCCACGCGGGCGAAGTCGCGGGCAAAAGCTAGTATGAAAATGTATGAAATGAAAATGTATGTTGCCTTGTACAACAACACACCCACAATGACAGGTCGAATGCATGAATCGAACAGCTGATCGACCAATTTTGTGCATTTTAGTATGGAGGGTCCAATTATTTTTTTGAGAATTGACTATGAGTTCCTTGGGGAAAGTTATTCAGTATGATGAGTAGAACCCCCATTTAACGGGTCCCACACCAATTTTGTTACACCCTGTATACTTTGCTTCCACGTTCGCGCACGTCATAGCCCGATATAGTACCTGAGGGAAGTGGAGAAAAATGTCCACGTTCGCGAACCTCTTGCGGCTTGCGCACCACTCATCTTTAACGACAGTCATAAAAACGATGACCACGCCCGAGGGCAAAAGCTAGTATTTAATAACAGTAAAAAAATCCCTAAATTATTGTAATTGTGTATTTTCAATAAAATATTAGGTAAAATAGGTTACAATACAATCTCTTAGGACTGATCTGATCCCTACACTACATTGAGATGATGATATGACAACGATGATGAGGGGTACGGTGACTCCGAGAAGTCATAAATAAAATACCGCCGGAGTTGGCGTACTAAAATTAGACTAATTAATTAATTAATTTCTTTACCTTAACTGTACAAAGTGCTTGCAATACGCAATCGCGACCTACTAGAAAAATACTCGTAGTGCTGCATTGGCATGTCATAAGCTCTAATAAAATCCTTACTAATATTACAAATGTGAAAATGTGTTTGTTTGTTTGTTACCTTTTCACGCTTCAACGCCTTGACCAATCTTAATGAAATTTGGCAAGCAGGTAGCCTGTGTCACGAGAAAGGACATAGCCCGGACATTTTATCCCGTGAAAATAGCATAGCCCGATACAGTTCCTGAGGGAACTGAAAAAATACACTCTTTTGATTAATTTTTATTAACTTCGCAACGGAACAATGGATTGTTTTGTTTTTTTGCACAGAGTTGGTTGGTTGGTGGGAAATGACATGATTTACTAATAAGCATATCCTTACATAGTTCTCGAGGGGTCTGGATTAAAATCATGTCCGCGCACCGCGCACCCTCTAAGACAGTCATTACAACGATATCCACGCGGGCGAAGCCGCGGGCAAAAGCTAGTATTAAAATAAAAATGTATGTTGCCTTGTACAACAACACACCCACAATGACAGGTCGAATGCATGGTCTGTTGCATTGCATCTGACAATATTTTATTGAATGTATCATTTGATTTATGAAGAATACCTCTGACCTTGCCATAATTCTACACGTATACCATTGGATCTATTTACAGTAATAATTATATTTTTTCCATTGTATTTGATAAGCACCTGTAGGCTTGTTATTTGTAATGATGCATGAAATCTATTATTACCCTGCTGCCATGAATACGTAATAATTGACACAGCTAGTGATGTATTGTTATGTGGCTAAATACTATTAGGTAATATACATATTACAGGTGGCATACCATGTAAACAGAAACACAAATAATTTATTAAAACCATCAATTGTCTCAACAAACCATGTGTGAACTGTATTACCAATAGCTTGGTAATGTTAGCTAAAAGAACCGGCCAAGTGCGAGTCGGACTCGCGCAAAGTACCAAGTTTTCCGTAGTCTTCTGAAAACATTAATGTATCTTTAAAAAAAACAAAATTATATTTGCTCAAAATTATAAGTACTCGAGTGGCGACCACGCACCGGAAAGCGTAGTGTAGGCAGGCCTCCCACTCGGTGGACCGATGACGTGGTGAAGGTCGCGGGAAGCCGCTGGATGCGGGCAGCGCAGAACCGGTCGTCGTGGAGATCCTTGGGGGAGGCCTATGTCCAGCAGTGGACTTCCTTCGGTTGATAGGATGATGATGATATTTGCAGTTGGTACTAGAACATTTTGTATGGAAAATCTATGAACATTTTAAAATTCGAATGCACACCTTAAGTTGGTCGACTATTACTCCTGAAATAAGAGTCTACTTAGACGCGATAGTTTTCCTAATAACATTTTTTTTCAGATATTCTTAAATAGCGGTTTAGCTGGTAGGGGTTGGGGGGGGGGACAATTGACTAACAAAAATTAGCACTTTAAAGCTTAATATTTCACAAAACAATCCATGGATCAAAAATGGTTATACTAAACCCGCAATAGTTTTAAAAGACTTATTTAACGATACCCTACACCATAAGGCACGTCAAAAAAAAATCAGCCCCTATTTACATGTAGGGGAGATACCCTAAAAAAAAATTTCCAAGATTTTATTGTTCCACTTTATTGAGCGTCGATGGCGTAACGGCTAGGGCCGCCGCCTCCTGTCCGGGAGGTCGTGGTTCCAATCCCGCCACGTACCAATGTGATTTCGAATTCAGATTTTATATGTACGTTTATCCGACGCTCTTACGGTGAAGGAAAACATCGTGAGGCAACCTGCACACGCCTGCGGAGAAACTCGCAGGTTGTGTGTGAAGTCGACAAACCAGCACTGGGCCTGGTCGACTAAGGCACAGATTACTAAATAGTTACTTCGTAAACTAAGGCCCGATCGCCCTAATTCAGGGTAGTCTCGAGCCCCTCGGTGGAGACGTATACGAGCTGATATGATGATTTTTCCACTTTATTGACGTGACTAATATGTGTACCGACGCCAAATAACAGCTTTCTAGTATCTAAAAGTCTCTGAGCTAAGCCGCGGACAAACGGACAGACAAGACAGACATGACAATATACTATAAGGGGTTCCTTTTTTTTTTATTCACAAATGGTAAGCCCTTGACAAGATCTCACCTGGTGGTAAGTGACGATGTTGCCGAAGATGGAAGCGAGTTTACCAAGATTCCCCAACGCAATGGGAACTGGCTATCTTATCTTCAAGCCGGAACACACCAATGATATCAACATTGATATTTGGCGGCAAGACTTACATAAGATGGTGGTAGCTAGCCAGGCGGGCTTAGAAAATGCCCTACCACCAACCAAACCGAGTCTTACAATTGACCCCGCCGGGAATCGAACCCGCGACCTCCTGTGTAAAGCCAGTGAACTTTTGCCTCTGAGCTACGGAGGCGGTTAAAACCCCTAAACACCGCCAAGTGCAAGTCGGACTCACGCTCCGTTCTGTACCACCACACTTCTCCACACAAGTATGACAAATGATACCTATTCACATTGCAAACAAAAGACGTCAACACGAGCGACAGAAAAATATTTTTATTCAGTTCTAACTCCTTAGCGCAAGTACTTGGTCAGTTTCTAGGGTTCCGTACACTTATCGGGTGACCAACGGGACCTTATTACTAAGCCTCCGCTGTCGGTTCGTCTGTCAATGGGCTGTATTTCATTTCAAGAACCATAATAGGTAGACAGTTGAAATTTTCACTATATGTGTATTTCTATGGCCGCTATAAGAACAAATAAAAAAAAATGAAAAAATAAATGGGGTCTCCATAAAGAAAATGTGTTTTTTATGGGTCTATAGAAGTATTTTTGATTTAGCTCTATTGTAAAAACGTAATGTACAAAACAGTACTAATACTGAAGTACAACAACAAATAATAAAAGTCAGCCTAGTGCAGGTTGTACTCACGCTAAGGAGTCCGACCTGAATGACAAAAAAAGCATATTTTTGTCGCTAGTTTTGATGTTTTTTGTTTGTTATGTGAATCGGTATCATTGTTATTATACTATGAAGTTGTGTGGAGAGGTGCGGTAGTACGGAACCCTCGGAGTGCTAGTCCGACTCGCACTTGGCCGGTTTTAATTATTTGCTGTGTTACTTCAGGATTAGTACTAAGTATAATCACACCAACTTTAGACTTGTATGTATATATTTACAATAGAGCTAAATAAAAAATAACTTTAAAAATAACTTTAAAAATACCTTAAAAACACGGTTTATAATGAGGATTAATCACTTTTCAAATTTTATTATTAATTGATGTCATAGTGGCAATAGAAATACACAATCTGTAAAAATTCAACTGTCTACCTATTGAGGTTCATGAAATGCAGTCCACTGACAGACCTACAGATGGACAGACAGACGGACACCAGAGACTTAATAATGGGGCCCGTTGGTCACCCTTTGGGTATTATTGGTCCTGATTATAAGAAATCTCCAAGCTAATTACCAAGATTTTTCCTATTTTCTGTAAATAAGCTCTTGGCATCATCTCACCTGATGGTAAGTGACAATGATGCTGAAGATGGAAGCGGGCTTACCAAGATTCCCCAACGCAATGGAGAACTGGCTATCTTATCTTCAAGCCGTAACACATCAATGTTGTTAACACTGATGTTTGGCGGCAAGTTTTAGATATCTTATCTAGCTAACCAGGCGGGCTTAGAAAATGCCCTACCACCAACCAAACAGAGTCTTACATGTTAACCCCACCGGGAATCTAACTCGCGACCTCCTAGTGTAAAGCAAATAGACTAACCATTACGCAACAGAGGCGGTTAACAAATCTAACTCCATTCTCACATTTTTAGAAATGACAGCCGTACAGGTTCCTACCGAATGATAGGAACCTTAGTTATATCATTCAGTATAGTTACGAAGTAACTAGTATCTTATCTGTGGTATAGTCCACTATACCCATGTCGCAGGCATACTGTATAATTCATCATCATACATAGGGTCAGGCAATTTATATAATGGCGAGGGCGGGGAGCCTCGCTTCGTGAGGATCTTTGACAGTTAAATCAATCAAACCTGACCGAACTTAACATCACTCACTTCACAAACTCATTTACAATCTGCCGTAGGGCATTTTGACAATTTGTCTGACTCGGCATTGACCGTTTATATATACAGATGAAATATCACAATTTGCCTGGATTGGCATTTTACAATCTGTGTACAGAATTTTACATTTTGCCTGACCATTTACATACGGACGATTTATTACAAATTGTATGAATCGGCATACAGCATTTTACATTTTGCCTGACCATTTACATAATTATACAATTTGCCTGATCGTATGTAAAATGACTAATCATACAATTTGCCTGCCTATATTGAATAAGATTTAGAGTTTTGTGTGTGACACGTCAGATAGACCGACATAGAGATCTTATGAAATTTAGTTCCTGCGTCTATTGTTCTCAGTGTCAAAATAAATTCAACAGTTTTTGTAAGTATTATATTATTGTAAAATAACAGTTTTGTACCTATCTTATGAAATTTAGTACCTATATTGTTTATAGTGTCATAATATGTAAATTTAAATTCAATAAATTTTGTATTTAATCATTTAAAGCGCAATCAGTTTTTTACCTAGTACTGGATGTTCACAAGTTGCATAGACATGCCATATTGATTTCACTTTTCCATTGACATCTAGTTAGAAGTGCAGTGGTTAGGCTTCCTTACTCAAGGCTAGGGCACAAGGCTAACAGTGATAAGATATTCAATGACACATGATCATTGTTTTTCTATGTCAGTGAAATTTGCATTTCTTGGTTAGGCTTCCTTACTCAAGACTAGGGCACATGGCTAACAGTGATGATAAGACATTCAATGACACATGCATGACACTATTTGACGAGAGCAAAGGGAGATATCTCGGCCAGGCGAGGTGGTATCCTTGGGGTTGTGCCGTGGAATAAACGTTGATGATTGGTATCTGTATTATATACTCAGCACTGAAGAAATTCTAATAACGCGTTCTAGATGTCGTATTACTTTTTTTCTCTCGTTGCTTGTGTTATGGTTCAGTGGCAGCTTACTGCATTTGCCACCACAAATGTAAATACCGAAATGATAATTTTGGGCACTAATACATATAAAGTATCTGTTATTCTAATATTGCAAAGTCAATACTTTAATAACATCTTCTAGCATTTTAAATACCAAACAAAAGTATTACTCTGTTTATTCACATGTTATGTTGATGAGTTAGACTGTTTTTATTAGTGAAATAAATAAAGAAATTTTTATTTATAACTTTAAATGGGTACATAGGTAGTGTACTTACCAAATTAATATCATGTGTGGTAGATAAATTAGAGTAGTTAATTTAATAAGTTATTGATATAGAATAATGTATAACCATTCAGCTGTGATTAACCATAACTTTCAAAACTGTCATCTGTTAGCCATGGGAGGGCAATTTCGCAGACATGGGTTTTCAAGGGCTTCTTTTTTTTAATTGTTTGATATTAATGACTAATCTGCTAATATATGAATACATCCTACTATATTATATAAATCATATATGTCAGGTATTTCACATAGCAAAATCAGTGGCTCAAAAGACGGCCATACAAAAGTAAGGCCAATTCAGTTTTAAGACTTGGTTTCATGCAAAATGAAACACTTAGATCCGTTATACAATGAAAAAGTGATACATTACTTACTTTGGCATGTTTTTCTCTCAAAAATACACAAATCACATAAATATTTACTTGAAAAAGACCACAAATACTGTGCACGTGGTATGCATGTAACCAATCACTTTTTGAGAGATTTCTTGTACCTCGTAGCATTTTTTTGATAATTAGCTTGATTCTTAATTGGCCTGCTCATGCTAAGGTGTTTTAACATGGGAAGGTAAAGACCCACAACTAAAAAATTCGATAAATTAAGCAATGGATGACAAGAGGTGATGACAACAATCCATGCCAAGGGATGGTTGATACTCAGAGACACAATGTAACAAATTTTGCCGGGGGACAGAACATATGCAGACAAGTGGTTAACTTCTCCGCATTAAAATACAAAAGTTACATACCACCAGTCATTGCTGGAGACATCAGCTTCAGGGACCACTTTTGAAATAATAAAATAATATAAGACAGTTTATTCCAATTGATCATGTTATGAAATTAGTAACCTTGGAATAGAGATCTGAGACACACTGTAAACAGTACTTTTATCAAAATTGAAGTGATAAAAATATAGGTATTGTACTGATTGCTACCTATTGAATCGAAAACAAACTCTCAAAAGAATAAAGTAAAAGGTCTTTGCTCTGAATAAAAAAAGATTACTGACAGAAAAAAGAAGATTGTCATCTCTCATTATTATAATATTATTAAGTATAAAACACTGACCTCTTTAATTTTCTCCAATTTTTGTTTCCTCTCAGGTTGACCACCAGGCCCTAGCGCCACCACAGCATATGTCTTCTCTGAACCCTCTTTTTTAGGCTCCTTCGAGACCTTAATGTCCTTTCTAGCATCTGGCTCCTCTATAGCATTCACTGGAGCTTTACTAGACCCCTTTGACGAAGCACTAGAAGGCGCAGCTTCGTACTGAGGCCTTTCCAGCACTTTCATGCCCATGTCTTCCTCGATCTTGGCCAATAAACGGTTCCTATCATCGAGCAGGTGGGGATCATCTCCCTCCTCCCTGTGGCGCGCCACAACTCCAGCTGGAAACTCACCAAGGTCGTTCTGAGCCAAGGGAGGCGGCATGAGCAGCTCAGGACCCACTTTCTGGATCCGTTTGTACACATTATACATACTGTCGTTCACACTAGAGGCAGACTTGAACTCTGGCAAGTAGAACAGCGCTCCTAACCATACGATCGCGAACGTCAAAAGTACAGAAACAATCAAATACTTCTCCCGCAGGCGGAACGCGCGCCGAGATATGGACGGTACGGGGACCCCATTCTTAAAGCGCTGATATGTGGGTAATATCCCCGTCATTTTCAAGTAAACAGTCCCTAAATTATTTTTTAAATAAATATCACCAAAATTTTGACAAACACTCCGTCACTCGTGGTCGCCATTAAAGAACTGGCCAAAGAGGATTAATAATCTGTCACATTAAACTGACAGTTGAGCAGCAATGATACCATATTATGCCTTTTACATTTTCTTCTAAACGGTTAAAACAGAAGAAGAGTACCATCAAAGTAAATGGTTAAAACATAAGAAGAGTACATTAATACCTCGGTTTACGCGAAGGATGGACGCGTGTATAACGAGGTCAATGAAATAACAAGCAAAATAAATTACAAATTTACTTTTATTGCCTATAAGCTTACAAAAAAACGAAGTACCTATATATTTTAATTTTTAGAGAAATACTCATCTAACGTTTTTTGAGTAAAATTTTTCTTGCGCTCAAGTAAAGTTTTTTCGTAGCAAGTAACACCGTTTTCTATGGATTGCTGTAGATATAAAACACGGTTGACATCACTGTCCGAACTTTCCAACATCTCTAGACTAGATTTTTTTATTAGCGCGAATTAGCGCGAACTTCAAAAAACGCGTTATAACAAAATCGCGCAATGTGAGGTCGCGCAAAGTGAGGTTTTACTGTACCATCAAAGAGGATATTATAATAATATTGTAACGTTTCCGTGGCCAGTATTTTCCCACTTGCTTGGACATTAGGCGTAGAAAATTTGAGTCCCTTAATTCTGCGCATATGAATAATTAGCTGTTGCCCGCGGATTCGCCTGCGCAGAACCCTTTTTTGCCACTCTCATGGGAATTTTCCAAAATCATGTCATAGCGGATGTCTATGACATAATTTCTATCTGTATACCAATTTTCAACCCCATCCATCCAGAGCTTTGCGTTGATATATCAGTCAATCACGGTTTCCTTTTATATATACAGATTAATAATACGAGCCCTGGAGGTTTTGACCATCAACTATTTATTGTTAATTAGCTTGTACCCGGTGCGTTACTACCGCAGAAGAGAGAAACTGAAATGAGTCTACTCGACTCGACTCTACCCTCCACTCACTACTATCCAACTCTCTACTCTACTCTTCACACTACTCACCAGTCTACCCTCCAGACTCTCCAGTCTACTCTACAGTCCACTGCTTATTTTCTCTCCATTCCATCCAAGTAGCTAAACACTTTATTTGTCAACCCCACGGGAACCTCACAATTTTCCGGGATAAAAAGTAGCCTATGTAATAATCCAGGTGATAAGCTATCGAAATGCCAAATTTTATCCCAAGCCGTACAGACATTTTTGCGTGATTGGGGAACAAACATCCAAACATCTAAAGTTTCATAATTATGATAGTTACGTATCATATAATATACTTCTTTCAGTAAAAGTGAAAGAAGTTTTTTAAAACTTATGGCCTGATGTGAAAGAAACCAAATAAAACTGGCTTCGTGTAAGTAGGACTTGCGCAAGCTTCTAAGTCAAAACACTAAAAGATACTGAATTACACGTTCATTTATGTCACTATTTTGATACTCACAAATTAATCAAAACCTATAGGGTAGTTCTCATTGACCTACAGTAAAAAAATCTGGTAAGAAGCAAGGTCTCACATTACAAGTAAGGGAAAAATTCGAAAACTGTTTTGTATTTATTTTTTGGGAATAAAAACTTACATTTGCAGTTATAAATTTGACCATGACATATATCGATGTATAGGAGAACAATATTTTCAACTGCAAAGTTAAATTTGTTCTTCAATACGATTGTAGTACTCGCTAGACGCTATTGTTAAAGTTTTGTACCCAAGTGCGATTGAACCCTTAAGGCCTTAATACGGTTCAAATGAAAAAAAAATTTCATATTATTGAAAAGACTGTGTAAAGCTATCATCACTGTGGAAAAAAATATAGAATATCTATACTTAAAGTAATAAAAAATCTATTTAATGGAATACAATTTTAAAACTGTTACCACGTTTCATGTAAAAAATATACTGTAGACCCTGTTTTTTGAATTAATTGCAAACTCGAAAACAAATAGTTATGTTTCACGAAACCAACACACAAAAATCGGTAACTTTAACACCTTTCATTTTAATTGAAAACATTTTTTTACCTTTTTTGGAAGTGAATAAAAGTAATAAAAACATGTAAAAATCGAGAACTGGGCGTTCGGTTTCAACGTAACAGCCGCGTTGAAGCCCGCATTTATTTGAACTTAAAACGTTACGTTCGATATAATTTTAACACGTTTCAACCTGCTCCGATTGAATCATCTTAGAGCCTGAACTGACAAAGTACATTTGAAGCAACCTAATTTTTTCAAAAAGTATTTTTCATTTGGTTTTCTCTGCTTTTCGTAAGTATTTTTGCTTGGTAATTTTTTCACCAATAAAACAGTGCATTGAAATCTCCGAGTGAAAAAATAGCACAGATCCTATAAAGGTTTCATAGCTATCCATGAAAGCATTTCTGTGTAGGTATGGGTCAATAACTTTTTAAGCAGTCATTCATGTCTGACAAGAGTTCATCCCACATGTGGGACAATATGCATTTAGAGATCGGATCTGTTTTGTTCACATATTAATCTCTATGCAGTAAAGTCATTATTATTTGTTTACCAAATATGTGAGTTTTTAGTTTATAAAATGACTGTGTTAAAAGGTAGACACTACTTATAAAACTAAACAACTTTGCTCAAGAAACCTATATAATCGGACAAAAAAAAGATACTTTACAATTTGAGTGTCCCAACAAACGGCCGTCCGTTTTACGAGTTGATTACTGCCAATTTGATAATAAATTAAAACTCATAATGTAAGTATAAATATTAATTACCAATACAGGTTTTACTTACACAGATGTATGTCATCCAATATTTGGGATACACTTATTTCTTACCCATACCATTATAACTTACCATGCCTAACTGTACCATATATGAATAGCAGATATTTTTTTCTCTAAAATAGATTTTGTCTTAAATTTTTGAAATATATTTAAAGGTTTTCCGGGGTTCAGATCTATAGAATTATTTTTTCTACAAATATTTAAAAAAATCCATGCATTGGAGTTAATTCTTTTTTGCTTCTGTATACTTCTGAATCAAAATATTTTTATTATTTGGCAACACAGGATTTTTCTGATTGGTGGCTCCATCTACAGAAATTGAAGAGAAAAGGACACAGCTCCAGCTGGTCTCATTGGCTGACGTAGAGATGTCCCTCGGTTGTTCCTGAGCAAACATGTTCGTTTCCTCGTGTAGTCATAGAGGTTTACATGCTCAGTAATAGAGGTCGCATCGCACTGTAGTAGTAATAATAACTATAATATATTGTATACTTTGGCCACAGTATATAATATTAGTACTAACGCTTTGGCACTGTCCTGCAAATAGGGATGATGGATGACTGCTGAAGTGCTGACATTTGAGTTATATTTTGTCATGTTACAAAAAACACATTTTGTTTTGAAAAACCGCTCAAGTGCGAGTCAGACTCGCGCTTCGAGGGTTCCGTACCACTACATCTGTCCATACAACTTTAACAATGATGATACATATTCATTAACATTACAAACAAAAGACATCAACGAGAGCAACAAAAATGTATAATAATATTTTTTATGCAGTTCACACCAATTAGTGCGAGTACGACTCACACTTAGCCGGTTTATCTTTTGTTTTAATTACTTTAGGATACTCTTTATAGTGTAAAATATACACTTAAAATAATAATTTCAAAAAAAGCTTAAGTACGTACAAAGGTGGACTTATCCCTTAGAGGGATCTTGTCTAGTCAACTTTTGCAATACTATTCAGAGGACTTAACTGGGATAAAGAAACACGTAATTAAGTACAAGCAAGTAAAAGAACATTAATACAACTGATATTATATTTAAACTTAAGTATAGTAGGTAACCTAATTTTAATAAATACAAACTCAATTATGTTCTACTAAGTATTAATACTATAATTACTTACACCAAGTTTCACGCTTACATGTAAATGTCACCTTGAAAAAACATGTTTATGTATAAATTACTAGCTTTTGCCCGCGGCTTCGCCCACGTGAACATCGTTTTTATGACTGTCTTTTAGGGGGAGTGGTGCGCGAGCCGCAAGCGGCTCGCGATCGTGAACATGGCTTTTCCTCAGATCCCTCAGGAACGATATCGGGCTATTCTGATTAGAAGTCTATGGCACTTATCCCACCCCCTCAACCAATTCTATACAAAAAACCACTTCAGTCCGTAGCTCCGTTACGACGCTGACGTGCGCGAGCGCGGAAATGAGTTTTCCCCAGATCCCTCGGTAACCATGTCTGGATATGCTTATTAGTAAATTATGTCATTTCCCACCCCTTCAGCCATCTCTGTGCAAAAAATCACAGCAATTCATTGTTCCGTTGCAATGTTAAAGAAACTAACCAAAAAAGAGTATATTTTCAGTTCCCTCAGGAACTGTATCGGGCTATGCTATTTTCACGGGATAAAAAGTAGCCTATGTCCTTCCCAGTGACACAGGCTACCTGCATGCCAAATTTCATCAAGATTGGTTAAGGTGATAATTCTGAAGTTTAATTTCTGTACTACAACCTGCTTTGTTTGGCTCTGTTGTCATCCAAAATTATTATTCCATAGGGTTTCTACCATCAGTTATACTGCTTCCGAAGGCTACCACTACCTAGCCGCCGAACATAGTGCAGCCCTGGGACACATCAGCCGCACTGACAAATTTACGTGTTGGGTTCTCCGTACAATGCCAGGCATCTTCTAATTCCAGCCATTTTAATTTACTTTACTGAAGGTACTAATATATATACTGTGACTGAAGTCATTTTATTTTACTTACCCACTTCCATATCGCCGGTGCTTCCACCGACTGGTACTACAGTTGCACGGAGTTCTCCAACAAATCTTAGCACTATTCACCTGTGATCTCTAGATTTTTAATTTTGATAAGGAACTGTTCTGAGTGCCTCCGCCGATACCCTTTTAACCTCGGGGTAATTCCATCTATACTAGATCCTAAGTTATGTTTCTGTTTTAGTTGGTAATTTTATTTGGATACTGGGGAAGCGACGATCGTTGTCTGTCCGGCATTCAACAAAATCCATATTTCCTTTTTTTCTTTGAACCTAAATTTTACTCAAGATAAATTTTCATGTATCATGTGTAATATTAGTCTTATCAATCACGACCATCTCCTTTTATAGCCTGTTCACAAAGTACTCTGTATCCTGTTCACCTTCTCTTTATTATAAAATATATTTTCCGATTTACCCCACAAATAATTTCTTTTCTTATATACGCTTTTAGGCCCTAAATCCATATTCTACGTAATAAGTAGCGAAACCATAGCAGGTATATTAAATCAGTTTATTTTATTTTCGCTTCTTAGTAACTACGTATAATATTTAAAGAATTATTTATCCTCAAAAACCGTTAAGGATGAGCTCCATCATCAGCTCATCAACATGAGATGATGAGTATACCAGACGCAAATACTTAAACAGCTTTAGAAAATATATGAAAAACGTAATACATGCCTATACAATTTCAGGGTTGACCTCAATTTTCCTGGGATACCATCATCAGATCCTGGTTTGGTGACAATGGGAACACCTCGGGAGTATACTCTTTCGAATAAAAAAAAAATTGACAAGAGTTATTGGTGAACATACATAAAAAAACATACAGTGGAACATAGAACCTCCTCCTTTTTTGAAGTTGGTTAAAAATAGAGTATACTCATGTAATAAAAATAAACTGGTAAAGTAAAGTAAATATACTTTATTGTAAGCCACAAAAACAATACAGGACTTATAATTTGTAAAAAAAAAAATCGAGCGAGACCTACAGTACTCGCATATGATGTGTAACATGTGACAAAATACTTTATAAAAGGACGGCAAAGATACGGCAGACTAGGCTGTATGGTCATAGATACCTTTGCCTTTTCCGCGCTTTTAAAGCCTGAAAAAAGGACGGCAAAGATACGGCAGACTAGGCTGTATGGTCATAGATACCTTTGCCTTTTCCGCGCTTTTAAAGCCTGAAAAAACACTTTTCCGTCCCATTTCACGAAATCACTCCCACAAATTGCAGGAAAGCGAGAGCAAAGATGTTACACATCAAAAAACATAGGAGTGCAAAGGCGGCCTTATCGTAACTGGTGTAAAGACTAATTCATTTATTTGGAGTTGGATTTAAAATAAATGTAAACAATTTGAACTTCAAACTGAAGAAACTTAAACATAAACATCACCATCACCACAGTCTAAGCGTGCCATCATCATCACAACCATCTATAATAAGGTGTAACAAAATTAGCTGAAACTATTTTAACTGGTGCTTCTACCCATGAAACTGAACAACTTTCCCTATAAAACCATCTCAAAAAAATGTGAACTTCCCATACTAAGTTGGCTGATCAGCTGATCGAGTTAGTATGGGAGAGCCAATTTTTTTTTTGCGATTTCACTATGGGTTCCATGGGGAAAGTTGTTCAATTTCATGGGTAGAAGCACCAGTTAAAATAGTTTCATCTAATTTTGTTAGATCTTATATATCCATTTACAATTGGTGCGCACGACCCCCGCCTCGCACTTCGATTGAGATATTTGAAATCTGAAACTAAGGCACTGTGCACTGTTCACAAATACCACAGATGAGATACTAGTTACTTCGTAACAGATACTGCACTCCCTTTAAAAACGTAAATAGCTACGCGTTTATTTACCTTCTCATTCCGACTGTCGGACAATACACGAAAACATGGGTATTAAGGCGCTCGACTTAGCGGTTATAACTGCGTAAACAACGCAGCGTTTATAACTGCGTAAAAAGCGTCGGTGGCTCAACCGGTAACGACTCGGTCCATCTAACCAGAGTTACCGGGTTCAAATCTGGACGGCCAATGTACCAATGAGTTTTTCAAAAACTTACGTACATATCATTACCGATTGCTTTAACGGTGAAGGAAAACATCGTGAGGAAACCTGCATAGGCCTGCGAAGAAACTCGAAGGTTGTGTGTGAAGTCGACCAACCCGCACTGGGCCCGCGTGATCGACTAAGGCCTAATCGCCCTGATTCAGGGTAGGCTCGAGCCCCTCGGTGGGGACGTATATGAACTGATATAATAATAAACAACGCAGCGGCGGCGACAGAACATCGTTCTTGCGCTAGGGTTGACTCATGAATATGAAAATAAAAGTTTCACAAGTGATTTTTTTTATTTACTTTACGAATTTCATTGATATTACCTAATAGTGATACTAGTCGACCGCACTTAGAAACTCTTTACAAAATGCCTAAATCCAAACTGAAAATCTAACTTTGTTTTTTACAGAACCCTTCTTTGTTCACGATCCAACACACACTTTGCCTGTGATGATGTGTTCTGGCTTGAATATAAGATAGCCAGTTCCCCAACGCTTCCATCTTCGGCATCATCGTTACTTAGCATCAGGTGAGATAAGCCCAGGGCTTACAAATTTATTAGATCTACTTTTATTGAAATAAATGGTGATTTGATTAGCTACCTACTTAAAATGACCTAAGATTTTATTTAGGTAAGTACCTACCTATTCTTTTTTTGCGTACAATAAACCACATAGCACATAAGTACATAGACTTCCACATAATTAGCACGGTTCTGAATCACAATAATATTGATGATTACCCATTACTTATTACCTACCTATCTCAATCTCAGATTATTAGGTTACATCAGACACACGAAAACTAAACGTTTATTATCTGAAAGGTCACCCTTACCTCGTTTGCCGGTAATTTAAAAAATGACACGTCCTTGCTTATCTTTTTTCTCATACATCCATAAAATGAACAATATGTTTTTACGCGACCCATTTTAGTCACGCAGAAATACAACCCACAAGAAAACTTACAACTTTGCGCGCGACTCACTCGAATAGTGAGTTGCAGTCAACTGCCAATACTGCCAAGTTGGCAGTGTTGCCAAACTACTCGGTCAAAAAACAGTGTAAGGAAGTTCATATTACGGTTTTCCCATACAAAATGGCCAAAACTAGTGTTGCAAATTGAAAAAAACAAAGTTTTTTTCAAGTTTATGAAAGAAAACATGAAAAAAAACTGGCACCATTGTTTTTTTCCTAGATTGGTTTTTTTTTTAAAAAAAAGTATACAATGTAAATCACCAAAATGGAAGCAAATTCACACATATCGGTCACACCGAATGAAGATCAAGTCATATCAAATCAAACAACGAAAAAAGGGAATTCCCCAACCAAGAATCCAATATTATTAGCCTGTTCGGGGAAATCCCGTTCTTAATTCGAAAATTTCGGTTAATGTTGCAAAAAACATTATTTTCATGATTTTTTATAATTGAACCAGAAATATAAAGTAGATACAAAAATAATAATATTCGATACAAACTATAAATCACATCATCATCATTACAGCTCATATACGTCCCCACCGAGGGGTTCGAGCCTACCCTGAATCAGGGCGATTAGGCCTTAGTCGACCACGCGGGCCCAGTGCGGGTTGGTCGACTTCACACACAACCTTCGAGTTTCTTCGCAGGCGTGTGCAGGTTTCCTCACGATGTTTTCCTTCACCGTTAAAGCAATCGATAAGTATGTACATAAGTTTTTTTGAAAAACTCATTGGTACATTGGCCATCCAGATTTGAACCCGGTACCTAATCACATCATATCCATAGTAAATTGCCTTATAAATATAAATTTAAGGTTCTGTACCTGTGAAAAAAACAACGTTACAGAAAAAAAACGTTTTTTTTTTCATGTTTTTATTTAACACACAAAAAAAGACGTATTTTGCACACTAGCCAAAACCTTAAAAAATACAGTTATTCTATAAAAAGCACTGATGCTAAAACTACGGTATTTGTATGAAAATTCTCAATACAGATCGGTAGGCGAGACTGAACAACACGAAAATACATTTACCGTAATTACGGTGTATGTACTAGTTGGCAACACTTCTGCCAACGCCCACCGCATTACTGCAACGTTGTCAATTTTATGCGACGGGGTCTCTCTCTACCCGGCAGTAAGATGTAATAGTATCTCATCTGTGCCGGCGGCGGCGCATAAAACTGGCAACGTTTCGTCAGTGTGCGGCGGGGCGTCCTTCTTGCGAGAGTCAGTCCGAGCGGGCCGCTTTGTGTAGGTACATTTTGAGGTAGGTATAAGCGAGTGACGGAGCTAGTAACTAATTAGTAATCTGTGATGGAGCTCTACTAATACTTAGATTTTTTTTGCATTTCAAAACATGAACCTTGTCAAAATTTATTATACTAGTATTTTAAAAATTTATTTCTTAACAGCTTGGCAGTCCGCGCGTTCTACACTTTGTACTCTAGAACGTCCAGGCCCCAAGGGGGCAATGATATGCTGGCGGAAATCGCCGCGCGTAGGAAAAACTTTTATATCACTGAATTTAGTTGGGCTACAAAATACTAATGGCTAACTAGATCTTGGATACTATGATTATTATTATACTGTAATTTCTGAATCGATTTGAAATAATTGTAATTGGTAAAACTGAAATAAATTAGTGTCCACCCGCATCAAGCCTCTTTATTGGCTACCTAGGTAGCCTTCGACTGATGACAATAGATTTCGATTGGCTACCTAGGTAGTAGCCTTTAAATGACAAGAGGTTAGTAGTACATATTATTTACTTATCATTTTGTGTCACATCATAATGGGTAACAATAGTTTGTATATTTTTCATAATTTAACAAAAAATATTTGAACGAGGTTGTACAGTATTTAACAGTTTTACCATCACAAGGTTCTAGCCTAAAAAGATTTTAGTGTTAGTTAATATGCCTATATTGTATATTATCTACTTTTCATAAAATCAAAAATCCTTTTTTTTATTCAAAATTGGTAAGCCCTTGGCATCATCTCACCTGATGGTAAGTGAAGATGATGCCGAAGACGGAAGCGGACTTACCAAGATTCCCCAAAGCAATGGGGAAACTGGCTATCTGATCTTTAAGCTAGAACACATCAATGCTACTGATATATGGCGGCAACTTAGATAAGATGGTAGTTGCTAGCCCGCCAGGCGGGCTTAGAAAATGCTCTACCATCAACCAAACCGAGTCTTACAAGTTGAACCATTACACCATGGAGGCAGATAAATTTGAATTCAAAGTAAGATCACGTTACATAGTTTCATCTCTTCTTCCCTTTCTTTATAGTCTTTGGGCTCATGTGCGGATCATCAACTATCTGCCTCTTCTCCGCCACACCTTTATGTATTAAATCCAAAATATAAATCTTGTTCGCAATCAATACAAATATTCTAGGGCCATTTAATATTTCAATGACTTCTAGTTGTTGTATTCCTGTACGTTTGTCAGAGCCGATGGGATGTGTGGAGCTGATGTCTTTTCTATTTAGCTCTGTAATAACCTTATTCGACCTTGCATTATACAATTTAAGCATTCCATTTTTGTTGTAGGGTCGTTTATATATATGTATGTTACATTGACTTGTACTCAACAATACCACATGGAAGTGAGTGTATGAAGATGCTGTCCTGAATTTTGTAATTTTCACTTTCTTACTGTCAAAATATCTATTCAGTCGATGAAATATTGCTGTGTCACTCCAAATGAAACCATAATCATTTAGTTTTTCAACTATATTTCGGGTTGAGTGGTCACACAAGTTAAACTCTTTGCCCTGAGAGCAATACATTTTGAGTGACACACCATCGCCTGCTGCATCTGATGCTAATATATTGACTTCTTTGCCAGCATGAGCAAATGCTATTATATCAATATCAGAGTCTCTTATTTCTCCCAGCTCCTCAGTCTCTATAGTTTGTTCTCCATTTACTTCTTTTAGCCGAGCTAAACACACAACTTTATGATTATTAAAAAAAAAAACTTCATCTAAGAACACACTGTAGTATGACAACTCATAGTTAAACAAATTATAAATAAACTCCTTTTTACTTTCTTTAATAATAATATGCAGTCTATAACAATGACCCATCAATACAATCATGTTCTCATTTTCCTCATAATCCTCAAACATAAAGGAATAGGAATGACGGGATATGAACTTCAAAGAGACTATGTCATAATATTCTATGGTGTCGCTGACACTTTTGTGGAACACTACAGAACCTCTGCCTGGTACTATAACTCTATCTTTTTCAATAGCTATTCCCAACATACGGTCTATTATAT
Organism: Coleophora flavipennella; assembly: GCA_947284805.1. NCBI lineage: Eukaryota > Metazoa > Arthropoda > Insecta > Lepidoptera > Coleophoridae > Coleophora > Coleophora flavipennella. The sequence goes on from OX369256.1 coordinate 3,609,405, forward strand.
TAAAAACTGGCACATTTACGGAAGATGGAAGCGGCATCTCTTTGCTTATTACCTCTGCCTTCTCCACCCTGTCCCACAGTGCAAGTGACTTGTACAGGTCTCGGTAGCTAAGGTAGCTTATTTTCCGATTACTTTGAGGGCTCCAGAAGTCTCGGCGGCAACAGTTCCTCCACATGCTCTCAGAAGAGTCTATGTGGTCTCGCCAGCGGCGGCATACAGCTCGGCAGCGGGCTACTTCTGTTCCTTTCAAGTTATTCAGTATCATCTGCAGTATTTCCGAAGGCAAGGATTCCATTGTGATGATGCTAATTTTGCATTGCGTGCTTGGAACAAATGGGTAGGTTAGGTTTGCAAGTTGGATAATTACTAGTTATTTATATCAGGTTTTTCCTTAGACTAGACTGTAGAAAAGTCAACCAACCGTTCTACAAAGTTTGTAACACAGACCGATCACTATTGTTTTGTTTGTACAAACCAAGGAGTATAGAAATCACTACGGGTACGGTACAAACCAAACAAAACTTACTAAAACCACAGTGTAAAAAGCGTACTACTAAAACAAAACAAACGAACGAACCAAAGCGAATATATTGATTGTTGTGAATTTTTCTTGGCCATGGAAACGAGTCCTTCAGCCGAATTCGTAAATCATTTTCACTTTCTTCATTTGTTTTTGGCTTTGTTATGCTAGTGCCGGTGCATTATAAATCTCTCTGAAGTTCTTGAAAGCATTTGTAGCAGCCTAATTCTGAGGTAGAACACCCGGTTGCAGTAGGGCGGCTATAAAACTGCACCCAATGCAAATTGGGTTTTCACGTCCTTTTTCATTTTATTTTCTTGTTCTTCACATTTCTCACGTGCATAAGACGATTTTCTCCTAAACGCACCACTTTTTGAAGTAAATTCTAGCAGAAAACAATGCAAATACAATAAAATAAAACTACGAATGCGTCCACCACAAATCCCGCCAAAAACTTCCTTCTTTGTAAAGTGGTTTTTTTTTGTGAATTTTTCTTGGCCATGGAAACTAGTCCTTCAGCCGGATTCATAAATAATTTTCACTTTCTTCATTTATTTTTGGATTTGTAATGCTAGTGCCGGTGCATTACAAATCTTCTCTGAAGTTCTTGACAGCATTTGCAGCAGCTGCATTCTGAGGTGGAACACCCAGTTGCTGTTGGGCGTCTATAAAACTGCACCCAGAGCAAGTTGGGTTCTCACGTCCTCCTTCGTTTTATTTTCTTGTTCTCCACATTGCTCACGTGCACTAGACGATTTTCTCCAAAATGCACCACTTCTTGAACAAAATCCCAGCAGAAAACAATGAATAAACAACAAAATAAAACTACGAATGCGTCCACCACAAATCCCGCCAAAAAAACTTCCCTTGTAAAGTGGTAAAACGATGTACGATAATTTCGACACTGGTACGATGTACGATACAATATGTATTGGTTAACCACTTTACAAACGAACAAAATAAATGTAGTAAACAGTGTTGCCACATGCCAAATGCAGGTAACTTTATCTTCTTTATATTTACTTTTCGTAAACACTTTTGTCATAGAGTTATCTGTTGAATGAGACTTTCATCCATCATATCAGCCGAAGGACGTTCACTGAAAATTTCTTTAGTGTTGCCAACTTATCATAGTTTAAAAAATGTACTAAATTTGTACATAAAGTAAGGAGTTTAAAGTTTTTATAACAAATTTAAAATTGAAGGAGGGTTTGGGGGGTGTTGAGTTTAATGTGTACCCTTATTCTTGTGTATGCATGTGTAAATCTGTTTTGTTTTTGGCAAAAAAACTATGTAACGTTTTTTGACAACATGGCCATTGTGCGCTGCGTCGTATTTTTGTTATGTACTGAAAACTAAAATAAAAGGATTCCCACTGCACACACTCGCATCATCATCATGTCAGCTCATATACGTCCCCACCGAGGGGCTCGAGCCTACCCTGAATTAGGGCGATCGGGCCTTAGTAGATCACGCGGGCCCAGTGCGGGTTGGTCGACTTCACACACAACCTTCGAGTTTCTTCGCAGGTGTGTCGTGCAGGTTTCCTCACGATGTTTTCCTTCACCGTTAAAGCAATCGGATAGTATACTCGTATGTACGTAAGTTTCGAAAAACATTTTCGAATTTCGAAGTTTTGAATTTCATTGGTAGGTACATTGGCCGTCCGGATTTGAACCCGGCATTCAAATTTCTTCCTTTCCCTTGGGGAACTTTTTAATTATTGGGGATCAAAAAATGATCTGCCGTATTTGATTCAGAATGACATCACTTAACTAACCATGCATACACGTTCAGTTTGGATACCAATATCCAAACTGAACGCGTATACCAAATTTCAGCTCAATCAGAAACCGGGAAGTGGGCCAAATTTAACTTGCCACTTTGAAGTGGACAACTTACATACGAACATTCCAAATTAATTAAAAGCTTGTAATAAAAATTGACCGTATGGCGGTTTAGAATAGGGCCATCCTATCTCTTCCAATAGATGTCGTAAGAGTCGAATAAGGGATATAGTCCAGAGGATGGGTAGCAGCGTCCTTTCCGCGAATTGCATTCGACCTGCAACAACCCGCCTGCCAAGCGTGGCGATTACGGCAACACCCTCCAATGATCTGCACAACTAAATAAATAGAGTTTAAAAAAACTTAAAAAGCACGCTTTTAAAGTACATCAGACTAAAAAGTAAAAAATAATTCTTAATATAAGTTGAAAATAATACTAGTATTGTTGTGAAAAAGCGTGGGGCGCTCTGTGCCATATTTTTCGTCTATCGAGCAACCCACACCTTTTCACAATAATACTAGTAATTTGTTAATTATTATTTTCAACTTATATTAAGAAATATTTTTTACTTTTTAGTCTGAGTCTGATGTACTTAAAAAGCGTGTTTTTTTAGTTTTTTTTAACTATATTTATTTTTCAGTTCAAACTTATGAAATTATTATAATGTCGCTGATTATTGATAAGTCTACAAAGTTTGAATTAAATCTGTCCGTTTAAAGTGGGTCAAAATCGAGTCCAAAGGAGTCGGTTACATACATACAAACATACAGGTGAAGCTAAGAAAAGCGTGATATACTGCTCCTAGTCTCCGGCGGCGGCCCCGCAATTCCTGGCTGAAGATCGGATGACCGTTGGGACAGTGAAGGTCTCCAGTGGCGACTGCGCACCGCAAAACGTAGCGTAGATAGGCCTCCCACTAGGTGGACCGATGACCTGGTGAAGGTCGCGGGAAGCCGCGGATGCGGATAGCGCAGAACCGGTTGTCGTGGAAATCCTTGGGGGGGGGGGGCATATGTCCAGTAGTGGACGTCCTCCGGCTGATATGATGGTGATGAATAAAAATCTTCAATGCCAGGAGGTCGCTTCGAGTAGCCTGTGAATGTCCCAGGAGACTTCAGATGTGCTTCTGGAGAGAGCTGGGCTATCCAACTACACCTAGATGGTTAATGGTTCGACAGACTATGGAAACACCTTCTTATACACATACCTATGTTACCCGACTGCGCCAGAAGTAGGGTTATGTATGTATGTTTATTTCTTTGGCACGCCCTGCAGCTTAAACGGCTTGATGAATTTTGGAATTTGAGGTGTCGTTAGATTTGTCTTGATCCCGTGAGTGACATAGGATCCATTTTTTCCCGACTAGCCAAAAAAGCGGTTCTCTATTTCTTTGACATGCGGTCTGTAGCCTAAACGGCTTGATGTATTTTGGAGTGCGAGGTGTCGTTAGATTCGTCTTAATCCTGTGAGTGACATAGGATACATTTATTTAACCGACTGGGCAAAAATTCGGGGTTTAAATAATTTAAACCCGACTGCATAGGATTTTAAATTTTTAATTAATTTCTAATTAGAACTATAATGATTTTAGTAATACTTACTAATCTACTTCTCCATGGTAACAGGAACAGGATGTTAGGGGTAATTTCTTGAAGTCAAAATAAACAACCATCATAAAATTGATTTGTTTTTATTTAATTTGATTGATTTTAACTTCATAGTAAAAAAATCTTTTCATAATTATCAACTTCATAAACTTGCAAATAAAGTTTACATAAAGATACGCTAAAATACATTTCTTATTACCGCTTTATACTCTCAGATGAGATCAGTCAAATCTTATTTACTTATTTTACTTTTTATATAATTTACACACTTAAAATATATTTTTATTTCATTTACATTTATACCGTAGATTTCTATTATTATTTTATATTTAGTTTAAGTAGATACTATGAACGCGGTTTAAACCTAGACATGTAAAAATCGCAATCTGGGCAGTACATAGCCGGTGGGTTTACGGTTTTTTTTCGGCACAAGTTGCACATCGACTTGTGCGTGAGAGTGGCCTGAGCTTCGCTCGGGTAGCTGCCGTTCATTTGCGGAGGCACCGGAGACTCCGTGCCTCCCTTAGTGCCCGGTTCAAAGGAAACGGTCTTTTTGGCCACGTGTTTCGGTTGCGGCATATGCTGGTACGGGTTGTACCCGTTTTGAGCAACCCTCGATATTTCCTCCTCGTTACTTAAATTATCCATACTCTGATTATACATAGGACGTTGCTGGTTGCCGTAAGGCCTCGCTTCCGGACGCTGCTGGTTCGAATTTCCGTCGTGATAGTAATTATTGGGTAGTTTCTGATAAGTGCTATTGTTATAGTTATCTGGGAGGTCGCCGTGAGGCGGCGGCACTCTCTGGTAGGGGGACTGCTGTGGATAATGGTTTGTACTCACTTGTGGGTAGCGACTAGAATAATCCGTGTTGGCGTAGCTGGTCGGTGGGTTGTGGTAGCTTTGGTAGGCGGGCGAATTAGCGGGCACGCTCTGGTAAGGCGACGAATTCTGGTTGAATTGCCGGTTTGTACTATAGGTGTTGTTTTGAACTGTTGGTGCAGTAGAATGCTGTGGCAAGCGGTGGTAATAGGCGTTGGTGGGTTGAGTCATTTGGGTGAGCTGGCTCGGTGGGTGCGGGTAAGTGTTCGGCACAGGCCTCTGCATGATGGTGTGTTTCACGTAAGCCTGGTTGTGTGTCGGCGTCAGTCTATTCGCCGGGTTTTGGCTGAAATTCGGTGGGCTCGCGTTGCTGTGGTTGTACACTGGCGGTTGGTTGTATGGGACCGGGTTAGCGTTTGTCGGCGGTGAGTTCGTTGGAAGAGACTGGTATATCGGCATCTTACCATTTTGGTTTGGCGTCTGCACAGGAGTATTAGGTGCATAGACAGGAGTGCTCTTTTGAGCATTGAACTGTTGCTGTGGACGCGTCTGAGCAACCTGATACGTTGGATAAGTATTTTGCACTCGAACATATTCTGCCATTACATGATTGTCATTTGGCACGAATGAGTTTTGAGATAACGACGATATCGTCGATCTTGAGGACTGGCTGTCAAAGGACTCTTGCCTCTGTAGTGAAGGTTTCTCAGATTGTAATGGCATAGTTGTTAGTTCTGGCTTATTCATTGCCGATTTCAACACCCGTTCCAAGATCGGATTGGGTATGTAGCTATCATCCTCTTGATCCTCCGCCGTTGCTACCAAAATGACCTGGTCGCAGAACGAGACAGATTTCTTTTTTGGTTTTGAGCGGTCACCATACGATGTATTGTTTGCATTCTTCTGGTCATAGTCATCTTCGATTTGTTTCGGATCAATTGAAGACGAAGAAGCTCTTCGATTGTACATTCCAGTAGTGGACTGATTGGAACAGTTAATAACATCTCTGTTGGCGCTCATGCCTACGAATCCAATGTGAGATCTTTCTTCAGACACTGCGCTTTGAGGGTTCTCAAACCTGGATGCAATATTCCTTACACTATTTTTGTTATTTTCATATACATTCTGACATGTATTTTCATGGGGACTGGATAGTTGGCCTTCTAACGAACTAGAACGTTTAAGTTTAAGTGCTGCTTGTTTGGCTTGTAATTCTTTTAGCCATGTGTCACCAGAACTGCTAGAAATCTCCAACTGGTTCAACTTTGAAATGCTTTCTTCGTTTCTGAGAATTTGATTTCTCTTCTCCTGTAATTGTGCTAGAAGGGAACCTTTTGGTGGTTCCGATTCTTTTTCTTGGTGTTCAGTACCGTTTATGTTAGGTTGTAGTTTGTTGAGTTCGTCTTGAAGAGGATTCAAGTCAATAGGTGGCGGTGGTGGAGGGAATTCTTCGCTTGGCTGCCTAGAATGATTAACAGAATTTATCGGACTCGGGTAAGGTGGGAGATCAAACATCTGTGGTGACCTACGTATGGGCATCGCGCAATCGACCACGTCGACACCATTGTCAAAAGCATTACTGAGATTCTGAATATTGTTGTGCGTTGGTTGAATTTGCGGCATAATGTCTCTTTTCACAGGGCTCTGTTCCTGATGAATCATAGCTTTCGTTACTATAGTTTGGAAATTTTGTGAAGGAGAATCGTCTAATCTGTAGTGGGTATTTTGCTGTCCGTTGTATGTAGGCATGAACGGTAATGATTGAGGTTCGTCGCCGTACTGCTCTGAGAAGCCACCGTCTTCCTCTATATCTTGGGAGTAGGAGAATTCCCCGCGGAGTGCGTTAGGCAGCGGCTGCGGCGGTCGCGATTGGATCCCGTGCTCTATCACTTCGGAATCGAACTTAGCGCCGCTAAGCTGGGAAGTGGTTCGCAACGGAGGCGGCGGCGGGACCTTAGCCGCGGTCAGCATCTTACCGGCGCTCCCGTGGAAACTCTTCCTCATCAACTTACTCCTCTCGAGGTTTGGGTTGGTGCCACTGGCAGCGGAGTATTCTAAATGACCCTCAGATAAATATCCACTAAGGTTCCCTTTGTCATCGCTCTTTCTTCTTCCAACTTCGGCGTCATCGACCGAAACTATATTATCCTTTTTGGTGGGTTCATTGTTACCATCAGCACCTTCTGTCAAATCGGGCATCGAACGGTTTTTTCTCCTTATGAGACCACCCATTAATAACTTCCTGCGGATCTTGTGTTGTTTCTTGTTAGCTTTTTTGTCCTCTACGGATTCTTCTTTCTTTTCTGTAGCGACAGAGATCTCTTTGCGAGATCGACCACGATCTTCGCTTCTTGATCTCTTTTCTCTGACTTTGTCATCTTCACGGGATTTATGTCTCGGAGGACGCTCTCTTTGTAGATTATCAATATCATCCTCGATGCAACTCTTAGGAGACTTTTTTGACGAACCTTTCTTTTTGGGCAGAGTGGCATAAATCTCGATAGTGGTGGGTGAGCTCTCGAGACCGCATTTTGTAATTCTTACAGGTGCAGTTTGAGTCATATCCATGACGCGGTTCATGCCAGCCATGCGGCGTTGCAGACTGCGCGCTCTCATAACACAAGTGTTGTGTTTCATTCTAGCAACGGTTATCGTATGTGGATTGTTATATGGCGCATCCATTGCAGCCCGAGCTTTGGAAGCAGCTTCTTCGCATAATATCATAGCGGCTTCAAAGTCACCTGCATCTTCAGCGTGACGAGATTTCTCTAAAAGTCTATCCGCTTCTAGGCAAAGAGCTTCGCAATCACCGCGAGTAGTAAGCTCTGGTATTTGAGCAAGATGTAAATTATGTCTCAGACCTTGTTGTAATGGTAAGCTGTCTGTGGAAGATAAGGAGTACGAATCGTATCCGGCATCGCAGGAACCTCCACTCGACAGTTCTCCTTTGCGAGTGGGACTGCCAGGTATACTTCCAGGACCTCTTCCTCTCGCGTAGATGTAAGGGCTCTCTACAGAGGAAGAAGCAGATGAGGCGCTGTTGCGGTCCCCACTCCAGTTTCCAGAGTCGCGTCTAACTCGTGGTCTCTCTTGGTTGTCGGTCGCAGAGCCAGTGCTCAAGCTACGGGCTAACTGCGCCCGTCTATTGGCTTGTTGCGCTTCAAGCATGTTTTCGACGGCTTTCCTGCTAACATAGTCACTCTCGTTATCAGGGCCGGGAGTGACTGCGCGTCTTGCAAAGCCGTTTGCCGGGCGTTCAGGAGCAGGAGTCACCGCTCTTCGAGGCTCCGGCGCGGGAAATGGCACAATCTCTTTGGGAGCATGGCGCGTATCACAGGGTGTTCCGTCGACCGCTGCGTACAACAGTAGCAGTGGCTGAAACCGTCCTCGCCGGCACTTCTCGACGACCTGTGACCATTCCGTGCCTATTTCCTTGACATCAGCATCATCGAAGTAGATCCATAAGCGAAGCTTGCTATGGAAGAAGAAGGTAGAATAGTGCTTGCCGTAGTAGGTGACGAGGCCTACAAGTCGGTGGGTGGCGCGGGCGGCCCAGGCGCGGTCGATGCACGCGTGGAAGGCATCCGTGGGGCGCAATTCCGTTCCAAGGGCGGCGTAGACTGCAGCCACGTGTTCTGCTGTCGGTCGCTCGGAGTCCCACACCATGCCGATGGAGACAATTTCCGGGCGGTTCATCAGCGTGCGGCAGATTTGAATCTTAGCTCCGCAGGCATTCTGGAAAGAAAAAACAATTTTATTATTTCACTTTTTACTTGAGCTGGATTGATTTTGTATCATCATATTATCCGAAAGACGTCGACTGCTGGACAAAGGCTTCTCCCAAGGATTTCCACAACGTCTGGCTCGCGTGCCCGCATCCAGCGGCTTCCCGTGACCTTAACCAGGTCGTCGGTCCACTGGTGGATTTCTTACGCTATGTATTCAAGTGTGCGCTCGCTACTCGAGAACCCCAACTACTACCCCAACGACCACCTTTTCTATGAGCTATGTGTATTAACTCAACGTTACACATAATTAAAGAAGAAATTATGGTGTATATCTTACCGGACAATCTCGAATGTCACCCATGCCGCCGGCCTTGCGCAGTAGCAGGCCGAAGCTGTCACCGTGCTCGCCGAGCGCCGCCTGCGCCGTCAGAGCCGTGGCTGATACGTAGTGCACCATCTGAAAATGAACAGCGTGATTTTTATTCAGGTATCATGGTAGACAAGTAATATGGAAATATAAGCTTTTTATTTTTTTACAAATCCATCTGCTCCATTTAGCGTCTCGTTTTTAATGATCTTTAACTCACGTTAGTCGTTTAGCGCTAGCTCTGGATTCATCATCTTCATCATATCAGCCGAAGGACGTCCATGCTGGACATAGGCCTCCTCCAAGGATTTCCACGACGACCGGTTCTGCGCTGCCCGCATCCAGCGGCTTCCCACGACCTTCACCAGGTCATCGGTCCACCGAGTGGAAGCCCTGCCTACACTACGTTTTCCGGTGCGTGATCGCCACTCGAGAACTTTACTGCCCCAACGGCCATCTGTTCTACGAGCAATGTGCCCCGCCCACTGCCACTTAAGTTTAGCAATTCTGAGAGCTATGTCGGTTACTTTGGTTCTCCTACGGATCTCCTCGTTTCTGATTCGATCACTCTGGATTAACATAATAAATTCCTGCCAGGCATCCCAAATGAACCACAAAGAACGGACTGCTCGATGAGCATCATGACAACCTGGTAAAGTGACGAGTAGGTAATTATGTTTGCGGGAAAGACTCTCGGCACACGTCGTCTACCCGCTGGATTTCTGAAGCTGCAACAAGAGTCGTCATCCTTTCATACCGCATGTTATCTCACCTGAGTGAATGGCAGCGGTTCGGAAGTAGCCTGACAGGCGCCGCAGACGGACTGTTCGACGAGCATCATGGCGAACTTGCGGTGCGGCACGCAGTGCGGCGCGCGGCACGCGTCGTCCTCCCGCCGGTCTCCTGAAGCCGCCACGTGGGCATGAACCCTGGAATGAAGAGAATCATTCAGAAAATGATGTAGGAAAGAAAGATAATTATGTGTTCCCTGTTATACATATCTAGATGGCGTTATTGAAGAAACCAGCTAAAAGGTGTAAGGTGGAAAAATACGTAGACTCTTTCTTTACTATACACATGAATTGTGTTCACATCTCTTTCTCTTATCGAGTGGCACAATTAGCCGTGTTATCCAAGGGAGAGACGGCGGTGGTTGCCTGGTGTTGCACTTAGCATCACCCGCGGTCACGCAATAAATGTATTTTGAATTTGAATTTGAACGTGTAGAGCATTTAGATTTAGACCTACGGACGTGTGCAACGCGCCCTTCATTACACATCTGGAACTAGATATGCAGGTTTGATGTTTTCCTTCACCGTTAAACCAATCGTTATATATATGTACGTAAGTATTGAAACACTGATTGGTACATTGGCCGTCCTGATTTGAACCCAGGACCTCTGGTTAGGAAGGCCGAGTCGTTACCTTTGAGCCACCGACTTCTTTTATTATGATGTTCACATGCATGACAGTGACACATAATGTGTTTTTAAGCTTGCGGTGTAATTAAGTATGTTCCGCATAATATGCTAAGTACAATTTTGGTTTGATCAAAATGTGAAGTGTCTTCTTTATCTATAACACAAGTGCTTATGTGTAATTCTTAGTCATCATTACAGCTCATATACGTCCTCACCGAGGGGCTCGAGCCTACCCTGAATCAGGGCGATTAGGCCTTAGTCGACCACGCGGGCCCAGTGCGGGTTGGTCGACTTCACACACAACCTTCGAGTTTCTTCGCAGGCGTGTGCAGGTTTCCTCACGATGTTTTCCTTCACCGTTAAAGCAATCGGTAAGTATGTACGTAAGTTTTTTGAAAAACTCATTGGTACATTGACCGTCCCAGATTTGAACCCGGTACCTCTGGTTAGATGGACCGAGTCGTTACCGGCTGAGCCACCGACGCTTCTTAGCCTTCTTAGTATAGGCAAAGTATATATTATTAATACTAACATACAGAGTATGGACACTCCCTGCCGCTCTCTAGATTGCGACCTCACCCCTCGTCACCCAGATTGATACTGATTGGTAATAGTTTGGTTCTCGAACATACGGAATTTTGCCGTGATTTTGTATGTTCCGTCATTTGTTTTTATAAATGTCATTTCTTGCCCATTGTGTGAAGTGTCCGAGGTGTGGTAATAGGTTATAGGAGATGTAATCTGTATGACTTCAAATTACTCTGCCTCACAGCTAATAAGAATTATTTATTTGTTGCGCTACCATAGAGTCTGTAACATTTTGAAATATATAAATTGTCATTGATTTATTATTTATGCTTTCATTTATGCTTTCATTATATATCCTACTACCCACCATGTTCGCTTAGCACAATTAACCAGGTTATATCTAAAAATATAAAGCACATTATGTACCAAAAACTCGCTTTCATTACACACTATATTTCACTTTGCTTTCCTTTCCATAGTTAGATACCAGGAAATCATAAGGCTTCATCATCAATAATTTCAATCAGAAGGCAACCATTGTGGAAAACAGGCCTCCTATTGGCTTCCGCTCAGTCCTCCCTCAATGACAAGGGGTTTCTTCAGGAAACCTGCGAATGTCCCTGGTTCTGGAAGGAGCTGGGATAGCTGGACTAGCTTAACACATCTGCACGCGTAAAGGACCGAAAAAAAACTAAAAGCGGAAACGGGAGCCCACTATACTCGTACACATATATAAGGTCTAACAAAATTAGCTGAAACTATTTTAACTGGTGCGTCTACCCATGAAACTGAACAACTTTACCTATAGAACCCATAATCAAATCGCAAAAAAAAATTGGCTCTCCTATACTAACTCGATCAGCTGATCAGCCAACTTAGTATGGGAAGTTCAATTTTTTTTTCGAGATTTGACTATGGGTTCCATTGGGAAAGTTGTTCAGTTTCATGGGTGGACGCACCAGTTAAAATAGTATCAGCTAATTTTGTTAGACCTATATAGGTATTTATAGGTAGCTCATGCGTGCTGACAACGGCTTCCTGTTTCATAAGTCATCCATCACTACAACTGATGGGGTCCGCCTCACAGTACACCTTAACGTTTTCTGACATAAGCCTTACCTTAGCAGAAGGTGTTCGAAGCACTCGCTCGCGTCAGCCATGCAGCCCAGCTGGAAGCGAGGACCTGCTCCTCCGAGGGCTCGGCGCAGGCTGTCCGCAGCTGGAGCGCGCTCTGCCGACCATTGCAGCTGCGCGAATAGCTCCTGTTGGCAAAGAAATCAGCTATTTAGATGACGGAAATATTTTAGTGGGAACTTTTAGTTTGATTTTATCTGTAGATGAGACTTAGCCTTTATTATGGTTTAGATAATGTTAAAATGCAGTATTTAATGTTTCTGGCCAAATAAAAATAAGTTAAAAAAACAAGCTTATACAAGGTATACAAGCTTTTATTTGAAAAGAGTTTTTATACTTAAAAGACAAATAAATGCTAGCGGCATGTTTCTAAATAAAAAAAAAAGGCAAGTACAGTACTTTCTAAGATTGTATTAAAAGAAAAGGCTCCTAGGGTCTTGATTCCACCTCTAAAGTTTACCATCATATCAACTTCAAAATACCAAAAGGATCTATTATCATCGGGAATACTGCTTCATACCAAATTTCAGCTCGATTTCAATATAGATTGCAAGATTGGGCTTAAAAAAACGAATTAAAATATTGCAAAATAAATAAAAGCTTTTAAAATAGTTAATAGCCCAAGAGCCTAATTGCCAGATGTGACAACTCAGGACAGACTATACAAGCACAATGAGACCCTCAGATCGCACTGTAATCCTTAGATATCATAAGGAGGACCGAACCTAAGTGACTGGAACAGAGATGGACAAATAGGAATTAAGAGTTAATAATTTTGGAACATTTGCTGTCGGAGCCCAAAATCTTCCGTTGGTCGCTGAGGAGGATCAATCATTTTGACGCAGCGACCAAAGTAGATCATGCTTGGCTATCAAGGCGACACTCTTTCTGATTTAGAAATCTATCCAAAAAATTGCCCTGAAAGTCGCTCTAAAATCGATTGCAAGATTAATAAACATACATTAAAACATTGCAAATTAAATAAAAGTTTTTAAAATAGTTAATAGGCCACGAGCCTTATTGACAGATGTGACAACTCAGGAACGACTATACTAGCACAATGAGACCCTCAGATCGCACTGTGATCTGAGAGGAGACCCGAACCTAAGTGACTGGAACAGAGATGGACAAATAGGTGTTGAGAGTTAATAATTTTGGTGTATTTGCTGTCGGAGCCCAAAATCTTCCGTTGGTCGCTGAGGAGGATCAATCATTTTGACGCAGCGAGCAAAATAGATCATGCTTGGCTACCAAGGCGACACTCTATCTGATTTAGAAATCTATCCAAAAAATTGCCGACCAAGCACTGTTAATTCAAAATAAATGTATAAAATTGTTTGCGCTTCCAAAAAACTCCACGTGGTCAGAGATACAAAGAAAATAGACTAAAGGACCATTTAATGTAAAAAATGTGGTCTCTGCCTACCCCTCCAGGAAAGAGGCGTGATCTTATGTATGTATGTATGTAATGTAAGTCACTGCAAAGTAGTGCAAAGTCTGATATACAATTTAGCAGCAAAGCAGAAGCTTCTATCTAATGGGTTGTGATAGTAGCTATTATACTATTCCAATAATTGGTACAGCAAGTTTTTTAAACCCTTTTAACTTGTTCTGCACAAGGCGCATCGCGTTTTGTACAGGCGATATTATTTACAAGTTTTTAATTAACTTGCAATGTATGTATAAATTTGTTCGGGTGAAATCTTACAAGTTACATTTGACCCACTTCCCGGTTTCCGATTGAGCTGAAATTTTGCATGTATATGTATATCGCGTGACAATGCAATTATTAAAAGCTTGTACCTAAAAGTTTTTAGGTTTTACCAAAATTATCATCCTTTTAAGATACCTGAAAGTAATTCTTTGCGGGGTTCAGCCAGTGGCGGTCCGAAGGTTATGACATCCCCGCCAATCGAACACATTAAGACAGCTTACGAAAATCTGCTTATGACCTCATGTTACTGTTTATAATAGCCCCAAAGAATCAAGCCAAAGACTTGGGCGGACCCCCCAAGTCTTTGGCTGCGACCGCGTCTGAGTTCAGCTCATATAACTGAACAACTTTTAAAAAAAAACTAAATTTTTCCTGTGTTATTTACAAAATATAGGCATACAAAACTTTTGAAAACTCGAAAAAACAGAAACAAATAAAATCCTACACCCTATAACTGCTTATACGGAGAAAACATCGAATAAAAATAACGGAGCTCCAATAACAACCAAGAGGAAAGTTTGTGCTTAAAATACGATAGCCGCTACACCGAAAACCAGACTTTATGTCCTGATAAGAAGATACAATGTCTCTTGCCGCTCTGAAGAGGCTGCATCAAACCAGTATGGCACGAAGGTAGTAAAGTTTATAAGGTCATAAGTACTCCGTGACCCGGACCATTTGATCGTTTGACGTAGAGACGCTTTTTTATTACATACAACTACACATTTCGTAATAGTTTCCAGCGGTCAAAACACTAACTTGTTGGTTGTTTTAAATCGGAAGATAAATGCTCTGAGAGCTTGTTATTTGTTGATTGCTTCTCACTAAACATGTGAGATAATATCGACGGTTAAGAATCAAATACTGCTATCTGACATTTTGGTGATTTTGAGATTTTGATGGGACCGGATTTAGCAGATTTTGCTGCATAGGTTGGCAAAGACTGACTTTCGATTTGATGAATATTTAGAGAGATATTAAATGATATTAAAAACTGCTAAATGTATGACCATAAAAAAACAAGGAAATATTCTGCTATGATCTGCTATCATACTAATGGCAAAAAGTGACTATCTTCTTTTACTTGAATTTTTCTGCGTTAATCTGCTATCTTACTAATAACAAAAACGACCAACTTCTTTTACTTGATTTTTTTCTGTTATAATCTGCTATCTTCATCATATCAGCCACAAATCGTCCACTGCTGGACAAAGGCCTCCCCCAAGGATTTCCACGACGACCGGTCCTGCGCTGCCCGCATCCATCGGCTTCCCGCGACCTTCACCAGGTCATCGGTCCACCGCGTGGGAGGCCTGCCTACGCTACGTTTTCCGGTGCGCGGTCGCCACTCGAGAACTTTACTGCCCCATCGGCCATCTGTTCTACGAGCTATGTGCCCTGCCCACTGCCACTTCAGTTTAGCGATTCTGTGAGCTATGTCGGTTACTTTAGTTCTCCTGCGGATCTCCTCGTTTCTGATTCGATCACGCAGAGAAACTCCGAGCATAGCACGCTCCATTGCCCTTTGGGTGACCTTGAGCTTTCTTATGAGGCCCATAGTAAGCGACCATGTCTCAGTTCCGTAAGTCATCACTGGCAACACACACTGGTCAAAGACCTTAGTCTTGAGACACTGCGGTATTTGGGACGTGAAGATATTGCGAAGCTTCCCGAACGCTGCCCAGCCGAGTTGGATTCGTCGATTGATCTCTTTCTTGAAGTTGGAACTACCTAGCTGGACTGTTTGTCCCAGGTATACATATTCGTCAACAACTTCCAGTGTAGAGTCTCCAACCTTTAGAGGAGTGGGTGCGACACGGACATTTAACATTATTTTCGTCTTGTCCATGTTCATTTTAAGACCCACTTGTTGAGAGACCTTACTGAGGCCATCGAGCATTGTGCTTAGGTCTTCCATAGTCTCAGCCATGACCACGATATCGTCAGCGAATCGGAGGTGGGATATGTACTCGCCGTTGATATTGATGCCGAGTCCACCCCAGTCCAGAAGCTTAAAAACATCTTCCAGGGCGGCGGTGAACAGTTTCGGAGATATAACGTCTCCTTGTCTCACCCCTCGCTGCAACTGGATAGGTTTCGAGTTCTGGTCCTGGAGGCGAACCGACATGGTGGCGTTTTCATACAGGCACTTCAACACCTCGATGTATCGATGGTCAATTTGGCACCGCTGGAGAGACTGTAGCACAGCCCAGGTTTCGACTGAATCAAAGGCCTTCTCATAGTCCACAAACGCCAAGCATAGTGGCTGATTGTACTCTTCGGTCTTCTGTATAATCTGCCGCAGCGTATGTATGTGGTCTATGGTACTAAAGCCTTTTCGGAAACCGGCTTGTTCGGGAGGCTGGAAGTCGTCAAACCTGCGTGCGAGACGATTCGTAATGACTCTCGAAAACAGCTTGTAGACATGGCTCAGAAGTGAGATGGGTCTGTAGTTCTTCAGCAGGGTGTTGTCGCCCTTTTTGAAGAAAAGCACGACCACACTTCTGTGCCATGCCTTAGGCGTTTGTCCCTCGAGTATAACGGAATTAAATAACTTCTGAAGAGCTTTTAGTACCGGTGATCCACCTGCTTTCAGAAGTTCAGCCGTAATTCCATCATCACCCGGTGCCTTGTTGTTCTTGAGCTGTTTGAGAGCCATTCTAATCTCGTACAGGCTGACGTCCGGGATATCTTCGGTATAGTGTCGGGTTAGTCTGGCTCTTGGGTCTTCAGCCAGATCACTGACAGGCAAACGTGTGGTCTTGTACAATTGTCCATAGAACTTCTCAACTTCTTCCAGCAACTCAGTCTTAGACGATATGGTCCTGCCGTCCTCAGTCTTCAGCTTAGTCAGTTGGCTTTGTCCAACAGACAGATCTCTCGCGAACACTTTTGAGCCTTTGTTGTGCTCAATCGCCTCTTTAATACAATTTGTATTATATTGGCGTAAATCGCGAGTTAGGGACTTAGAGATCTGCCTGTTTAGTTGCCGATACTGAGTAGCGTCTTCAGAGGACTGCAAAACCAATCTGCGTCTTTGTTCCATGAGGTTGCTGGTGAAGTCGGAGATTTTTTTGGTTCTGTTTGAACGGCGAGTTTTAAAAAACTTAGACCCGACCGTTTGAACAATTTCCACGAACCTGTCATTATAATCGTCCACATTCTCGCAGTCTCCTAGGCATTCGAAACGATTGTGCAACTCGAGCTGAAAGCTCTCGGGGTTTTGGAGCTGGATGGGCGCTGGTCGGAGCGTAGACTTCATCAGTCGACATCTTTCTAGCTTGGTCTTTAGATTCAATGTGCCTCTGACCATCCGGTGATCGCTTCCTGTTTTGACTGAATTGATCACGGAGACATCATTGAATATTTGCCTCCTTGTCGACAAGATGAAGTCTATCTCGTTTTTTGTTACGCCATTGGGATGCAACCATGTCCACTTCCGCTGTTTCGACTTTTGAAAGAAGGAGTTCATCATAAAGAGGCTCTCCTTCTCCATAAAGTCGGCCAGCATCTGGCCACGTGCATTTCTTACTCCATATCCAAATTGCCCCACTCTCAGCTCACCATCGCTTCGTTTGCCCAGTTTCGCGTTAAAGTCCCCCATAACAACGGTATAATGGGTCCTGATGCTATGTAAGGCTGTAGAGATGTCCTCATACATAGCCTCTACCTCGTCGTCGGAGTGTTCCGTAGTCGGCGCGTATACCTGTATGACCTTCATCGAATACCGTTTGGTGATTCTGAGTATAAGGTATGCTACCCTTGTCGAAACGCTCACGATTTGGACCACATTGTTAATGAGGGACTTGTGGACGAGAAACCCGACACCACCCTGGGACTGTTGGTCGCCCTCCCGGAAATAGAGCAGGTTTCCGGATTTGAGGATCATGGTGTCCTCTCCCTCTCTTCGGACTTCACATAAACCTACCTACCTACTAAGCTATCTTACTAATAACAAAATCAACCCTCTTCTTTTACTCATTTTTTTCTGCTGTAATCTGCTATCTTACTAATAACAAAAATGACAATTTTCTTTTACTTGAATTTTTCTGCTATAATCTGATATCTTACTAATACGCTACGTTTTCTGGCGCGCGGTCGCCACTCGAGAACTTTACGCCCCATCGGCCATCTGTTCTACGAGCTATGTCGGTTACTTTAGTTCTCCTGCGGATCTCCTCGTTTCTGATTCGATCACGCAGAGAAACTCCGAGCATAGCACGCTCCATTGCTCTTTGGGTGACCTTGAGCCTTCTTATGAAGCCCATAGTAAGCTACCATGTCTCAGTTCCGTAAGTCATCACTGGCAACACACACTGGTCAAAGAATTAGTCTTGAGACACTGCGGTATTTGGGACGTGAAGATATTGCGAAGCTTCCCGAACGCTGCCCAGCCGAGTTGGATTCGTCGATTGATCTCTTTCTTGAAGTTGGACCTGCCTAGCTGGACTGTTTGTCCCAGGTATACATATTCGTCAACAACTTCCAGTGTAGAGTCTCCAACCTTTAGATGAGTGGGTGCGACACGGACATTTAACATTATTTTCGTCTTGTCCATGTTCATTTTAAGACCCACTTGTTGAGAGACCTTACTGAGGCCATCGAGCATTGTGCTTAGGTCTTCCATAGTCTCAGCCATGACCACGATATCGTCAGCGAATCGGAGGTGGGATATGTACTCGCCGTTGATATTGATGCCGAGTCCATCCTAGTCCAGAAGCTTAAAAACATCTTCCAGGGCGGCGGTGAACAGTTTCGGAGATATAACGTCTCCCTGTCTCACCCCTCGCTGCAACTGGATAGGTTTTGAGTTCTGGTCCTGGAGGCGAACCGACATGGTGGCGTTTTCATACAGACACTTCAACACCTCGATGTATCGATGGTCAATTTGGCACCGCTGGAGAGACTTTAGCACAGCCCAGGTTTCGACTGAATCAAAGGCTTTCTCATAGTCCACAAACGCCAAGCATAGTGGCTGATTGTACTCTTTGGTCTTCTGTATAATCTGCCGCAGCGTATGTATGTGGTCTATGGTACTAAAGCCTTTTCGGAAACCGGCTTGTTCGGGAGGCTGGAAGTCGTCAAACCTGCATGCGAGACGATTTGTACTGACTCTCGAAAACAGCTTGTAGACATGGCTCAGAAGTGAGATAGGTCTATATTTCTTCAGCAGGGTGTTGTCACCCTTTTTGAAGAAAAGCACGACCACACTTCTGTGCCATGCCTTAGGCGTTTGTCCCTCGAGTATAACAGAATTAAATAACTTCTGAAGAGCTTTTAGTACCGGTGATCCACCTGCTTTCAGAAGTTCAGCCGTAATTCCATCATCACCCGGTGCCTTGTTGTTCTTGAGCTGTTTGAAAGCCATTCTAATCTCGTACAGGCTGATGTCCGGGATATCTTCGGGATAGTGTCGGGTTAGTCTGGCTCTTGGGTCTTCAGCCAGATCGCTGACAGGCAAACGTGTGGTCTTGTACAATTGTCCATAGAACTTCTCAACTTCTTCCAGCAACTCGGTCTTAGACGATATGGTCCTGCCATCCTCAGTCTTCAGCTTGGTCAGTTGGCTTTGTCCAACAGACAGATCTCTCGCGAACACTTTTGAGCCTTTGTTGTGCTCAATCGCCTCTTTAATACAATTTGTATTATATTGGCGTAAATCGCGAGATAGGGACTTAGAGATCTGCCTGTTTAGTTGCCACTACTGAGTAGCGTCTTCAGAGGACTGCAAAACCAATCTGCGTCTTTCTTCCATGTGGTTGCTGGTGAAGTCGGAGATTTATTTAGTTCTGCTTGAACGGCGAGTTTTTAAAATCTTAGATCCGACTGTTTGAACAATTTCCACGAACCTGTTATTATAATCGTCCACATTCTCGCAGTCTCCTAGGCATTCGAAACGATTGTGCAACTCGAGCTGAAAGCTCTCGGGGTTTTGGAGCTGGATGGGCGCCGGTCGGAGCGTAGACTTCATCAGTCGACATCTTTCTAGCTTGGTTTTTAGATTCAATGTGCCTCTGACCATCCGGTGATCGCTTCCTGTTTTGACTGAATTGATCACGGAGACATCATTGAGTATTTGCCTCCTTTTCGACAAGATGAAGTCTATCTCGTTTTTTGTTACGCCATTGGGATGGAACCATGTCTACTTCCGCTGTTTTGACTTTTTGAAGAAGGAGTTCATCATAAAGAGGCTCTCCTTCTCCATAAAGTCGGCCAGCATCTGGCCATGTGCATTTCTTACTCCCTATCCAAATTGCTCCACTCTCAGCTCACCATCGCTTCGTTTGCCCAGTTTCGCGTTAAAGTCCCCCATAACAACGGTATAATGGGTCCTGGTGCTATGTAAGGCTGTAGAGATGTCCTCATACATAGTCTCTACCTCGTCGTCGGAGTGTTCCGTAGTCGGCGCGTATACCTGTATGACCTTCATCGAATACCGTTTGGTGATTCTGAGTATAAGGTATGCTACCCTTGTCGAAACGCTCAGGATTTGGACCACATTGTTAATCAGGGACTTGTGGACGAGAAACCCGACACCACCCTGGGACTGTTGGCTGCCCTCCCGGAAATAGAGCAGGTTTCCGGATTTCAGGATCATGGTGTCCTCTCCCTCTCTTCGGACTTCACATAAACCTACGATATCCCACCGTAACCTGCTCAATACTTCTTTGAGTTCTGTAAGTTTCTCGTCAGTCCGCAGTGTACGCGTGTTGTAAGTTGCCAGGGCCAAAGGTCGGTGGTTTGGTAGCCTGGCATCTGCCGGGGATTCTTCGCACTCCCCGCCCCGCCGTTACCATGACTGCTACCGGAGCTAGGAATAGCGGGGCTGCCGGGGACTAGGGGCCGTTTTCTGGGTGTGGATTTCATAGGGTGGTTTTGCCGTAATCGCCACGCTTGGCAGGCGAGTTGGCGATCGCAGTTTGATTGCAGGTGTGTTGCAATGCACGGAAAGACGCTGCTGCCTATCCTCCGGTTTTTAGTCCCTTAGTCGCCTCTTACGACACCCATTGCAAGAGGTGGGATGGTCCTATTCTTAGCCGGGAACCATACGGGTGTACTTACCAAAACAGAAACACGGTGTTAGCCAACGCACTGTTGAATTTCAGCACTAAATACAATGCGTTAATTACACAAAAATTCTTAGAGCCTGGTCACACTCAAATGGAATGTGACTCGGTTCACAGTGCTATTGAACGGAAAACAAAAAACAAGGAAATTTACCTACCCAGCGACTACGTCAAGCTAACCAGAAAAGCGCGTAAAAAGAACCCATATGAAACCATTTGCGTAAATTTTGACTTGATAAAAGACTACGCAGACAATAAAACGCATGTGTACAAAAGTGTCCGCCCTGGTAAAAAGGCAGGGGACCCTCAGGTTGTGGATATAAGACAGATAATGTACGAACCTGAAAATATTATCAAAGTCAAACTAAATCACGATGATGATTGGATTAACTTACCACAAAGGCCAAAAGCTTCGACAAAGCAATCTTCGTCAAGGCAATCTTCATCAAAAGCTTATAGACCACTACACCAAAACAAACTACCTATAAATAAAACAAAATATAACCACCTTCAACAGCTAAAGTCAGTATTGCCTCAAGAATGTCACGGTTTCTACGATTTTTTACCCTACACTGATTAAAAACTTACATTTAAATAATTATAAAACCTATTTGATTATATTGTAAATTTATTTTTCTTTGTACAGCTCAACAGAACTCTAGGGAACTTCATTTTGGTAAATAAAAACACGAGTACAGGTTTTTAGACAAAAACTGAAGTTTGTGTTTTAAAAAAGGTGATTTTGACAGATTTTAATTCCAAATTATTTTTGTGGCTTTTCTCCTTTTTATTGAAAAATAAAAATTGATGGATACACCGTATCCACAATGCAATATAGATAAATGATCAGAGTAAAAATTTAGTTTTAGCGGTTTGTGCCCAGAATTGACTCAATAAAGACACAATTTTCTTTCTTTTTCATGTTTGCTGATTATTTGACTGAAATTTGTGTTCCCTTTTCTTAGTTTAAGATATGTTTGAGTATCGTTTCATTTGTGTGTCATCTTTATAAATAAAAGAGTACTTTTGATTTAAAAAGTTTTATTAGCCAACCTGGCATCTGCAACAAAATTGTACATAATTCACTAAAGTCCAAGAAATAAAGGTGCTATCTACCATCAAAAACCTGCTATCTGCATCAAAATGGTACAGATTTCACTAAACCTGCAATCAAAATGTGCTATCTCCCAAAAATCCAACTAACCTTTAAATTAAATAAAAATGCTTATCAACATTGAAAACATAGTTAATTTTTATGTATAATGCCATAATTGGATTTTAAGATTTAATAAATATAAAAAAAATAAAAGTTTTTTTCGTCTCCTGTAAAATTGACTTTTTGAAAATAACACTATTTGATTCTTAACCGTCGATATTGAACTTTAAACCTTTTAAATAATGTATTCAAATCTTAGAGATCACATATGTAACGAGATTCATGGCCAACGACCGAATATAGTCACCCGTTTTGTTCACGGAGCCGGTGGTGTACTTTCGCGGTTCTCCCTCTCTGTCTAACATAGCATATTTGAATGTTTCTATTCCTTGTCTCCTGTCAAACAACTGTCCGCACGTTTTTTTTTTAAGTTTTTAACGCAATGTTTGTGTCATCACCATCACTAACATATCAGCTCAGGCTTGAGAGCCTACCCTGAATGTTTGTATGTATTTATATGAGTTTGTTTAAGTCATATCTTTCAAGCTGAATTAGAACCACTTCCCGGTTTTCGGTTGAGCTGAAATACACGTTAAGTTTGGATGAAAATGCATGGTTATCTAAGTGACGTCATTTTAAATGCAATATGGCGGACTCCCAAATCTGGCGGACCAGTTAAGGGTTTTCTGAGAAGAATACGAATTAATAAATATTTTTTTCAATACCTACCTTATGGTATTGAAGTTTTAGGTTTTTCGAAAATTATTGAAGTTTGGCATAAAATTATATGTGTAATAATTTTATTCTTTACAAATCGTGGAGTTTACTAATATATTCTTAAGTGTAATTACACGAATTTATTACACTCGTAAATTTATGATGTTTTAAAATTTACTTTGAAAGCTTACCGCTACCAACCGCTACTTTCCATTGTAACGTTTTTACTGCCAATATATGGGGTTCTTAACGTTTATTTAGGGATTTTTTTACGTGTGGTCAATTTGATTTAGATTCTAGTTCGTTTAACTTTGATTAAATTGGTTTAAAAATATATGTGTAGGTACTAGCTTTTGCAGATTTCGTTTTTTTCCGTTCACGTGGGAATTTCCATCCCGAACTCATTTCGCGGATGGCAGATGGCTAGGTAAGTAATTACCCATAGAACGACTCAAATGGTAGTTTTGTAAAACCGGAAGTTTTGTTGCTTGTTTACTGTCGCATGTTTGAATATTTGTGCGATGTCTTGGTATCGAAGCTGTGTATGAGAGTAACCATGAGTAATAGTGCCTGTTCAAATAAATGTCCGTTAGGGTAGTAAAGTTCCCGAATGGCGACTGCGCATCGGAAACCGTAGCGTAGGAAGGCCTCCCAATCGGTGGACCGACGATTTGATAAAGGTCGGGGGATGCGGGCAGCGCAGGACCGGTCGTTGAGGAAATCCTTGGAGGAGAGGCCTTTGTCTAGCAGTGGACGTCTTTCGGCTGATATTAATATGTGATGGTATTGATATGACGGAGGCTCCTCGATAGTTTTTTATTTTTTTTATTTACAATTGGTAAACCCTTGACAACATCTCACCTGGTGGTAAGTGACGATGTTGCCGAATATGTAAGCGGGCTTACCAAGATTCCCCAACGCAATGGGGAACTGGCTATAAATAATAAGCTAGTATAATCAATTAAACTTAACAAACCTAATATCGCTCGCACAGGTGGTTGGTACCAATAGGAATGGGGTCTTTCTTCGTTTTTATACTGTTGTAACGTAATACCATTCATTTTTAGTATCATCTTGGAATTGCATACAATTCCTAGGAAATTTTCACAGGAAATGTGTGAAAGGTTCTTTGAAACATTATTTTGTACAATTGTATTGTATAGGTACAATTGCCATGTTTCATACATTTCCGGTAACATATAAAAAGGAACCCGTGACTGACTGATCTATCAAAGCACAGCTCAAACCACTGGATGGCTTAGGCTGTTTGGCATAGAGATAGCAATCGTGACGTACCTATATTTTAAAACTGAATTATTGCATTTTCACAGTCAGTGTATATCTGTATGTAGGTACCTACATAGAATTAGAATCTCAGGTTTACACCGCTTGCTCTAGAAGGAGGAACAGTTTCAATCAGAACTTTGCACGCAGTAACACTGCGTTGAATGCACTGACGCGTTATCTTGCGATCGGCGGACGCAGCTTGCGCCGTGCCTTCCGCTGCGCAGACGCAGCCCTAGTCGTAGCCGTGACAAGAAGAATGAGGAAAAAAGTTTTTAGTCGAAAAACAGTGGATTGTATGGAAGAAAGAATAGGGCGTAGGGTTTGGTATTTATGTTTTACAATTATAGGGAAAAAACTGGTCAAGTGCGAGTCGGACTCGCGCTCCGGGGGTTCCGTACCACCACATTTCTCTACACAACTGTAAAACTCCTGTTCATATTACAAAAAATGACATCAACTCGATTAACAGATGCTCACAGTTTTTATTGTTAGATGTTTTATTTCAGGATAAGTACTATAATTACACCAAGTTTCACGCTTGTATGTATGTAGGTACAGTGTTAATTCTATATAGCGACATTCAAGAGAACGGGCATTTTATGACGTTATCGAGAGTTTTCGTTATACAGAGAGAAAGTAGCGTTGAAGTAAACCAACTGAAGCCAGAAAATTTTGACATTTCAAAGAGTGAATCGTTATATCGAGTGACGTTATACAGAGTTTTCACTGTATTTCCATTTTTAACTAAACCAAAAATTTTCTTTTTTCAAACGTTATTTTCTTTTTTTCTAATTTTTATTTCTTGGTATAGCGAGCGGCAAAAAAAACACACTCTGAAAACTTCAACTGTCTACCTATTGTTTATTGTCCAATTGTTAACTTTTTTTTATTTGTTTATTGTCCCAAGTCTCCTAGGTGGAGCAGGGGGCGTCCACAGTGCTCCGTCCGCCATTGCGTTCTGTCTTGGGCTATGCTACGCGCTTTACATGACAATTTTTATAAGTAAATCTAAATCAATTATCCTGTTTTCTCATCATCACTCGTCATGTCAGCTCATATACGTCCCCACCGAGGGGCTCGAGCCTACCCTGAATTAAGGCGATCGAGCCTTATTCGACCACGCGGGCCCAGTGCGGGTTGGTCGACTTCACACACAACCTTCGAGTTTCTTTGCAGGCGTGTCCAGGTTTCCTCATGATGTTTTCCTTCACCGTAAGAGCGTCGGATGAACGTAAATATGAAACCATTAACCATTACGCCACCGATGCTCTTTTTATAAGTAAATCTTAATAAATTATCCTGTTTACTCATCAGTCATCTCATCACTCATCTATTAAAATCATCTGCAAACCCTTATACAAATACACCTACGGTAAAAGCCGGACACTTTTTGAAATCACTCTATATCTCTCAGTAAAAAAAGCAAAATACTTTATTGGTGAAATTGGCCTGTACTTTGGTTTTTATCTTAAATTTTTTGAAAAGTTAAAAACATTATCTTTAATATTTTTAGACTATTAGCGATTTTTGCGAACCTCTATATATATTGGGACATCTATCCCGCTTATGGGATAGTTGCCTAATCCATGTTAGTTACGTTTAGGATAGATGCCCCGCCGAAAAACAGGACATCTACCCCGCAAAAACTTTGAACGCATTTTGCCTTCCCATGCAATCGCACAGAGACATGAGACACGAACAACTTAGTGATAATTGGAGAATCTTTCGATAGATTAGTAAAACAGCTTGCGATTCATACGCGAAACTAGAGTAATTATAAACGGGGCAACTATACCCACCCTGGGGCAACTACCCTGGTTTTACCCAATGCGGGCAGCGAGTTATTAACACAACTGAATTAGTAACAGCTTGAACCCACTTTTCTGACGTGGGAACTGCACAGCCACCCGTGACCCTGCCACTGCTCGCTGCCTTTGATTGCCTGGTATAAACACAAGGTACTGATGAACTGTTTTCTTATTAGAAGTAATGAGTTTAACCTATTGGTGGCAAGGCATTGCAGATACAGGTGGGTGTAAAGTTATTTGAATATGTGAACGTGCCCTCCATGGTTTTGAAAATGGCGTAATTATTTTTTCTCAAATATGCTTGGAAATTTTAACATTATTTTGACAACCTTCAACGACATAAATCGAAATTGCTGTACTGGCCAAATACATGCGAGCAGCGGCCGACAAAAGTTGTATGAAAATCCAAATCCATTCAACAAAATCATAAAATGAGTTTAATAATAGGCTAATAATTTAGCCTTGCCTTTTTTTTGTAAAGTGAAGTCACGTATTGTAATTAAAAATAAAAATTTTAAGGCTCGCTTCGCTCGAGCCTTTATGTGGCCCGATTTTCTCTGGACAATTGGTAAATTTGATCAAAAATGGCCCCCTGCTGAATGAAATCTTGGGTTGCTCTGACAAATATAAAAAAACCCAAGTATTTTTTACACCTTTTGTAATAAATATCTAGAAACTCATCTTATAAATAGTAATAAAGTAAAACATCAAAAATGTTTTTTTTTCCATTGTGAACCTACTTAATGATGAAAATAAACCGATGTCCCGTATTGAGTTAAAAAAACGAAGTGTGTGCTGGGACAAATACTAAAAGTAAAACTTCAACGGGCAAGTAGAATTTAAAAATATATATAAAAAAAATTAAAAATCATAAAAATATCCCTCCGCCACTGCCGCCTCTCACCACGCGATACTCGTGTATCGTCTGCCCCCTTCACGCGGCCGTAACGCTTTTTCGTAACAGAAAAAAATCTTAATCCCCCCCCCCCCGTCTATATAGAAGTTTCAATTCAATAAATGGTCACGTTATTTATACCTCACACAGTGGGTAACTGGTAACAATTATTCTATTCACTTTACGTACCTAGTAAAAAGCTATTCAACAAATCAATATTAACAATACAAACCAGTGTAGGCATTATTCCTAACACGTGTTTAGAAATATGAATATAAATTAACGACACACTATAAACAATATTCTCTTTGGAATATTTCTTTGGACAATGGGCAATTTGAACACTCTTTATAATACTTTTAAAGTACTCTTAAGTTAAACGATTGAAGTTCATATTCGCGTGGCGATATTCTTTTTTGTCTCGTCGGTACACAGTGGTACGAGTTAAGTATTCTCAGGACAAATTGCCTTCGGAGGCTCCGCTCCACACAATGGTGGAGGGTCAGCTACGAGTTGCGCATCACAAGTAGAAATTATACTGTACTTTTACTGTGACACACCCTGGACACTTCATACAACGGGCCAGAAATGACATTTCAAAAAAGGAATGACGACGGAACAAACAAAATGGCGGCGAAATCCTATACGTTTGACAACTAAACTGTAACCAATCTGTATCAATCTGGGTGACGAGGGGGTGAGTTCGCAATCTAGAGAGCGGCAGGGAGTGTCCATATTGTATGTTAGTAGGTACTAATATATATATATACTTTGACTGTAGTTTGTGTGTCTTCACTGGTAATGAACATCTCTGTCTACTGCGCTTTTTGTGATGTGATGAATTCCTTTTTACCCGACTGCCCAAAAGTTTCGGGTGTATGTATGTCTGTTTCTTTGGCTGAGCCTGATTTTGAAGTGCTAGAAGCGTCGGTGGCTCAACCGGTAACGACTCGGTCCATCTAACCAGAGGTACCGGGTTCAAATCTGGACGGCCAATGTACCAATGAGTTTTTCAAAAAACTTACGTACATACTTACCGATTGCTTTAACGGTGAAGGAAAACATCGTGAGGAAACCTGCACACGCCTGCGAAGAAACTCGAAGGTTGTGTGTGAAGTCGACCAACCCGCACTGGGCCCGCGTGGTCGACTAAGGCCTAATCGCCCTGATTCAGGGTAGGCTCGAGCCACTCGGTGGGGACGTATATGAGCTGTAATGATGATGATGATGAGATGTCGTAAGATACGTCTTGATCCTGTGACATGTGTTACATTTTTACACGACTGTGAAAAAAGAGGTGTAATGTTTTTAATTGTTTATTTATTATAATGTTCCATTATTGGCATTTTCAGTCATTTACAATTTATTGTACACAGAAATAGGGACAAAAAAAACATTAAACTAGATAAGAACTTACATAAGGTACAGCTTATTTCTATTAAAAATTTCTTCCAGCAGACCTTGGAAAGAGAAAATTACAAAAGAATGGCAGAAGAGGTGTCTTAACAAAGACGACATTTTAAAAAAAGATTTTTTGATAATTTAACAAGTTTACCTATAATGAAAATCTGTAAAGGCCATTTTGTAATATATAATTATTATTATAGTTATAATATAGTTTTAATAATTTTAATAATTAGTTAATTACAGTTTAAGGCTTTAAGATTCCTCAATCCTGAAACTGAAATCTTGAAACGTGTTAAAATAATATCGAACGTAAGTCTATTCATTTCAAGTTCAAATCAATGCGGGTTTCAACGCGGCTATTAGGTTGTAACCGAACGACAAATTCTCAATTTTTATTACTTTTCTTCACTTTCAAATAAGTTTAAAAAAATATATGCAATTAAAATGAAAGGTGTTACACCGATTTTTGTGTGTTGGTTTCATTCAACATTAACTATTTTTTTTCGAGATGTTTTGCAATTAATGCCAATAACAGTATGTTTTTTACATCAAAAGTGATAAAATTTATAAAATTGTATTCAATTAAATAGATTTTTTATTACTTTAATTATATCATATATTTTTCCATAGTGATAGCTTTACACAGTCTTTCAATAATATAAATTGAACATTGGCATTTGACCCATCTTAGGGCCTTTATCGCAAGGCAACAAATTAATTACCTACACATTTTTAACCATAACCAAAAATACATAAGAATCAAGAAATATCACCACTAACTACCATATCAATCATATAATATTGTCATTATCTGATGCATATTTAATTGGGCTCATACACAAATTACTCGTTATAAGCAGGTCGTGAGCACCATAAGTATAGTTTAAATTATAGTTAACGATCAAACGGCAAGATTTAATGCAACTTGTCCATAATAAATTAGCAGAAATCTTGACGTGGTCTGAATCGCGCGTTGATGTCTTTTATATGAACGAATGTACAGCCTAGAGTAAATCATGTTTACCCGACTTTGAGGAGGGTAATTTTTCAGGGTGTATATATATGTAAGTATATCTGGTTGTTTGGCTAAGCTTATAGCCTAAACTGCTGGGTTTTGTAGTGCGAGGTGTAGACGTCATTAGATTTTTTTGATTCTTGGGTGTCGTGGTTTTAGTTTTTGATTCCTGGCGGATGAATGTACACAAATTGAATAAATTTATTGCAATATCATAAAAATACTGTATAAAATGAATTATGAATATGATAAAGAACTGTTTTTGTGGAGAAAAAAATTTTTTGGGCACGCGTTAATGTCTAATGCACGTATGAAACGCTTCGCTTGCTTTTGTAGCCATTTGCATAGTAACATTGAGGGCTTTTACGCACCAACTTAATTTTCTTTTATTCTATTAGCGAAGTTTACTGCTTAAGTATTAACTCTATGGTAACATTATAAAATTAACTACGAGCTAATAAAAAAACTTCCACATATGGATTACGATATAAACACACACAAAAATGTAACTAAAAAAAAGTAAAAATTATTTACAATAAAATACACGCTAAGCTTGTATATCAATGCTTTCGGTGCTGTTGAAAAATTCCAAAGTAAGGAAAAGTTGGACAGAACTAGAGCTTTTTTATGTATGTATGAAATTAATCTTACACATACAACGCATTCATGTAATGATCATTACGTTATGTCTAGACTAACACGTAAATTGAAATACAATGGAGTTTTTTTCTAGAAGCGTTCGATAATATTCAATGTAAAGTATAAACAAAATGATATCGTGTGGTATTTCTTTAAAAACTTACTCGAAACAGCGACAACGTGGTCGGACTCAGCAGTAGCGAAGCGTCGCACTGATCTCTCCTGGACCCGGAGGGCGGCCGTGACCGCGGCAGGGTGTTATGCCTCACACCAGCCAAGGACCCAACCAGCATCATGTCCTTAGGCGGCAGCAGCTCCCGGTCCTTCAGACCCTCAATCTTCTGCTTCTGTATTGCAGTCCCACTTTTCCCCCCGTCGCTCTCTTTCCTCTTATACCGAAACTTTATCATTTTCACATCACAGATCACTTGAGTTTAATTCTCCGTCACTTTATAGGTAGGTATCCAAATGTATCCATTCCGTATCACTTCATTGTCGATTCGATCTCCATAGCGACACAATGGGCTGAATAAAACACACGTTCTATATAAATGTGTCCGCGAATTGCAATGTAAAGACAATAAGTAATCGACACACGTCTTCAAGCTCAATGCTTTAGAAATTAGAATTCCTTGAGTGTACAATACGTTGAACTATGCCTAGCTTAAATCTTTAGTATTTCTTGAAAGTAACATAATATATCGTCTCGTCACACACCAGGACAAAAATGGGCGGGAAAAGGCCATTGGTATCAACAGGTAGAAAAGGAAACGAACACGACAGGTGGTAGGCCACTTAAGTTAATAGCTCCAACTGTTCGTCCACACTATTGTGACGTGTATGTCGCACTGCTGGCTGGCAATACTAACATTAATTTCGGTAATCAGTAATCACTTTTAATGTTATTGGAAGGGAGGGACACACGATATGAACGATTGGTTCCGCGGAGGCTTTTACGCAGACTGAGTCTGTTTCTGCGTCTGCCTGCCTGCAGTAGCGTCTGAAAGGGAGGGAAACCAAAATTTACAATACAAAAGTGTATCCAACACAGTATTGAAATACACTTTGTCCGCTTTAATATAGAGATCATTTTTCTACACTGTTAAACTAAGCCACATGACACGACTCTACCATACCAGGTAAAACTTTTTTGTTTATCTATTGTTAACGTAACTCACGTGGGGTATACCGCTGTTCTTTTCTAACACATCAAAGTGACCAGTAATTCTATTTCAGTCTATTACAACAGAGTATAACCATTGTTTGCATTTTCTTTAGAGATAAGCTTGTCTTGCGGAGTAAAGTTACATGATTTTGGAAACTCGCAGTTTGTACAGAACACGTGCTTGAAATTTTAAAACAAAATGTGTTGAACAAAAGCTTGGGATTAGGGTTACCGTCTGACCGGATAAATCTGGTCTAGACCGGATTTTAAGAGAACAGACCGGACTTCGCCCGTATTTTATACAGGAGCAGCCCGCGCGAATGTGAAGAATTTTACAGTGAAATTTCTACAAAAAACTTTTTTTAAAGCTGTTGCTAGTGGACAGAAATATAACAAATAGTATATATAACAAATAGAACAATTAATATTACATTAAATGTTAATAACGTAGTCATAATCTACTGAGTTTTATTTTCGGCCAAAGACCGGATTTTTTAAAGAAATCAGGATTTTTCAACACTTGGGATGAACAAAAATTATTTACAGACCGTCGAAGAGATTATCATGTTAGTGCAAAAATATGGAGATAAGCAACTCAGGGATATAAGAGAATCAAACATGTGTTATGGCCTATGGGACAAAGAAAGAAGGATGGACAGAAAAGTATTAGGTAGTGACCATTTGCCCATTGGTCTAAATTCATATGTGAGGTAAAATTCTTGCAGCAGACACTACATATTATATATCTCCTGCAATATATATAGGTGCCATGCAGGGCGCCTGGTTCCTTTGACAAATATAAAAATAACTGAGCATTTTGTTTGTAATAAATACATACCTACTATTTTTATAAATAGGTAAAATAAAACATCAAAAATTTGTTTTTTTTCCGTATACCAACCTACTTAATAAACCGATGCTATGTTCCCGTATGGGGTCAAAAAATTATGGTCACTTTAGGCATTATGTTTATTTTTTTCAATTACATTAAGATGGGTTAAAAATATATTCAAAACTCTACACATTAAAATGTCCAATATTAATAATAATTTAGGAAAAACCTACAAACGTTAAAAAGTTTTTATTTATAATCGTACAATGTCACGAGAAACAAACGTGTTTGTCAAATTTCAGCCAGATAGCTTCAGTGGAAGTGGGTAAAATATTGACTGCAAAATTCTAGGACATACATTCATAAAAGAAATGTTAAAAAAGCTAAAATAAAATAAAAACTACAGTTAATAAAAAACGGAAGACATTACGTGCCCTTACTGGAATCCCGGCATCTCACGTTCCTCGTGAAGTGAAGTGAGTCATGTTATGAAAATCCCTTGTAGGGCCATACTACATATGGAACAAAATACATATAAAACGACCTTCTCAGGACCGAGGCATAAACATAACAAAACAAATGAAATTCTTTGCACCCATCACTCGTCCGTACGTTTTATCACCCGACTTTCTCGCGATGACTCAAACCTAAAGTGTGTCGTCTTGACCGTAGAAATATGTGTAGTAGTTACGAAGTAACTAGTAGGTATGTCATCTGTGGTAGTCATCGAAACTAAATATATGTTTATGTCTTTCTGTGTAGGGTTTTACAAATTTAGGAGCCATAAAATATGGATAAACAGGCAAAAATTTTAAAACATGTTATCATAGCTGGAAAATGATACTGATGCAGTTTCGATAACTAATCCTAATAATATTATAAACGCGAAAGTTTGTAAGAATGTATGGATGTACATAGGTTTGTTACTCTTTCACGCAAAAACTTCTGAACGGATCTGGCTGAAATTTGGCAGGTAGACAGAATAGGACCTGGATTAACACACAGGCAACTGTTTTCCACGCTCGCGAGTCGCTTGCGGTTCGTGCACTACGCACCCTCGATAAGTCATAGAAACGTTGTCCACGCGGGTGAAGTCGCGGGAAACAGCTAGTGTTAAATATACGCCAAGAAAAAGTTAGAAGAATAAATGTTTTTATGACATTTTTGTGACTTAAGTGTCTGGTCACAGATTAATATATGGTCTGGTTGAGTAACACTCCAATCAGGATTTTTATCTCGAAACACTAAGAGCTTCGTGATTCATTAATATTATGTATTCACGCTCTAAATTGATGATCTTAAGACTATAAACGCTTGTGGTTAAGATTTCTAAGAATAAGGCTTTTAAGCTCAATGGCAAAGATGACCTTTTAAGGAAAAAATATAAAATACCACCTACGTTGGGAGTATTCCCAATATAATACAGAACAGGCTTCTACGGAAGTTATTTGCTATAAAATTGAATTGTAAAAGATCTGAAGGTGGACAACATTTAATAGGACAATATTGTTAACATTTTATTGTTTCTTTGTATCTATTTGCATAGGATCGATGCTATTTACATTCAATGTTTAAATTATAATCTGGGTAATAGTGAAGGAAGATTTATAAAATAATTTTCGAAAAGCATAAAAACTTTTAGGTACAAGCTTTTATTTGAAAGGAATTTTTATGCGCTAAAAGCCAAATGCTCAAATGAATATAAATTCACGTTTCCAAATTCAAAAGTTGAAAAAAAAAACTACTTTTCTTTGAAAAGAGTTTTTATTATTATTATCTTTATTTGTCAGACAATATGGTCCATTTTTGTTAGTAACACATGCTCAGAAACCAAAGGCTAGCGAAGCAAATTGCGAATAAAAAGAAACATGTTACCAAATTTAAAAAAGACGAGCCAGTATGTACCAAATTTTAGCACAATCGGACCCCTGGGAGTCGCTCTAAAATCGTTTGCACGATTTGACCTTTACAAACTAACTAACATACATAATAATAGTAACTGCAAAATTTTTAGAACTGTTTTTATTAGTATTACTGTATTTTTTTTTACTTTTAGACCTTAATTTGAAGTATTTTTATTTTATATATATTTAGTGCAGTATTGTCTATTCATAAATCGATTTCTTTTATAAATATGGCGCGCATTTTTTTTTATGACAAATTAAAAAAAAACTGAAAATTGACAGTTACTTTGTTTTGAAATTGGGCACTTGGGCGGCCGAATGTTAAGGTGACCTAAGTATTGCTCATCATATTTTTTATGAGTTTATGAACTCATTCTATGGTACCTACTTGCAAACAAAAACCAAATAAGGAACATACATGAACGTGATAATGACGCAACTGATTGATTCCATCTGAGCCGCGCATCGTGAGATGTTCTCACCGCGCATGCGCGATCCAGTTAGCTCCATCAAACACTATAACGGGCTGTGTGAACCTTATCTACTGAACCTACTTATAAATAACAGGGTGTAACAAAATACATATGTGTAAGATGCGTTAATTTGGGCCCCTACTCATCATAGGTAAATAACTTTTTCCAACAGACCCTCGGTCAATTCGCCAAAAAAAATATATCAGCTGATTGAAAAACTTTCACCAGGTCGTCGGTCCACCGTGAGGGAGGCCTACATACGCTACGTCTTCCGGTGTGAGGTCACCACTTGAGAACTTGCAAATTGAAAATGCGGGCAGCGCAGGACCGGTCGTAGAAATCCTTGGGAGAGGCCTTTGTGCAGCAGCGGGCGTCTAAAAGCCGATATGCTGATAATGAAAAAAGAGGAACTCCTTGCCTGCGTCAGTGTTTCCCGATCCCTATAATTTGGCGATCTTCAAGGCAAGAGTGAATACGCATTATTTGAGTTTGCGTGCAGCATCCTCGACTGCATCATCACCTACCATCAGGTGAGTTGCAGTCAAACGCACTCAAATTTTTAATTAAAAAAAATTACCAATTTTTATCCAAAAAAATATTTAAAACTGACTGGGGGTTACAAGGGGAAAGCTTATTTTTATTATTAAGAATTAGAGTGCGTTTTGCTGCACCTCACCTGATGGTAAGTGCCGATGTAGCCGAGGATGTAACACGCAAGCTCAAACAGTGCCTATTCACTTATTTTACTTTACTTTAGGTGTTCAGTATGATGAGTAGTTTAAGTTCAACGAACGGGTTCTTAACCAATTTTGTTACACCCTGTATAGGAATTATGATAGCGACTTCCGTCTACAATCAAGTTGTTTCGTCGTTGTAAGCAAGGTTTTCAGACAAACACTTTTTATTTAATAGTCAAGACTTTTATGTGATGATAAATAAGAATGTGACTGAGCAAAAGCTTTAAAACTTTTAAGTTTTAACAAAAGATGTAACAATATCTACATAAGGAGAAAAGACAGCACGAGAGTAGACTTTACTTAACTTCTTCTTCCGTGTGGCACAATTAACCGTGCAAGGGATAGACTACGGTGGTTGCCTGGTGTTGCACTTAGCATCACCTCCGGTCACGTGTAGGACATTTAGATTTACACCTACGGACATGTGCTAGCGACCTTCATACACATCTGGAATCAGATGTGCAGGTTCTTTAATTAAACACAGTAAAGTGTAAGCTCATTTCACTCACCTAAAACTTTTAGGTAACCTTTACTTTGCAGTCAACACGGATACTTGTTACATACTTTGTTACCACAATGACGTAATGACTTGAATTTTGCTGAAGAACGTATTACCTCCTATTTCTGCATTCAGTTTCGTCATTTTTCCGAGCGAGTTCATTCAAGAGGCGGATCCGCGTAGCCTTAACCTGGCCACAAATTATTTTGAAATCCCTGTTCTGCCTGAATCATTCATTAGAATAAAAAACCCGACCACTCCGGGAGTGCCGGCAGAAGTGAAAACTTTTAAAAGTTTTATAAGTTTTGACCCTCCGAGTGTTCCTGGTACGGTAGTGGTTACATTACATTACAGTGTCGCGAGTTCAATGGTTTTCCCATCTCAAGAATGCTTTTTTTTGAGATGGGAAAAAAAACTGTCGATACTGTAATGTAAGGTAACCGCCATCGTACCAGGAACACTCGGAGGGTTAAAACTTATAAAAGCATTTTTGAGATGGGAAAAAAACTCTTGACACTGTAATGTTATGTAACCGCCACCGTATACCAGGAACACTCGGAGGGTTAAAACTTATAAAGGCATTTTTGAAATGGGAAAAAAAACTCTCGACACTGTAATGTAATGTAATGTAACCGCCACCGTATCAGGAACACTCGGAGAGTTTTTTTTATCCCATCTCAAAAATGCCCAACGCGCCTAAAGAAGTTTTCACTTCAAAAAAATATGTTTGAATCCTATTTGTATGCAATTCTTATATTGAACCGGATTCCGGATATTTAGTATGATTTGTCATCGGTTTCACTAATGCAGCAAGGGCCTTGATTTACTCTTCTTGTTCTTAGAAATTGTATGGTATGTCGGTTAAGCATGACTGTACCACAGCATTACAATATAGCGGCTTACAGTAGCGCAACGAATGTACTAACGCAGAGCAACGGAAGCGTGGAAGGATACTTGCGGGGCAGCGGGCGGCGGGGCAAAGCCTGCCAAACTCCGCGAGTTTGGCGGGCTGACTACAGGCTAGTATGCTAGTACCTCCGCCTGTGACGGCATCATGCGATATCAAAGGCGTTGCGCTACTGTAACCGATATCGTAATACTGTGACTGTACAGAACAAGCAGAGCAAGTGACACCGCATTGGGTTTCTTCGGGGATAGTATAAGATCGTCGTCGGAGCAGCGAGCGGAAAACGTTGGAATACTAATGATTATTGCACAAGTCCAACAAAAGCTATTGTGTTTTTTTATTTTCGAGAAACAAAACAAAGAAATCAAACTGAGCACCGATCGTCGCTTGTTTTGCATAATCTACAGAAGACGGCACTACAATTTTATTTAACCTCTCAAATAGAGTTAACGACCACATCGAATCTCTTATTACTTATTGCGAAGAACTTTGCCATTGTTACAGGTTCAAATTATACAAAAGTACATTTGGATATCTTCACTAACATTGTTAAGAAGCCAGCACATCAAGCTAGACACTAATCCATAGCAGTGCGAATCTAATCCATACGTACACGGGATAAGAACGGTACAAAGTCGAAAGTGTCTAGCTTGATGTGCTGGCGTCTGTACATAAAACAGTATACGCTCCATTATCACTTTAACAGGAACCATTGATTCCATTGAAGATTGTATGAAAGGAAATGCGACCCACTACTGGCTTGCGAGTACTCCACTGTGCAAGTACTCAAGGTTCTTAGGAACTATAATTATAAAATCCATTTTATTATAATGTATGACTATCAATTTCGTATTGCCAATCACTTCTTTGTGTAACGAGGTTACGATATATTATTTGCTTAATAGGTTTTTAGTATAATTATTTATTTATTTGTGTTCACTGTTCAGTTTGGAGGACTTGTTGATGGGTAATCATTTGAGTTAGCTACAGTAATAATCTTATTCTGATTAAGTAATTATAGCACACCAAATACAGCTGGAAAGACAAGGTTGAGAAATATATTATTGCTATCAAAAAGTACTCTTTGGAGACGAAGAGATATAACTACGCCTCTAGTAGATTTAGGGGTACTATTTATTAATAAGTTTTGTTCTAAAGCCGTTGATAGTAATGGATCGAGCCATAAGTTTTAGCACGTCTTTGTTTTAGCCCATCATCAGGAAAACTTTAGGTAAACGTCTAAATTCCGCAAAACCGGCCATCTGCTGAAGTGTCACTCCAATGACTGACATGACATTGGCGGAATTCTAAAAGAGAAGCCAAAAATTAAAGGATAGAATTGAAGTTTTAGCAAAGATTACTAAATATTGCCGTATATTTACCGTAGTTCTATCTAGCTTGTAAATGAGCCTCGCTAAGACTTGAGGCTGGCAACCTAAGTAAGAATAAGATGTCAATAAGTTTTTTGAATCCACATGGAAAACGGATATTGCATCAAATCACAAGTATCTGACAAATCCAGCTTAACACTTATGTAGGTATCAGTAAAGTCGTTTTCGATAGTTAATACAAAAAAGTAACTCAAATGACTTACAGATAACTACCGAATTATTTTTATCATCAGTCATGCTGGAGGATGCTTTACTGAAGCGATAACAAGTACTAAGTATACCGAAGGAAAGGTGACCAATTCCTTCCTTTCTTCGCAAGGCACGTTAAGCCGTTGGAGCCGCGATATCACTAGATGGTAGTTGCGAAGGCGTGTCAGATTCCTTATCGTTAACAGCCTATAATCGTCCCCACTGCTGGAGCATGGGTCTCTAACTGGGGAAGGGTAGTCCCACACGGAGACGAAGTCTGTTCTGGTGGAGATTGTATGTCTATAGTAGTGAACCCCACCTTATAGCTTTAAAAACAGTAGAGTTCGGCCCTAGACCTACAACCTCCACCAACTCGCATTTGACCCCCGTTTGTGGAGTACAGTCTAACCTATCCTGAGTTTGGGAAGAGGGTTGTTAATGACATAAGGTACAGAAGTAAGGTCCATTGTCTAGGACTGGGCGTAGACGCGTGCGAAAGCGTCGATCGTCTGAGGATTACCGACGATTGACGCCACTGTCGATTAGCTATCTCTACGCGCCACCTTGGACTTTAAGGGTCCAGACACACGGTTTGCAATGCAAATTCGCAGTTTGGATGCAGTTAGGGCGCAACTTCTAGGAGAACTACATCCAAACTGCAAATTTTCAGTGGGCTTGCAGTCCTTGCGTCTGGAGCCTAATTCAATTACGTATTACAAGAAGCACTGAGCGTTGAGTAGAAGGGCGAAAAAGTGAGTTGAGTACCTACTTGCTAACTTAAACATAAAAAATCTTGACTTGTTTAGGTGACATGAGGGCTGTTTCCCCGTGGTCCTATAGGACTGAGGAGTCCAAGAGAAGTTTCTTAGGAAAACTCAATTTCATCAGTAGAGATTTAGTTTGAAAGAATGATAATGGTACATAACTATTTTGTCAAGTGGAAATAGGGAGCGATTACAATAAAAGTTAAATGCAATAACATAAACTAGTAGCTGTCCCGGCGAACTTCGTACCACCTTACACTGCACTACTCACCCTACCCTACCTACCCTACCCTACACTACCCTACCCTACTTTGCCTTACCCGACCCTACCCTACTCTACCCTACCCTACCCTACACTACACTACACTACACTACCATACCCTAACCTACATAAGAACCTTCTCCTGACAATAACGAACTCAACATAAAAAGAATTAGCGAAATCTGTCCAGCCGTTCACGCGTGATGCGATGACCAAAGGGAAATAGAGTTTCATTTTTATATATAAAAGATTAAAAATCTTTCTCTCTACGCAGATATAGAAAACCCAGATATAGAAAACTTGATGAACGAGTCGATTACAGTATGATTTCTCATAATGTGCACGCACATATTGAAATGAGAAAAACTATACTTAATTTCATGAACGGAAATATTTTTTTTAAAGTAAAAACCTTTATAATGTTTTACGGCCTTATTAAAATTCTTGTTTGCAACTGTTTGACACCCATGTAAATAAAACGACGTAACTTTTAAACTAAACGATCTATCTCGAATCTCGATGAAACAAACTCAATATAGATTGGAAATAACAGGCCGTGCTCATAAAATGAAAACTGAGGAAAAAACACGCTTTCAATTAAGAATCCATAAATAAAATAAAAGCAATTAATGGCGTGCCCGGAGTGCCTTTCTTCAACAGTTGATAGGAAATTACAAAGTTACAAACGTGTTATTTTTACGATACTCTGTAAAATAATTTAAAGTAAAATAATAACATTTTACACATATTGTAAAAAAATATGAAAAACAATGTGATTTTTGCTAGAAAACATCTTATTTCTCAATTGCGGTGGATTTTTCCCTCAATTTTTAATTTATGTTCAATACTTGTTATCCTCAAACATTATTGAATTTGTTTCATCGTCATGTAGAAGTATATATAGCAAAAGGTAAGTACATCGTTTTGTTTACCCTGTCGTCATGTTACAAACAACAATTTAAATATTAACATATTTTTTTAAACTGTTCAGATTTTTTTTTGTCACTAAACTCTGTAAAACGTTACTCGATATACGATTCACTCTTTGAAACATCAAAATTTTCTGGCTTCAATTGGTTTATTTTGACGCTAATTTCTCTCTGTATAACGAAAACTCTCAATAACGTCACAAATTGCCCGGTCCCTTGAGTGTCGCTATATAGAGTTTACACTATAGTTTCCCTTATTTTAATATGTGCTCATTATGAAGAATTACATTGATCGGTGAAGAACTTTGGAGACTTCGCTGGATTGGTCACGTGAAAGGCGTTTGTTCTAGGTAGATCCATTGAGTAGATCCATACTAGATTTATTGAGTTATTTATTTCTCATTGGATCCAATTTTTAAGATGTGGATCTATAGGAATGGAAGACGATCGTACCGTATAGAAAAAATATCTGGGATGACCAAGAATTTAAAAATAATTGTGACATTTTAAAATTTAGTGACACGAAGTACCAATATGTATTTTATTATTTTATTACTGTGTGTAGTTTTCTACTTTATTTTGACATTTAGTTAATTTTATTAGTTTTTTTTTGTAATGCTTTTTCGACGATCACATCACTATTGACATTTTATATTATGACCTGACATGTATAATTATGAATTTGTGACGTGAAATAAATAAACTAAACTAAACTAAACCAAGTGGAAAACGCCCAGTCGAACGACACACAACGCTGGAGGAGGGATGAAGCACTGAAGGACCTGCGCGAACTCCACATAGCCGATTGGCAAGAAACGGCGCAGAATAAAAAAAAACCGGCCAAGTGCGAGTCGGACTAACACTCTCGAGGGTACTGTACCACTACACCTCTCCACACAACTACATAGTATAATGACAATGATAACTATAATTGACATTATAAACAAAGTACATGAACGCGAGCGACAAAAATATATGTTTTTTTTTGTAATTCAGTTCGTACTCCTTAGCGCGAGTACGACTCACACTTGGCCGATTTTTATTATTTGTTGTTTTAAATCAGTATTAGTACTATTATCACACTAAGCTTCACGCTTGTGTGTATTTTACAGTTTATACGATAGAGCTAAATCAAAAATACTTCTAAAGACCTTTAAAAAACACGTTTTTTGTATTGAGATAAACTTATTTTTTCACTTATTCTAATTTTTAGTATTTGTTTTTATAGCGGCAACAGAAATACCTATTCTGTGAAAATTTCAACTGTCTACCTATTACGGTTTATGAAATACAGCCCGCTGACAGATGGACAGACGGAGGAGGCTTTAATAGGGTTCCGTTGGGAGTATGGAACCCTAAAAATCGCGTCCTTTAGTGTCGGAGGGAGGCTAAGATCCATTTTAGGTCGACGCAAAGGCAAATTAAGTATCTTTCTACGATAGTAAGATATAGTTGTATTTACTTTAAATTGATGTCATTAATACATAAAAGTAGGCTGAATGAACACCTGTGTTCACACATTGACATTGACGATAAAACTTGTTCAATTAATATGTATGAAGCGCTTATCTTAACTAGACACAGTAAACTGCCAATGTGCTGAATTCGCAGATAGATAAAAAATAAGAAACACTTAAAAAAGTGATAGGCGTTTTCATAGGAAGTTCAGCGCTGCAAACTCTAATTAACGCAAATAAAAAAAAACGATAAAGTGCGAGTTGGAGTTATACTTTTTACATTTTTATTATTTATTGTTACAGCGGTAATAGAAAAACACATTTTAAAATTTCAACTGTCTACGTAGCACGATTCATGAAATACAGCCCGCTGACAGACAGACGACAGCGAAGGCTTAGTAACAGGGAGGGTCCGCTTGGTCACCCTTTGGAACCCTAAAAAATGGAGTCCAGAAAGGGTGAGCAATATTTTCAAAATAAACCTACATCTACTTTCGGCTACTTCCATGTAGCTTGTAACTGAGAATTCTTTTCAAGCTAATACATGACCCTTACACGCAATTAAGGGATGCCTTAAAAGTTTACAAATAATAGTTATCCACATCGTGGGAGGAGAATTGCTGTTTACAATTTGCAACGAGGACAAAACACTTTACCGAAGGAAGGTACAGTGAGAAATAGAGTTTGTGATATACCTTTTTGATAAACATATGTATATAAGTACCTAATATTATCTTGCTTTAGATGTGTTTTTCTATACACAATTGGTAAGCCCTTGGCATCGTCTCACCTGATAGTAAGTGATGATGATGCCGAAGATAGAAGCGAGCTTACCAAGATTCCTCAACAAAATTGGGAATTCGCTTTCTTTACTTCATCCCGGAACACATCAATGCTGTTAACCTAGCTTAACATTTTGCTAGGTTTGAACTTGGACTGGGCTTAGTTTTTTTGGTTCTAAAAATCATTTGATTATTTTTGTTTCAAGAAACACACATATGTCTTTGAGTACTGCGAACAATACGAGTAGGAGGTGAATATTTGGTAAATATTGTCTGTGTGCAAGGTACAGGTAGTAATTATCGTGAAACACATGTCGTCTCATGCACAGGGTGTGGGTGAAACAATGGGTAACAACCCAATAATGAGGCAATTAGTGAGGCATTACAAAAACTGCTTTGTTGATTACCAAAACAAAGTTACTCAGGGAAATGGTTAAAGTCGAGGCAGATTTTATCGCAAAGTAAATGACGCAAGTTCTTTTGTGAAGCTTAACCGAAGTAGATTACTGTTTTAGATTGAAGTTCACCTAGATAGTCCTGGTAAAAGTATTTAAAATTACATTATCTAGGAGCTGTTATTGAGTGAGACCCTCTAGTATGAAGCCTGCCCTACTACGGGCGCTTAATATTATGCATGGGACGGACGTTTCGACAGTTTCCGAACG
Organism: Coleophora flavipennella; assembly: GCA_947284805.1. NCBI lineage: Eukaryota > Metazoa > Arthropoda > Insecta > Lepidoptera > Coleophoridae > Coleophora > Coleophora flavipennella. Next base: position 3,651,981 of record OX369256.1, read on the forward strand.
TACAGTTTGAAAGTTTCAACATTGGTTGCGTTCTCGGCACAAAGTTTTCAAAAGAGCCCAACCCTGAAACGCGATTACTTATTGCACTCGCAGACACATTTACATTTATAAGTTGGAGTCACATTTGACGGCAATAGCGTCAAGTTGTCACCGGCAAGGCTAACACCCGACAAACCACTCAAGTCACTTCCAATATCCAATGCAGACACAATACCACTCACTTGATTAGGACATGTTTATTAATAACACGATAATGACCTTTGACACACACTTGGCACATAAATCACTCGATCTTGCGCAAATCCAATAGCAGGTGGTGTTAATCACGTATGCTTCAGCTTATTCGTTGTGAATATGTATGTGAAAAGTTACTTGTTTATAGTGGAAATAGAAATACATTTACACGTCCAAACGCGGCGGTAGAGGGACGGCGTTTACTCCGCGAGTGCGGTGACAGGCTGCGCTTGCGCACCAGACAGAGACAACAGACGCAGGCTTTGGCGCCATACCTGCGTCTCGTTAAGAGCGAGAGGGACACAATAGAGGCTTACGCGGGAGTCCGGTTACTCACTATAACCACATATAGCGTAGATCGTGTTTGTAAGCTCAGCTCTATCATTTGCATCTAAAGTTCGCATCTGTCATTGGCGCATAAAGGAAAGCTCCATTTGTGCTGAATGGCAAAAAGTGTTAGAGCTCGTTTGTACTTCGTTGTTATTAGCGGACATTCAATTTCATTTCTGAGCTTTCAATGACTGTTTAATGCATACAGACCTTAGTAGTCATTAACTCAGCAGCGCTTTTGATTGCTAAAAGTTTTTATTTAACTTGCAATTTTTGTACGTATGCTGGTTTGTTTAGGTCAAATCTTGCAAACCATTTTAGAGCGACTTCCAGAAATCCGATTGAACTGAAATTTCGTATGAAGCCGTTTTCCCGGTGACAATAGATCCTTTTTTGGTATTTTAAAGTTGATCTGATGATGAACTTTGGAGGTGGAATCAAGTTACCAGGATCGTCTTTTATTTTCAATAGAAACGTAGGAAATACTGGGCTAGCCTTTTTGAATTTGGAAACGTGTATTTATTTTCACCTTTGGCACACCGATCTTGGCTCTTTGAGCTTAAAAACTCTTTGTAAATAAAAGCTTCTACCTCAAAGTTTCGAGGTTATTCGAAAATTATTTTGTTATATTTTCTCGTACGCAGATACCTGCCAAGTACAAGAGATTTCTTGGGCCGATTTGAGCGGCGGAGCGTAAGTAATAAAACCAGAGCTAAGGTCAGACATTGCCTAGATCTAGGTGTCTATGTGTTGTGGTGTATTAGATCATCGACCGCTGTCTTACCCTTAGAACAGGCCTGAGGTGTAACTCACAACTTTGTGAACACCTAACCTGATTGTAGTCACGACATAAGGACGTATATCATACCTTATAGTTATAGGACTTTAGTATTTATTTTATAACGCTGTTAATTTCAAAGTTATAGATGAAAACTAAGGTCTATTCGAAAATAGCTTAATCATAGGTAATAAGCCTCTTCGACAAATTCTACAGAAAAATAACAGATTCCAAGATAAATTCTACAAAAAAAGTATAGCCACGATTTTCATAATTTAACGCGTTTACTCATTTTCCTCAAAGCGTCGGTGGCTCAACCGGTAACGACTCGGTCCATCTAACCAGAGCTACCGGGTTCAAATCTGGACGGCCAATGTACCAATGAGTTTTTCAAAAACTTACGTACATACTTACCGATTGCTTTAACGGTGAAGGAAAACATCGTGAGGAAACCTGCACACGCCTGCGAAGTAACTCGAAGGTTGTGTGTGAAGTCGACCAACCCGCACTGGGCCCGCGTGGTCGACTAAGGCCTAATCGCCCTGATTCAGGGTAGGCTCGAGCCCCTCGGTGGGGACGTATATGAGCTGATATAATAATAACTCATTTTCCTCACCTTGCGCGTAAATAAAAAAAAGTACAGCCACGATTTGAATACTTTAAGCGTTTACCGATTTTTCTCAAAGGTCGGCATAAATAAAAAAGTACAGCCACGATTTGCATACTTATACGCGCTCTCCGATTTTTCTCACCGTTCGGTATACATAAATCAAAATCAAATGATACAAAACTTACCTGCTCGTAGAAGCAGTGAGTGTGAGTATGTCGGTGAGTGGGGACGCTATATTATAAACCTGGTAGTTTAGCGTATCTGCTAGATATACGAGAGGGAATGCTCGTAGAAGCAAAGAAAAGAGGTGCAATCAATCAGACTTGACGAAATATTTATAAAATATCTGTGTTTTTATAGAAAGTGCCTCATTAAGATTTTTTCCGGAATAATAAACTACGCAGTGTATTAGACCTTATTAAGTTCTAGTAACTCAGTAAATTTCATTAAAATCTTTAGTCATAATTAGAATAAATATCAATGTACCTATATTTGTTTGGGCAGTATCTTGTTCCTGGTATAATGAACTTCATCGAGTACTAGGTCTTATACGCCTTAAATAAAGAACTATACCAATTATCACACTATCACCCTCACACTGATATTATAAAGGCGAAAGTATTTGAGTGTGTATGATTGTTACTTCTTCACTGCGCACCCTCGAAAAGTCATAGAAACGTTGTCCGCGGGAAACAGCTAGTACGTACATATAATGATAACAGGGACTAATTTATACTTGTTGCATTTGTTAGTATATTGTATTTGATTGAATGAAATTTGTTTGAAGTATGTAAGTGAAACTATACTTGATATAGCCACCAAATAGTTTGTAATAAAGACATCAAAAGAGATAACCACATTTCTCTCCAATGTTGCCATTGTATGGCACTCTCTAGACAAAAATTACATGATTTTTATACTTTACACATGTAATATTAATATCAACGAAATTAATACTATTTATGGTAAAGTGGGGGAAGATGTACGCTCATCCATACGCAAATGTCAGTATCGTGATCTAGGAATGAAATAATTGACCACGCTAAACCCAGTTAAAAAACCGACTTCAATATTATAGCAACCACCACAATTTTGTAAATATTTTGTGTTAATTTAATAAAAAAATTGATAACTGATTTAAAGTTCATTTGGGACCAACCCTATCCAATAAAAAAAGAATTATTAAAATCGGACTACTCTGTAAAAATTGTGTGGTAAGTACATAAAAACATAAAAAATAAAAACAAATGTAGGGGTTGACTTGAGAACCTCCTCCTTTTTGAAGTCGGTTGGAAAGTTGGTAATTACTACCTACTAACAGTTCCTCAATAAGAAGATGTGAATAATTAACAATGTTTTACTAAAATCAAATACAAGAAGCACCTCGTAAAGAAGCACTGACCATTACAATTACATTCAAACAGTTAGATCCAATCCAATTGTATAAATTTAGTAAACCAGACCTTGAATTCAAGCATTCAGACGCATTAACCGCCTCCGTGGCGTAATGGTTAGTCCATTCGCTTTACACCAGGAGGTCGCGGGTTCGATTCCTGGTGGGGTCAACTTGTAAGACTCGGTTTGCTTGGTGGTAGGGCATTTTCATAGCCCGCCTGGCTAGCTACTACCATCTTTTCTAAGTCTTGCAGCCAAACGTGTTCCGGCTTGAAGATAAGATATCCAGATCCCCATTGCGTTGGGGAATCTTGGTAAGCCCGCTTCCATCTTCGGCATCATCGCCACTTACCAAGGGCTTAAAAAAGTGTAGTGAATGCTCTTCTTCTAAGGTCTACCTAGTTTTGAAGCCGGCCTGAACCAGGTCCATTTCTCGACTTTTTACACGAATGCCTACAAAAAAGGAGAGTATATATGTTTTCTGGTCTAATGTATGTTTCTTTATTATACAATATCTTCTAAACGGCTTGATGTATTTAAGAGTGCACGATATCGTTAGATTCGTCTTGATCCCAAGAGTGACATGGCATACATTTTTCAAGACTTCCTAAAAAGAGGGATATCGTTTTTTTATGCAGTGATGTTTTTAATACATTTTTAATTTAAAGTTATTGTCTCAATCATCTAAACCGCTATTGTATATGGATTAGTATGTTAGCAAGGTACAATAAATGACTCCAGTGGCCCTGAACTCGTTTACTTGCAAAACACTATATTTCTCGAATAAACATAGTTATTAAATATTCTTCTAGTCGAGTTTGCAATAGCGTCTATGTTATTGGTTAGTAATTTCTGACCTTATAAAATGTCAGAAGTTGAACTGAAGATGGCACTGATTTATTACGAGTTTATGGTAATGTGTAGCTTATGGATTGGAGTTAAGATTTGAAATAGACTGAACAGTATATATTGTAAATGATAGTTAAGTACTAGGGTTTTCGGATACCCGGACTTTTTGCGTACCCGGGTATCGGGTAATATTTTTATATAAACCCGGGTATACCCGGGTACCCGGTATCACATTTTTTCAAGAAAAACAACGCATAATTATAAAAAAAATAACAAATATTGAAACCAAAAGAACGAACATAGTTTGGTTATTTGAACCAATATTGTTTGTTGCGCTGTGATGTGAGTGCAAAAGACAATAAAAATATAGAACATAACGTACGTTCAATAAAGTAAAACTAGAAAATAAATGTCAAAACAAATAGAAAACAAAACATATTCTTGTTAAACTTAAAATAATCTATGAAAAAATTAACAATCAACTTAAAAACAAAATATTTTAAGAACAATAATAATAGGAGATCAAGGTTTCAAATCAATTTTTTTTTCTTTAGTGAAGTGACTGTTATTAAATATTATTTTTTATTTATAAAATAAGTAGTGTTGCCGCGAATAGTCGCTATTATTCGGTATTCGGCATTATTCGTCAATTTTTTGCTATTCGTCGAATACCGAATAATAATGTCTATTATTCGACATTCGGAAAATTGTTGTCTTAAATAAACTTTTAATGAAAAAAACTAAAGGCTTAAATAATCACTTTATTTTAAACTTGATCTTTATTGCAATGCAACTTACTATATGTTGCACATCTTAGTCGCCGACCAAAATTGATAACATAACCTCAATTCGCCAAATCGCCAGCTGATTGACAACTTTTTAATAAAATTTAAAGGCCCTGGCTACTAGGCTTTTGGGCAACTAATAGTGTTAGGATTTTTTTGCTTTCTAATTAACATCAGGCGTTTTTTTTTGTCAATAAAAATGTTTTGTTGTGATACTCGGGTACCCGGGTTTGTCGTCAAATATTACCCGGGTTTATAAACACTCAAATACCCGGGTAAACCCGACCCGGGTACCCGGTTCCGAAAACCCTATTAAGTACTAGTGAAATGTATTAAGTAAGATCGCGATCGTAAGGATTATTAAAGAATTTGATAAGAGCAGTCTCCCAGTGTGGCACTGGCGAACAATCTTATATCTAATCTTATGAGATCAGATTTACAGTTGAATTTCGCGTATCTCAACGCGACCTACGTCCCTTACTTCGAGCATAAATACATATTTTCGTTTATAATTGCGAACTTAGTAAACATTCTAGGGAAATTTCATCTCAGCCGTTTCATCAACACCTTTATTTCTTACTGTCGGTGTTTATTTCATGCGCTTAACTAATGTAATTTAGAAGAAAAATCCAATAATTTCTCAAAACTACATGGTTTTGCAAAATAAAAATTATCGAGCGAAAACCAATAAAACGTGTTTTTGTTTTACCCATATAAAAGAAGAAGATTCAAAGTATCAGCTGTGTAGTTTTCACGTTCAGCAAGCTTGCGGCTGACTCATCATATTCTAGCAAAAATGCACTTATTTCGGAAGCCTGCTCTTAAATTAGGTTTATAGTTTAAAATGCCTGATATCATCGTAAAAAGGAACTCCATGAACAAAATGGAGTCGCCGAATTTAATTTTCTTAAGGTGTCAATCCAACGAATTAGTGACAAACAGTTTTTTTCTTGATCAAAGGAATTACGCGATTTAAGGGTCGCCAGGAGATTCGAGTTTTCATACAGACGGAGTTATTTTTTAATAATAAAAACGATACGCCTCCGCATCGCATCCAAGTTTTGAAAATACACATAATGAGAAGATACAAATGCGTGGCGTAATGGTTAAGTCCCTTAACTTCACATCAGGAAGTCGCGGATTCCATTCACGAAGGAGTCTAATTTTGTAAGACTCAGTTTGGTTGGTGGAAGAGCATTTTGTAAGCCCGCCTGGCTAGCCACCACCATCTTATCCAAGTTTTGCCGCCAAACATCAGTATTAACAACATTGACGTGTTCCTGCTTGAAGTAAGATAGCTAGTTCTCCATTGTGTTGGGGAATCTTGGTCACTAACCATCAGGTGAGATGATGCCAAAGGCTTACTAATTATGAATATAAAAAATGTAGTCGTTTTTGATGTGGTCCTAAATATATAGGAAACTCTATCGTAAGTGTTTAAATACTTTCGATTAGATACAGCATTGCTTAATTCTAGCTTAAGAATAAGAAATTTTCATCATATCGGATCATATTATATACTTCCCCACCGAGGGGCTCGAACCTACCCTGAATTAGGGCCATCGGGGCTTAGTCGTCCACGTGGGCCCTGTGGGGTTGGTCGACTTCACACACTACCTTCGAGTTTCTTCGCAGGCGTGTGCAGGTTACCTCACGATGTTTTCCTTCACCGTAAGAACGTAAGGCCTTTACCTTCTGTCCGGGAGGTCGTGGTTCTAATCCTGCCATGTACCAATGTTTTTTCGAATTTCGATTGCAATCCTGCACACGCCTGCGAAGAAAATCGGAAGGTTGTGTGTTAAGTCGATCAACCCGCACTAGGCCCGCGTCACAGTATAATAAAGAGTACTAGCGTACCCACGTGGTCGACTAAGGCCCGATCGCCCTAAATCAGGGTAGGCTCGAGCCCCTCGGTAGGGACATATATGAGCTGTAATGATGAAGAGCGTCTGATAAACGCACATAGGAAATCGAAATTCGAAAACACACTGGACATGGCAGGATTCGAACCACGACCTCCCGGACAGAAGGTAGCGGCCCTAGCCGTTACGCCACCTACGCACATACATAACCTATAAGAAACCTTAGAAGTCAATAAAGTGAAACAATATTGAATTAAATTAGTCTGTGAAATACAACAATTCATAATAATTATGACTGAATTGAACTGTGTCGGAAGAGCCCCGTCACGGATGTTCCACGCTTGAGAATTGTATAGCTAAAGTGATTCACACAATACCTAGCGTTTTTTATTTCTCGGAAAACATTGTTCAATACCTGTGTAATAAGGTTCAATTAATTATGATTGAGAAATATGTAGAGTAGTATATCTGGGAAGTATTACCTATGCTATTTTCTAAATCAAGGCTGGCCAATAAATTTTTAGGTGTGCACAATTTCTTAGACTATGGCGGCTCCAGGTAATTTACACACAAAAATAAACAAAATATGCTTTAGTTTACTTGATTTCCAAATTAGATGACATATTCTTTTTAATTAATGTGACCTGTGGAGACTTTTTCCTGATAGTAATTTGTCGATATTTGGTTTTAAATCTTATGTTGATAGTACAATCAAATATGAAATGTGTTGCAATAAGAGATGTGCGAAATTTAATTTAATGCATGATATAGAGTTGAAGAGCGTCGGTGGCGCAGCGGCAAGGGCCGCTACCTCCTATCCGAGAGGTCGTGGTTCGAGTCCTGCCACGTAGCAATGCGTTTCGAATTTCGATCTCATATGTACGTTTATCCGATGCTCTTACGGTGAAGGAAAACATTGTGAGGAAACCTGCACACATCTGCGAAGAAACTCGAAGATTGTGTGTGAAGTTGACCAACCCGCACTGGACCCGCGTGATCGACTAAGGCCTGATCGCCCTAATTCAGGGTAGGCTCGAGCCCCTCGGTGGGGACGTATATATGAGCTGATATGATGGTAGAGTTGAAAACATTTTTTCACACACATAAGTGGAACCAAATCTACTTAAAATTTGCACAGTAAATTGCACAGCAAAGTCGCGTAATGTTGGGAAATCTTCAATAAAAACTATTTTCCAAAAATTTGCTAAACTTTCTGTTAGCTGCTCTAAACATATTTTTTCAACCAAAATTTGTTCAATGCGGTAATATTACAGATTTTCGTTATTTTTGACGTCAATTACTCATATACGAGAGCAAACTAATGATAAATAAAATAGATGATTAATTGTTTTGTATTTTGTTTTGAAATTGGTAAAAAAGAATCCACAAGGTTGAAAAAAATACCCTTATTGTTGATGATAGTCAAATGCTAATAGAAATACGATTGAGCAATTTTGGCTCGATAGAAAAAAACCCCAAAGATAGGTCTACACCGTTACTTTCAACTCTAGTTATGACTAATATTTTGAAGTATATATTTAAAAGAAAACATAGAACAATATTTGTTATGATAATACAAAGTGAGTAATGTTATTATTTTTTATAATTTCATTGTAGTTTTTGATTGAAACGAAAAACCATTGAAAAAGTGTGGTTATTTTCTTTACTCTTTACACGTAAAAAAAAGACTGAGCCAATTGTTCCAATACCTCGCCGTAAGGGCAGTAATTTTTTGAAGTTTCAACAGTTTTTGTAGAAAAGATTAAGGATGGTCTTCACTACTATGGAATAACAGTTCTACTCTAACCATTGGACTTTTTCATTGCGTCATTTCATTGGTTCCCCTACTGAGAGGCAACCCACACCAAAAATGGACAAAAGTTAAAAAAATAGAACAGACTGCGAATAGCAGAACTACCCATTATGTAATTTCTGGTGCTTTTCAAACTCACATCTCAAAAAATACGTGATTCAAAATGGGATTTTTTTCTTAGTTTAAATAGTAAATTGAACGTAACTATTATACATTCAATCTGTAAGTCTGTGATGGAGGCTATTGTGCTTTTGTGTATGGTCGAAGCATTAGCCCGATTCAACAAAAGTTTCGACTCACCTGCGCCAGAGTTCACACGGCAATAAAATACGAGTTACAAATACTAAGAGCGTCGGTGGCGTAATGGTATAAGGGCCGCTACCTTCTGTCCAGGGGGTCGTGGTTCGAATCCTGCCACGTACCAATGTGTTTTCGAATTTCGATTTCATATGTACGTTTATCCGATGCTCTTACGGTGAAGGAAAACATCCATATATATATCAGCTCATATACGTCCCCACCGAGGGGCTCGAGCCTACCCTGAATTAAGGCCATCGGGCCTTAGTCGACCTCGCGGGCCCAGTGCGGGTTGGTCGACTTCACACACAACCTTCGAGTTTTTTCGTAGGCGTGTGCAGGTTTCCTCACGATGTTTTCCTTCACCGTAAGAGCTATATTTATATAAATAAATACTAAAAAGATGGCTAATAGTTCCTTTATATAAACAGAGAAAATACTTGGATATCTTCCCTAGTTCAAACATAACCTGATGAAACTAATCCTGATGAAAGAATTATGATGAAATGATTTTCGGGAAACCTAAAATCTTTTAGGTACAAGCTTTTATTTAAAATAGTTTTATGCTCAAAAAGCCAGCATCGTTTGAAGTATGTAATATGTATGTAGATTGTCCTAAGCTTACCTACTTGTATTCACTAGAAACTTATACACACTCACATGATGTTAAAAAAACCGGTAAAGTGCGAGTCAGGACCGCGCACAAAGGGGTACGTACCATCATACTAGATGGCGCTAGTTTCTTCACGTTTAAAAAAAAACAACGTTTTACTTTTACTTTTTCTATTTTTTTTTATATTTGTTGCTATAGCGGCAACAGAAATACGTCATCTGTGAAAATTTCAAGTGTCTAAGCTATCACGGTTCATGAAATACAGCCTGGTGACAAACGGACGGACGGACAGCGGAGTCTTAGTAATAGAGTCCCGTTTTTACCCTTTGTGTACGGAATCCTAAAAAGACATTACCTAGTACTAAAGTGCTTTTCAATTTCTTAGTGTCAAATTGTATAGATTTTTTTTTAAGCTAAAACTACAGAAAAAAAGGAAGAGAAAACAATATTTTTATCAACTAGCACATATAAGATTTTACTTAGGTTCCTTTAACCACATACATATTTTTAATATATTTTTTTTAATATGTAAGTAGTTTTAAAATCATCAAACTACAACCTCGAATATTAAAGCATAAATTATTCTCAATTACTTTTGACGGACATCAATTTATCTCGGCATATTATGTGCACTCTCACTACTTTCTGAATGTGTGCCGTTGTCCTAGATTTTCGAACAAATGTACCGAGCGAGACCCATTGCAGTACGCTCAAGACTTTTGAAATAGCTTTTGGGCCGTATTCACATGTGTTTTAAAACTTATTGTTGAGTAATAACATGTGTACAGGTGTCAAGAAAGATTATTCAGTTTGGTGAACCGTATGTGTTAGTGTTTAAAGCTTCAAATTGTGTAATAAGTAAAGGTGCTGCAGTAACAGTTTTTAATTTCACTCGCAACCAGTTCCTACGCTCAAACTGACTGAACTTAAATTGATTTTGAATTTGTTAAATTGTAATTAGTTGTGACAGACACCACAGACAGACATGTTAATTAAATTGATCTGCGGAAATTAACCAGTATACTAAACTTAACTTTTTAACTTAGCGAAGCGGAGCTCCGTCGTCGCCTTAGTTATCTCGGAGCCTCTCTATGATATGCCCGGGCATTTCATGATCTGCCCAATTCTACGATCGGCCTCCGACAGTAAAATAATTATATTATCTAGGTATGAATAAACAAAACAACAAAGAATTCGTGATAAATTCCCATACCAAAACCATATTTGTCATGGTAAATTTTAAATAAGTTTACCATTCTTCGCGATATTAATCACAAGTACTGAACTATTCTATAGTAATAGTCCTTACATTTAATAGGAACATGCTATTCAAAAATTTAAACCTCGACAAATTGTAACTAAAAAACAGTAGTCGATCTTGCCGTAGAAACATAAATTCACGACTACTTTTTGGTACATATACGATTCCTCAGAAACTGCATAAGTATTCAGGTTTTACAAGTTTAGTTATTATGGTGTCAAATACAATAAGACTCAGCTGACGACAACAATATACGGTATTTTACTACTAGTCATTTTGGCAACTTTTTGGCAACTGTCAAAAACTAAGTTTGTACTGCAATTATTCGCGTTACTGACATAGTGTCGTCATATAAGTGCCACAGTCTTTAACGAACCAATTTGTTGTTTTTAATAAATTTTATTTTAAAAATTGTTTAATATTTTAAATGAGCAAGTGTTTTTGCTATTCTAGAAGAAATGCTATTTATTGAATAATGTTTTTAGGGTTCCGTACCCAAAGGGTGAAAACGGGATCCTATTACTAAGACTTCGCTGTCCGTCCGTCTGTATGTCTGTCTGTCCGTCTGTCACCAGGCTGTATTTCATGAACCGTGGTAGCTAGACAGTTGAAATTTTCACAGATGATGTATTTCTGTTGCTGCTATACCAACAAATACTAAAAAGTAGAAAAAGTGAAGTAAGGTGGTCTTCATACAAAAACGTGTTGTTTTAAACATGAAGAAATAGCGCCATCTAGTATGATACGGAACCCATTGTGCGGGTTCTGACTCGTACTTGGCCGGTTTTATTTAATTAATTTTTTAAACGGTATAATAGTCTATTTTCGGTTGCGATAACATAAGCTGGATTTTGTCACTCCAAGTTTAGCTCGATTGCAAATTATATTATCAATCTTTTTTGTTTTTAAAGGTTCCGGTTTTTTGCCATTTTCCGTTTCGGAACACTATAAACAGCTTAGTATAATGTTGAAAACAGCCTTTTCAATCTTAGCTTTAGATATCAAATGTTTTCAAATGAATACACAAAAAATTTCTTGAGATACATTATTATGTATTTTGGGTACATCATCATATCAGCCGAAGAACGTCCACTGCTGGACAAAAGCCACCACCAAGGATTTCCACGACGACCGGTTCTTCGTTGCCCGCATCCAGCGCCTTCCCGCGATTTTGGGTACAAACTACAGCAACTATCCTAAATGATTCGACAGAATTATTGGTAATATTCCGCAGCTAAAGTTCAGGAATTTTGCAAATTACTGCTTTATAAGTGTAGTTGTTATTATAAATGCCATTACAAACCCGTAGGCCAAGATTCCACATTCCAATCACTGCGAGAATTAAGCCCAAGTAATTATCGACTGACAGGCTGAAATGTGGCTTGTTATCCTTCATTACTACTCAGATGCTTGTAGCGTAAATTAATGATAATACAACATATTATTTATCATTAACGTAAGTAATTACAGTCTATCTATAGTCTAATCCGTTTGTTTGAAAAGTCTAATTTTTAGCCATTTGTATGAAAAGTCTAATTTTCGCTGTAGGTTGACAGTCATCAACACTAACAACAGGACAATAGCGTGTAAATATGTAAAAGCAAGCTTTTTGAAGTAAAACTTCTTTACGCACGCTTGACTTGGGGAGTAAGCTGGTGGATTCGTTACGCGAACGGTGATCAGGTTTTACTTTAGTCGTGCGGACTAAAGCACACTCGTTTTTTTTTGTAACCAGTGCATTTCAAAATCTTCTTGAGTTGATAAGAAAAACTTGAACCGTGTTTCGAAAAAACCAACACAACTAATACTGGCTAATAACAACATGTCAATATGGAAGCTATTGAAAATTATGATTAAAATAAAATAGAATCGTGCGCAGAGGCACAACCGCAAGCTCTTCGTGTGTCAGATGGCAATGACATGTGCAATGATGATCGAAGATCGACATGATTGAAAAATGTAGTGGTAGCAGCATCATGGTTTGAAATCTATGTAATTAGATTTGACGTGAAGCTATATAGGCCAGTCGATGTCGTTACAATATTAATACGATCCGAACTTGATACCCAATAAAAAAAAGTAAGATACAAAAGTCATATTTAATATTAATTTCCACGACGACCGGTCCTGCGCTGACCGCATCCAGCAACTTCCCGCGAAAAAGCAAGCTCCTTTACTCTAGCACAAACAGAAAAAAAAATCAAATGGTAGTAGACATGTTTAATTGTTTATGTAGTAACAATGGTTTAACCGCCTTCGTGGCGTAATGGTGAGTCCATTCGCTTCACACCAGGAGGTCGCGGTTTCGATTCCCGGTGGGGTCAACTTGTAAGACTCGATTTGGTTAGTGGTAGGGCATTTTCTAAGCCCGCCTGGCTAGCTACCACTATCTTGTCTTGCCGCCTATCAGTGTTAACATCATTGATGTGTTGCGGCTTGAAGATAAGATAGCCAGATCTCCATTGCGTTGGGGAATCTTGGTAAGCTCGCTTCGGTCTTCGGCATCATGGTCACTTGATGGTCAGATGAGATGATGCCAAGAGCTTACCAATTGTGTACAAAAAAAAACCAGTTAAATACAAAATTGGAAACGCTAAACGTTTTAAAAAACGACCAGGTGCGAGTCGGAATCACGCTCAGAGGGTTCCGTACCACCACACCTCTCCAAACAAGTATGACAATGATACCTATTCACATTACAAACAAAAGATATTAACGCAAGCGCCAAAAAAGTGCTTTTTCAAATCAGTTTGGACTCCTTAGCACAAGTACTTGGGCGGTTTTTATTATTATTTGTTGTACTTTAAAATTAGTAGGTATATGCTAGAATCACACCGTCTTTACTACTGAACGAAATCAAAAATACCTATAAAATAGGTTTTTTTTTGTATTGGGACCCTTATTTTTTGTTATTTTGTTGGTATAACGGCTATAGAAATACACACTCTGTGAAAATTTCAAATGTACCTATATATATTTCATGAAATATACACCCCGGACGGACGGACGGGCAGCGGGGGCTTAGTACACTTGGTCACCCGTTGGTTGTACGGAACCCTAAAAACCGACTTCAACCGCAAAAACCAAGTATTTTTTTGTTTTTGTTTAAGTACTGACCGATTTTGATAAAATTTATATAAAAACAACCAGGGGAAACCCTTTAACAACTGGCGAAGAAACCGCGCAAAACACACACACAATGCATACACTCAAATTAAGAAGCTCCTACTTCTTTGAAGTCGGCTAAAAAGTTACTACTATGAGAACTGTCATTTATGCAGACTTTTATTTGCAAACTCTACGGCGATGCTACTTCATTACGAGTCCCTTGTCAATTATGTGTCATTTAAAAGCAATGGACGTCCACATTAATTAATACATACAACTGTAAATGATGTGAAGAGCTTACTAAATAAGCGAGTCAATCACAGGAGCTTTGATCGTCCATAGTTGAACATAGGCCTCCCCCATAGACCTCCACTCAGCTAGGTTTTGAACCTCATGCATCCAGCGGTATCCTGAAAGCTCTACTAGATCATCAGTCCACTTGACGGGAGAATACTACGTCTTATGGCCCGTGGTCACCACTTGTGAACCTTTCTTCCTTATCAGTAGGTTCTACAAACTATATGACCATGACCTGCCCATTGCCATTTTAACTTGCTTAGTGTACCATGTCAGTGATGTTAGTTCTTCTACGGATCTTCTCGTTTCGGATTCGATCTCGTAAAGAAACTCCAAGTAAGTATAGCTCTCTAAATAGCCCGCTCAGCGACTTTGACCTCTGGATGCTGCCAACAGATAGCGGCCACGTCTCAGTACCCTATAGGTAATCCATTACCGGCAACACACATCGGTTATAGACTTTTGTCTGAGAGGAGCTTTATCCAGATATAATCGTCATATCAGCCGAAGGACATCCACTGCTGGCTGCTGGATGAAAGCGTCCCCCAAAGATTTTCACGGATACAAGGTTCTGGCGCATAAGAGAATTGCGAAAATTTTACGATTTTGATGTTTAGTATTTTCAGGTTGGCTGGAAGAAATCGCTTAAAGCGATAAGTCCGCCTTTGCATATCATTGTGTATTTTACTAGTTAATAAGTTTTTTCATTTTTGTATATTTGGTGTGCAATAAAGTATATTTATCTTACCCGATTTCAGGAGACCTGATTTCTCGGTAATTTTATCTACCCACAAATTACCACAAAGCCAAAGATGAGGTACTTCCAGTTCATCGACCATAAACCACGCATAGCTATAAACCACGTAATAACACATTTATGATTTAACACGATATCCGTCGTCAGGCGATATACGGTTTGCCCACACGCAGCCTACGCTCGTCCGAACATTGACAGGGTCCAATTCGGAAGCCTTTACGAAACAGTCCTACGTAAACTTTTATTATGCGTAACGTAGGTAGGCCTCCCACTTGGTGGACCAACGAACTGGTGAAGGTCGCGCGCGGGAAGCATCCAGGGGCAGTGCAAGACCGGTCGTTATGGAAACCTTGGGGAGGCCTTCGTCCGGCAGTGGACATCTTTTGGCTGATAATGATGAAAGTTTTATTAATTAGTACTATGTGCTTACATCCACAATCAGTCAAACCCATCCAAGTAATAACTGTGCTTCAGTTCAGTTAACCTGCGTGATCGACCCAATCACGCAAGTCGCACAGAGCTACGACCACTTCCGAACGATAGTTGAATTTCTTGCGATCATTTCCCTGCTTCATAAGACAAATTAAGGCGTTGGTGCCGGTTACTATCACTGGATGGTTGTCATTAAGCCGTGTCAGATGCCTTATGGGCAAGCGGTTTAAAAAACTTCCGACAGTGAGATTCGTGACTAGCCCTAAAACCGCCACCAACCCTTACTTCCCATCCCGTGTTTGGGAAGGGACCCGTGCCCCAGCATTGGGGGAAATTATCGATTGTTAAAGAACAAACTTACCTTTACATCTGATTGCAATAACAGCTCTGTGTTCTTTGTGATGAAAGCATAATATGCTGAGCTGCTACCTTTTCAGTGATAAGTACAAACTATTGTATTTTAAAAACTACGCAATATTTCACTTGTGTTTACTTATCACTGAATATACATTTATTCTAGTCTATTCAATAGTAGTAAATAGTAGTTATAGTAGTAGTAATAGTAGCAGTAATTGCACGTATACGTGGGAGATGATTTAGGATTGGAACTGAGAAATCGAGGAATTTTGGGATAGGACGTTCTAAACAAATATCAAGGCATGGACCTCTTCCCATAACGCGGGAAAGACAGGCCATTCGCCATACACGAAGGTCAAATCCGAGTGGGCGAGATTGTGAATCGTGATTACAATTCTTTCAATTTCTAGAAAAAAACCACATTTTAAGTCAGATAAGTGGTGTGATTTTGGCACAGATTAAAGTTCAAAGTTTCGACAAACCTGTTTGACAATTGTTATTATTAATAAATAGAGTCTCCCCCTTTAAATTTCTACTTCGCTCTCATTTAAAATTATCAGTTCCATTGTCTTTGAGTTGAGGCAAATAGATTAAACCTTGGAGCGAGCAGACAGATTAGAAAGAGACTGATAGACGGGGGCGACGGTGCTGCGCGGGCGCACGCAGGCGCCAGAAAGTCGTGACACCGCCGTGACCTGGCGCACGTGGTCTATGACTCCGTGGTCTATGGTCTGGCCCAAACAAGGGACCATTCTATCGGCTAATGATCTGCACGCCGCGCCGACTTACGTAGGTTAGGTACACTCAGCGGCAAAAGTGAATGGCTATTGATTGTATAGTTTAGTTGAGTACATAAAAGACGAATTTAACCGCCTCCGTAGCTCAGAGGCAAAGTTCACTGGTTTTACACAGGAGGTCGCGGGTTCGATTCCCGCCAGGGTCAATTGTAAGACTCGGTTTGGTTGATGGTAAGGCATTTTCTAAGCCCGCCTGGCTAGCTACCACCATCTTATCTAAGTCTTGCCGCCAAATATCAATGTTGATATCATTGGTGTGTTCTGGCATGAAGATAAGATAGCCAGTTCCCCATTGCGTTGGGGAATCTTGGTAAGCCCGCTTCCATCTTCGGCAACATCGTCACTTACCACCAGGTGAGATTGTCAAAAGTTAACCAATTGTTAATAATAAAAAAAATAAAAATATTACGAAATATTATTTACTAAATTGCCATGCTCCTGATGAGATTTCAAAAAACCTTACTCGTTTTGTTTTCCATCATTTCTATAATTTTTAATTAATTAAATTCACGAAATGAGTACGTCAGTGACGATGAAAACTATGACGTCACACGTTCCTATTTCATACATTTTTATTTTAGAACAAAATTTCGATTTTGAATGATAAAAATTAACTAAAATAGCTAGCAGTCAAGTAGCCTACTTCGACGTATGAAAGCAGATGAGATGGTTCAGAAGTAGACACAAAATCATCATCATCATCATCATATCAGCCACAAATCGTCCACTGCTGGACAAAGGCCTCCCCCAAGGATTTCCACGACGACCGGTCCTGCGCTGCCCGCATCCATCGGCTTCCCGCGACCTTCACCAGGTCATCGGTCAGAACTAAAGTAACCGACATAGCTCACAGAATCGCTAAACTGAAGTGGCAGTGGGCAGGGCACATAGCTCGTAGAACAGATGGCCGATGGGGCAGTAAAGTTCTCGAGTGGCGACCGCGCACCGGAAAACGTAGCGTAGGCAGGCCTCCCACGCGGTGACACAAAATATATCCAAGAAATTTCTTAGTAATTTTATATACTCGTACTTCCCTTAAACTTATTTCAATTGTTAACAATGCAACATCATATCAGCTCATATACGTCCCCACCGAGGCACTCAAGCCTACACTGAATTAGGGCGATCGGGCCTTAGTCGACCACGAGGGCCCAGTGCGGGTTGGTCGACTTCACACACAACCTGCGAGTTTCTCCGCAGGCGTGTGCAGGTTTCCTTGCGATGTTTTCCTTCACCGTAAGAGCGTCGGATAAACGTACATATGAAACTAAATTTGAAATCACATTGGTACGTGGCAGGATTCGAACCACGACCTCCCGGACAGGAGGCGGCGGCCCTAGCCGTTACGCCACCGATGCATTTTTACTACTTCCATTAAATTTATTTCATTTGTTAACAATGCTTAGCATACTGCACATTCATAACCCACATTATAAATACTTTAAATTGCTGTGTTGATTATACGCTTTTGTAGATTTGGCCAAACAATATTAAATAAATATGTCTGGTCAGAATTGCAAGAACCGGTAATACTTAGAAGATAGAGAATGTTTCATAACTTTAATGCTTACGAAAAGTATTCGAATACGACAAAGTAGAAAAAAAAAACATTATAGAATGAAGAGAAGGAGTCAGGTCACGAACAATCAAAAGAGATGAATGGTGACTTGATCGCTTTTAGCGTTACGTGAGAACTTTTACCTTGGACTCTAGCTGAATCCTACTAAAAAGATGTGTTCCGGCTTGAAGATAAGATAGCCAGTTGCCCATTGCGTTGGGGAATCTTGGTAAGCCCGCTTCCATCTTCGATATCACTGTCACTTACCATCAGGCGAGATGATAATTATCAAGGGCTTACCAAATGTGGTCAAAAAATATATAAATTAATTTATTATTACCGGAAAATAGAGTAGGCAGGCCTCCCACGCGGTGGACCGACGACGTGGTAAAGATCGCGTTAAGCTGATGGATGCGGGCAACACAGGACCGGTCCTCGTGGAAATCTTTGGGGGAGGCCTTTGTCCAGCAGTGGACGATTTTCGGCTGATATGATGATGATGATGATTATTACTAAACATTGAAAGAAATCTAATTAGGATGAGCAACGACAGAATAAAACATGTCCGACTAAATCTGTCTAAGGTCTAGCTATCGCAAAAATCACGTTAAATTTATAGATGCCCACTTCCTATCCCACGCAGTATAACGACCAAAATCGTCAGCATAGTTAAAAACAAGTAATAAAATTAATTAATTACAATTAAAGCTTTACTATTAGTCGACCTGTCACCAGTAAAAAGCGTCAAATTTGAATAATCGTGTGCACTTTGCCCAGCAGTGGGCAGTGGGCAAAGCCGTGGGCTAGCTATAGAGTAGGAGGCGTGGGCTTTATAAGCTTATATTATGTTTATGTTGTGATTAACAGGTTGTTGATCGTTGAGATAAATAAGAATGATAAGTTCGATTTTTAAAAAAATGAGAGCTAAAAAAATAATCCCAAATCAATTATTTGTTTTCGAGCAAATCATGTGATGTGCATTATACATATTATTACATTAGATCCTAATTTAGCCCCAAAAAAGAAAGAGGATATAATAACTATGGGAAAAGAAACCAACACAAAAGCAGGTTAAACATTTCTCAGATAATTTGTAATCTTGATACTTATGCCGATGTATATATATTTTAATTATTAATACTAACATACAGTATGGAAACTCCCTGCCGCTCTCTAGATTGCGACCTCACCCCCTCGTCACCCAGATTGACACAGATTGGATACAGTTTGGTTGTCGAACGTATAGGATTTCGCCGAAATTTTGTTTGTTCCATCATTTCTTTTTTTAAATATCATTTCTGGCCCGTTGTATGAAGTGTCCTGACCTAAGCCTTATAGAGGCTCAGTAATTCACAATCATAAACTCCTTGCAAACACCAAAATACTCTCGAACAAGTCCATTAAAACGGCTTAATATTCTGCCAGCAATAGACACCGCACTAAGATCCTCGGACAAAGCTAAATAAGTATTCATTGACAAAGCGCTAGCTAGAATACAAACCGTCCCATTGTTTCCCTGCAACTGATCCTACAATGCACAGGATGTGCTTATAATGCTGCAGGTACAAGTTTTTGCAACGCCGCCACCGCCGACAATAGATTGTTCAAAACCTGGTGTATTATCGGGACTTAGAGTAAAATAAAAACAAGCATTTCCTCTGAAATTGATTTTAGACTATTTTAAATTGTAATGTTGACAAGCGTAGACAGCTCAGTACAGTCTGTGCTGATTTGACAAAATATGTAATTAATTATAAAAATATTATCATAAAAGTTCTTCGTTGTGAATAAACAAAACACAACAGTCATAGGGTAGACATCAACGCGAGCGCCATGCTACGTCTTACAAAACAGACATAGGAAAAACATTACCGCTCATTGGTGCACAGTTTCGGCTACGCCTTATACAACAGTCATAGGAAATAGATTCATGAATAACAATAATAATGAAACAAGGCGAAAAACATGGTTTCCCTGTCTACGTAAGTAAAAAAAATACGAAAATTTTAAATTTGTAGTGATATTACACAAAAAAAATGTTTTTACAAATTACAACTTACATTTGCAGGCGGAGAATTGATAGTGACAACTGACGTAATGTATGCGTCATTTTTAGGGTTCTGTGCCTCAAAAGGTAAAAAAACAGAACAATTATAGGATCACTCGTGTGCCTGTCTGTATGTCCGTCTGTCACAGCTAATTTTCTTGGAAACTACTGGACCGATTGAGTTTAAATTCGGTACACATATGTAAGTCGATGACCCAAAGAGGAACATGTAACGATAATAATTGAATTTTAAACACGCGGGCCCATTTTAGGGGTATAAATTAGAAAAT
This sequence comes from Coleophora flavipennella, assembly GCA_947284805.1. NCBI lineage: Eukaryota > Metazoa > Arthropoda > Insecta > Lepidoptera > Coleophoridae > Coleophora > Coleophora flavipennella. The sequence goes on from OX369256.1 coordinate 3,672,451, forward strand.
GTATAAAAATGTTTTTCAAAAAATATTGTTTGACATATCCAATAAAAGGGCTTGTTGTGACAATCCTAATTTTTTTTTTAGTTTTGAAGTTATTTAAGAAAATAGTCGAAAATTTATCATTCCCCTCCTTATATCCGAAACTTCTGGGTCTAAAATCTTGGAAAAATCAAAGTATATGAAGATGAATGCATAGATTACAGAAAAATGTATAGGAAAATCTAAAGTCCTTCCGTTCCCACAGGAAAATAGAAATTTATAAAGACCAGAATAAAGAGACCCCTATTTACCTAGAGCAAAGTATGTACTGAGAGGTCTTGTTCTGTTGGAACTAGTTTGGTGCGGAACCCAGTTTGTGTGACCCCGATTCGCACTTAGCCGTTTTTTTTTGAACTACAGAGTTAAGTTAAATCCGTTATTGTACTCGTTTATGTTTGAAGGCTTTCGTACCCAAATATTTTTTGGTATGGAACCCTAAGTGCACGAGTTCGACCCCCACTTGGCCGGTTTTTAAATTTAAATTTTAAAAATCCTTTTTCCCTCAGGGTGGAGAGGTTGTTTGTTAATGTTAACGTAACACTTATTATAAAAAAAATATTTTTATGTTGCTTAAAATAAAAAAATGTACCTATGAACTATTCATATCAGCTCATAAGTCCCCACCGAGGAGCTCGAGCCTACCCTGAATTAGGGAGATTGGGCCTTAGTCGACCACGCGGGCCCAGTGCGGGTTGGTCGACTTCACACACAACCTGCGAGTTTCTCCGCAGGCCTGTGCAGGTTCCTCGCGATGTTTTCCTTCACCGTAAGAGCGTCGGATAAACGTGCATATAAAATCTAAATTTGAAATCACATTGGTACGTGGCAGGATTCAAACCACTCATCATTACGCCACCGACGCTCCCTATGAACTATAGTTGTTATTTATTATGAAAAGATCTAGGAACGTATCACAAAAGGCAACAATATTCCTCATAACCACGAACTATCCCAATTCCCTCCTCACCTCAAGAAGCGTGAAGTATTGTATTTTTACAATATAGCTATAGTATACATACACACTCGAGTAGTAAAGTAGTATGACTCGGCAGAAGGCTGGCTGTGTAAACGAGAAGCAAACCGGTCCTGCAGCTGCGCGCGCGCCGGTTGTAGCTATAGAACCTCCAAGAACCTATAAGTATACTTAGAAGACACGAAGATAAAGATGGATGGCCATAAAATCTGAAATACAACCTGGAGCTTGATTGTTTGCATATTGTGGCTTTTGCGTAGATTTCAAGAAGGTTACTAACTGTGTTAGAATGTCTGCCTTGGACCATACATAAAAAGTAATATAGTATTATATTAAAAGTGATATACTGCGTTAAAATTAATTCAACTGTTTTGATCAAATATTCAGCTTACATCCTTGGCATCATCATCGATAACCATCAGGTCAGATGACACAAAAGGTTTAACAAAACGAACTTTTTGAAGCCTCACAGTGCTGTATAAATACAGTTTTTTTACGGACACCTTATTTAATTTTTAATTAATTACCTATAACAATGTAACCTTATTTTTCCAGCTCTACACAGATAGATAAACAGCCACGCATGCGCTTTCAGTATAGTGACTTTAATCTCCGTCCATCACATAGCAAAGATATTTATAAAAAATGATCGGTTTGCAACTATCAGTCCGGCCATCATTATAGCATAGCAATTACTATAAGATCCATAGCTCCAACACACACCCTTCACTTTGCTATCTATCGATCTCCTTTGTCAAGACTTCTTGGTCAAGTCACGTGGTCTTGATCGATCAATTTAATTTATCATTGGTCACAGCGCATGCTATTCAAATAAGAAAGGACCAGGAATGCTTTTATCAATAGGAGATATAAGCGTTGGTCATCAAAGAAAGTATTCGGATGAAACAATTTAAAATTGTATTTTGATAATCATCGATTATCTAATATAGAAGCTGCAATAAGGAATCTATAGATAAGGTTGACATCGCATCTAATCTAATTTTTTTTTATTTTTTTTTATTAACAATTGGTAAAACCCTTGACAACATCTCACCTGGTGGTAAGTGATGATGTTGCCGAAGATGGAAGCGGGTTTACCAAGATTCCCCAACGCAATGGGGAACTCGCTATCTTATCTTCATGCCGGAACACACCAATGATATCAACATTGATATTTGGCGGCAAGACTTGGATAAGATGGTGGTAACTAGCCAGGCGGGCTTAGAAAATGCCCTACCAACAACCAAACCGAGTCTTACAATTGACCCCGCCGGGAATCGAACCCGCGACCTCCTGTGTAAAGCCAGTGAACTTTGCCTCTGAGCTACGGAGGTGGTTACTTATATACTTTTACTTATGGAAAATAGTTCATTAAAATACCACTAGATAGCGCTAGTAGTATTTTTCTGTTGCTGGCGTTCATGTCTTGTTTGTCATGTGAATAGGTATTATTGTCATAGTTGTGTGGTGGTACGAGACCCTCATACCGCAGGTCCAACTCGCACTTGACCGGTTTTATTGTATGAAGTATCGATTTTTTTGATAATTGACTTCTTCCATGGGAAAAGTTTGTTCACTATGTTGGGTAGAAGCCTTTTAGAAGAAATTTTGTTACACCCTGTATATACTTGGTTGCTTGCATAATTTGCATTGCACGTCTCGCACTAGTGTTATATTGGGAGATAAAGCACGCGCTCGCGCAATTCTATGACACGTCACTATTGCAGACAATTTAGCAAAACCAGCAACTTTCTATCTTAACAGTTGTCATTATAAAAGTTAATTATAAGAACTAATGTCGGTTTAATAAAGTTCATTAATATTCTACAATAAGTATTGATCCAAAAAATCGTTGTGTAAGCATTCGTGTGATTTAGTTTAAGGCACAAAATCAATTTAAGAATTACTAGATTTTGCCCGCGTCTTGGCCGCATGTATATCAAGGGAACGGCTCATCATCGATGGTGCGAGGTGTGCAAGAATATGCGCGTTGAATGTTCACACCTAGCTTCCCTCCAACTCATCCTATTTAAGTTGGCAATAGCTCAAATAAAAGAACTCGTTCTAGTGAGTGTTCTTAGACCAAAACAATTAGATATTGAGAAAGAAAACTATAAAAAAAACGCGTTTGAGTATAACCGTATACTAATTACTCTGAGGTATAACTTAAGAAAGGTAAAAATTTGGTGATTGTCAATGCTTCATGAAAAATCTGTGCATCAATACCTAACATTAAAAAAAATAATCAAATAGTTGGATAGAACGGCCGAACGGACTTGCATTAGATTTTATTTTATTAATACATAGACTTCTTATATTAACTAATAGCTGGTACCCGAACCGGCGCGTTGCTGCCGCAGAAGAAATAATTTGAAGTTTGAAAGATTTATCTTGTTTACTTAATTATTATACTACACTCTACTTCACTTCACATGGTGTAGAAACGCATAAAAGACAACATACAAACATTCATTTTTATTTATATTATATAGATTTTTGGGCCAGGAACTCTCGCGGGCGTTACACAGAAAATCCCACCAAGTTTTCATCACAATCGGATAAATGGTTCAGGAACGCATAGAGGTCAAACATACAAACATTATGTTTTATTTATACATATAAGATAGATAGCTAGCTAGCTATTGTATGTACCTACCTATAGTACAATTATTACGCAACAACGTATTCTATCAATACACTAAATTGCTCTGACAATGAGGTATGATTAAGATAAAAATCTAATGGTCCAAAAAAACTTAGGCGATGTTTTAAAAGGTTGAAGACGATAAGACGTAATAATGATAATTTCGATGAAGTTACCATACAAAAAAAACAAATACATCGAAAACATCGTGAGGAAACCTGCACACGTCTGCGAAGAAATTCGAAGGTTGTGTGTGAAGTTGACCAACCCGCACTGGGCCCGCGTGGTCGACTAAGGTCCGATCGCCCTAATTCAGCGTAGGCTCGAGCCCCTCGGCGGGGACGTATATATGAGTTGATGTGATTACCATACAAAATGATTTACATACATGATTTGGTTATACATATTTCTATCCTTGTTCCATCTTAAGCCGAAAGACGTCCACTGCTGTAGAGAGGCCTCCCCGATGGATTTCTACAACGCCCGGTACTGCGCTGCCCGCAACTAACGACTTTCCGCGACCTCATCAGGTCGTCGGTCCAACGAGTGGGAGGCCTTGTCCTACTTAGGGCACATCTTCCGATGCGGGGTCACTATTCGAGGCCTTTACTACCCTAACGGCCATCTGTTTTCCGAGCTATATTTGCTCTGCCAACTGTCACTTAATTTTAGCGATTCTGTGAGCTATATGTCGTTTACCTTGGTTCTCCTTTCTGATTCGCTCCATAAGGGTTAAGTGACCTTGAGTCTTTTCATGAGCTACTGCTTCCTTCAGCTTCTATGAGGTGTCGTTTGATAGATCGTTTAAAAATATTGCGGGTGTTTGAAAACCATTTTTAGGTTCAGGGATCCTCTGCGAAATATTAAGCTTTAAAGTTAACTTTTTGTTAGATTCAAGTGCCCCCTGCCAGCTAAACCTCTACTTCATGGCATCTATTTCAGGACAGCAAATAGCTCGCTACTTCATAAAAAGATATATGTATAAGTACATCATTTGTTACTTTCAAGAAAAAATATCAACGCGGAATGCAAGAAGAAAAAAATACAAGGACTGCTAGTTGTACTCGTAGCTTTCAGGAGTATAGTTATTTTATATTGCATTAAGTGCACATACTGGTATAACGGTGAAGGAAAACATCGTGAGGAAACCTGCATACGACTGCGAATAAACTCGAGGGTTGTGTGTGAACTCGACCAACCCGCACTGGGCCCGCGTGGTCAACAAAGGCCCGATCGCCCTAATTCAGGGTAGGCTCGAGCCCCTCGGTGGGCACGTATATGAGATGATGTGAAACTGGTATAAACCTATCAGAATAAATAGCGAAGTATAAAATAGTGTTGAAATTCAGAGCGGCGATTGGTGCTCCAGTTTCAAAGGTCTGCCTGCGGACACGTACCACTAAGACACAGTTTTGTTGTACGTGCTCCAAACTTACTTCTATTGATACATAGTAGCTGTATGTACATAGAGATATTATGAGATATTTAATGTTTTAGTTAAGATTTACTAGTACTTCTGTCTTCTGTTTGGTTGGTGGTAGGGCATTTTCTAAGCACGCCTGGCTAGCTACCACCATCTTATCTAAGTCTTGCCGCCAAATATCAATGTTGAAGATAAGATAGCCAGTTCCCCATCGCGTTGGGGAATCTTAGTAAACCCGCTTCCATCTTCGGCAACATCGTCACTTAATACCAGGTGAGATGTTGTCAAGGGTTTACCAATTGTGAATAAAAAAAAAGAAAAAAAAAGGTGTAAAACGTATGTAGTAAAACGGCGTGAACATTTGTTTGCTATTATTACCGCATAATAAAACCAGAATAGACTAGTTTTGTGTTAACATACTATGAAAGTTGATATACGATGAGCGTCGGTGGCACAATGGCCAGGGCCGCTTCCTGCTGTCCGGGAGGTCGTGGTTCGAATCCTGCCACGTACCAATGTGTTTTCGAATTTCGATTTCATATGTACGTTTATCCGACGCTCTTACGGTGAAGGACAACATCGTGAGGAAACTTGTACACGCCTGCGAAGAAACTCTAAGGTTGTGTGTGGAGTCGACTAACCCGCACTGGGCCCAACTCGCCCTAATTCAGGGTAAGCTCGAGCCCCTTGGTGGGGACGTATATGAGCTGATATGATGACTATGAAAGTTACGGATTTTGCTGTAAACAGCGACAAATTTAACATTGTTTTACATTCAAGTGAATTAGCTATCTTAAGTTAAATGAAGCGGTCGTAGCTCAGTTGCGTCGATCACGCAGGTTAAGTGACTTGAAGCATGGTCATTAGAGCCGAACCCTACGGTGCGGTGCGGCGACGGTGCGGCGCCTGAGCGGTGCCGCTGCGGTGTCCAGCATATAAAAATCTATGGCATGCAACACGGTGCCGCCGTGTGGCATGCCATAGATTACTCTTTGCGCTGCGGTGCTCTTATCTGGATAGGTATGACTGTTAGTTGCATTTTTCTCGACCGTTTCCGTGCTTCGCAAGGCACGTTAAGCCGTTGGTGCCGGTTGCTGTCACTAGATGGCAGTCGTCAAGCCGCGTCAGATGCCTTATAGGCGGCTTGAAAAACTTCAGACAGTGGCCTTCGCCACTAGATCTACAACCTCCACCAACCCGAACTTGGCCCCCGTGTGGAGTATCGCCTAGCGTTCCAGAGTTTGGGGAAGAGACCCGTGTCCCCGCAGTGGGGACGTTATGCAACGAAGCTAAATGTTAAAGGTTTCGTTGTATATACTGCGTCTAATGAAAGTTGGAAATTATTATAATCTATTCACACTAATATTATAAAGGCGAAAGTTTGTGAGTTTGTATGTTTGTTCCTTCTTCACGCAAAAACTACTGAACGGATCTGGGTGAAATTTGGTAGGTAGACAGATTAGGACCTGGATTAACACATAGGCTACTTTTTTTTAACGCTCCCTCGAAAAGTCATAGAAACGTTGTCCACGCGGGTGAAGGCGCGGGAAACAGCTAGTAATCTATAATCTGACACTAAATTTAAACAAAAACTGGTGTACACTGTTGAGGACAAGAAACAGACAGCTCTTTTAGAAAGTGCTTGAGATTCGTAGTAATTGCTCTACGTTTTTACCACAACTAAGATAATAATTATAGTTTAAATACGAACTTTCGCTGTGTTGTGTCTTATTATTACCTTCATAAACTATTTTTATTAGTGTAACTAGTTTCTTACGAGTACATAAAGTTCCGTAAAAAGCTCTTTTTCAATAACGGCTAATTGAAATATCAATCCCATTCCAACCATGACAGCAACTGCTCCATAATTTGTTCACCACTCTTCCGGAACTTCGTCGCGTATTTGGCACCAGTCTACTGAGATCTTCCCTATTTTGATTTGCTTACAAACATGTAAGAGTAATGTTATTAAAACGGAGGTCTAGAATCTCTGGTCGCAGCCAGTAGCGTAGGAATAGTGGACAATGTTATAGTCGGATGCGCCTCCGTGGTTGCGCAAAACAAATTCAATTTTGATCGCGCAGACGATAAAGTACACCCAACTGTTTAGGTCAAATCAGAGTTCATAAAAACCGGCCAAGTGCGAGTCGGACTCGCGCGCGAAGGGTTCCGTACATTATCTATAAAAATCACGTTTGTTGTATGGAAGCCCTCCCCCTCTTAAATTTTGAATTTATTTTAATTTAATTATTTAGTTAATACAACTCAATATTCTGTGAATATTTCAAGCGTTTACCTGTTGCCGTTATCAATATTAAGCAAAACCGAGAAAAAAATCACGTTTGTTGTATGGGGTGGGAATTTAGAATCAATCAATCAAATATGCTTTATAATACAATTACAAAAATATACCTATACAGAAAAGAAAAACGTAAATGTTTATTTTTTGCCGAATAAACTTTATTTCTTTCTTTCTTTCTTAGAAAATGTTGGTTTGTTAGAAATTTGTTTTATTTTAATTATTTCTTTTTAAATTGAATATTTAGCTAAATATTCTATAAATATTTCAAATGTCACCTGTTGCCGTTATCAATATCGAGCAAAAGCGAGCAAACAAACGTTTGTTATTTTTCCACTTTTTCTAATTAAAATAAATAAATAAATTTATTTCAAAAAAAGTTTACAAGTTAGAAAACAAAGTCTTATTTATAGTTGTACATCTTAGATCTACTTTTTTAGTAATTTGATACGAATTTTTAGTATTTGTTGTTATAGCGGCAACATAAATACATCATCTGTGAAAATTTCAACTGTCTAGCTATCATGGTTCATGAAATACAGCCTGGTGACAGACGGACGGACGGACATACAGACGGACAGCGAAGTCTCAGTAATAGGGTCCCGTTTTTACCCTTTGGGTACGGAACCCTAAAAATGGATAAATTGAATTTAAAAAGTTCAAGTACACAACTCATAGTACTAATATATATACTGTGTCATAGTAGTCGTAAGACATTTTAAACAAAACAAACAGAGGCATTTAGGATCAAACCAAGCGCTGTAATCTATGATCTCTTTATTCCTCTCATAAATTAAAGTATCAATTGAAGATGGGGCAAGTGGGAGCTCATTTCAAACGATAATAGAGCGTAATAAAGATATTGTAGGTAATTACAGTTCCCTACTCAACACGTAATCCGATTATAAGACAGACCGCCGAGATTTCTGATTGGTCTCGATCTTCTATCTTCACCCACGAGTGGTAAACTTTGAAAAAATAAAAGGTGGGCGAAGCTAGACCGATACCATGGAGCGAAACAGTTACTAATCGGTACTCTTTTTGTTTGCTAATGAACGGACATTAAATTCGCTCGAATGGTTAGCCAAAAAAGTGAACTTAGTGAACATCTATCTTTTTGTTTTGTTTTCTAGCATATTTTTGTTAGCACTAGCAATTCCATTTATTCAACTTCACTAAGTAAGTTGTAACAAAAGCCAGTATAATGCGAGCCAAATAGTGTACGAAATAGTTACCACATCATATAGTTATCCATAATCCATTGCTTGTTGTGACACATAGGTGTACACGTAATAAACCATCTTCCTACTTTGTCTTTTTAATGTTTTACGTGGTGTGTCAAGTCTCATCTTTAGTGGCACGTACTATAAACAAGCGTAAAAGTTCATGAAACGCTAGTAGCCATTTCGCACTGCGATATGTAGCGAAATATGAAAAGCGCTGACCAACCACATTTGAAGTTGAGAGTTCCACGAACCCGCGGAGACTTGTTATTGGTCGAAAAACGCGCCAAATACAAACTGGTTCTCAACCGTTATTTGGACACGTGCGCAAGAGCATGTAGAAGCGAGTAAGTTAGTATAAGTTGTTTTTGCTTGTGTGAGTGCTGAACAAACTTCGGAGGAGGAAAAAAGAAAGTCGTGAGTCTTTTGAGGCCCCTTTAACCTTTTGTACTCTCTGATTTGGAACTCTCGATCCTTTTTTTATTTACCTTTAGGTAAACCTCAAAGTTAGCATGCGTATGAGAAGTATTTATTGAGGCTTTTGATTAAATAAATAAAACTTACTTGTTAAAGTATCACCGACTTGTCTTTATTGAAGTTACCTGAGGATGTTACAGACTTTTTGTACCCATAGAAGCATTTAGCTTCAATCAAATCGAAATGGCACCATGAATTTATTATAAACCAGGTCTCTAACAAAGGATCGTAAGTTTCAACGACTGAAGGACCTAGACTCCGCACAGTAGGCCTTATAACACGTCCTCCAGCTCAGAGCTAGAACAAGTCAGTCCAGATTGAACCAGAATGCCTATCTAGCCGCTGCGAACGTAATAAAGTAGCTATTTTAAGCCTATGAAATTGCTTCTATGAACAACGTGGTTAAAGTTCCCGCGTTTACAGAGTAATGTTGTGCAATTTTATAGAGATTGCTTGAATTGCTAACGTTAATTTTAATGATTAGGAAGTTAACTGTACCCGAGATTAGTAGATAGCTACTGTTCTAGTCATTAGCACATTTTTAAACAAAAATTCTATGACACAAGCTTGTTTCATGTAAGTTCCAAACGTTTACAAGAAATTTGTCAAGGCATGTTACGCCTTTTTAAAGTTCTTTCTTGGTAGGTTTACATGTTGAGAGCTTTAGCTCGAGGTTCCAACTTTGAATAAGTCAAGCGAACAGACCCCATTGTTCTGAAAGGTCAAATCAGCATCGCCTTCTACTATGAGGTCATTGTTACGCTCAAGAGCATCAGTTTGCATTTTTGACTTAAGCGATGGCCTTAGAGTTCTATTTTGTATATCACTGCATGTGAACAGACCACCACAAAGATTGCTGATATCTTCGATGCCGATCGTGAGATAAACTATTGCAATGTAATTAAGTGTTACCTTCGCTGCACGCTGTACGCTGTACTTACTTTATGCTTCAGACGCCGAATAGTGGTCAGACTACGCTTGTTTTGATCATAGCTTATTTCTCTCACTAGAGAAAGGCTTAAAGCGATGGTCCATTAGCACTTACATGATAATGCATCAACATTAACACATATTAAATTGAAATGTACCATTACAATGTTTGTAAATAACAAACAAAAATAGTCATGACTGTGAATTTATGACAGTTCCCTTTAAACATCCAGGGCCTAGGAGACAGCGTAATGATCCATTTAGTGGAGTGTGCGGACGCCTAGGCAGCTGCGTTAAATGAAAAAGGGCGTTAATTAACTGTACTTACCTTGAGAGCGCAAAAAATGCATGAAGGGCCGAGACAAGCGTGGCCTGTGAGCTCGCGGAAGCTGCGTCTGAATATATCCAGATGCCATAACACCTGCAAACAAAAAAAACATCTATGTTACAAAACTGACATTACCATCAGTAAGATACTAGTTAGAAAAATAGTCGTTATTACGTAGAGTTTTGAAGAATTATGATTGGTACACCGCAAGGTCGCGTTTTTGGACATGAGTTATTTCTGGTGATTAGTTTTAGTAGTAATTAGATAACTTCGAAGTTGTTATTAAATAACTTCATTTGTTTAAATAAAATCAAAACTGGAGCTGGCAGGTGAAATGTCTATGTTGAAAATCTATTTATCAGTGCCAATTAATAATTGACTATGCAGAAGACATTAAAAATAATTGCGCGTGCAACAAAGAGCAGATGTTTTAACGTACTTATATCTATGATATATCGATAATTCAAAATGTAGTCTCATAAAGCCAGTAGGTGCCTACGAAGGGTATTTTAATTTGCCAGGCGTAACCATACATAACATGACGACCGAGGGAAAAATAGGCTTGCACATGTCGTGCCTTATTTAAATAGCTTAATTAAGAAATGCAAAAATAGATGTAACTATTAAATAAATAAAAAAATTCGAGCGAGACCTACAGTACTCGCATATGATGTGTAACATGTGACAAAATACTTTAGGTTAGTTAGATTTGATAACGATATTGTACCTGGGTGGCGGATCTGACAGTAACGAAAAAAACCGACCAAGTGCGAGTCGGACTCTCGTTGTTACACATTTCCGTCCCATTTCACGAAATCACTCCCACAAATTGCAGGAAAGCGAGAGCAAAGATGTTACACATCAATAATAAATACTAAAACTGCTTGTAAGTACTTATTTTAAATTTTTAATCAATTAATTGGATAAAAAATTTGCTAGGATGGTATATATTGTATATGAATAAAAATTAAAAGGTCACTTGCTAATATAATTAAACTAAGGCTTTGTTATAATAATAATCTAAATAGATTACTTTTCAAGCGACTTCCAAAAAGGCGGAGGTTCTCAATTCGTCTGCATGTTTTTTATGTTTGTTACCTCAGAACTTTTGACTGGGTAAACCGATTTTTATGATTCTTTTTTTATTTGAAAGCTAGTGCTTCCCGAGTGGTCCCATATAAATTTTATCAAAATCAGTGCAGTACTTTGTTATAAAATTAACAAAAACCACAAATAATAATGCAAAAATGTACTAAGTTGTTGCGATGGAAGTCGTTTTTTTAACGTGTTTAGCGTTTTCAATTATTATAGATACGGAATATACTGTAAGAAATATCTTGCCACTCGACGCAGGTAAAGCTTGGTTTATGATGACGTCACTCGCGTGTCGCGCGTCAGGTGCGCAAGAGCATGTGACGTCGCAAAAAACTTGGGGAAGTGCACAGGGATAGGGATCAGAAGTCGATGGGGTGACAGAGAACCTGATATTTACCGCGTTATTAAAAGAGACAGGAGACAAATTGGGATAAGTTGTTAGTTTTAGTGATAGGCGTGGTGTGTGTGAAGATAATTTGTTATTACATTCTAGAAGATTAATGTGAACGTTCTGGCTATTTAATTTCCTAACGTAGAGGTGCAGACAGACCGGGTGAAGTAAGGCAGGTGACGAAAGTTCATGATTTTCTAATTCAATAAGACTTCGTTTCACAAGTATTTTTTAGTTAGATATAAGTTTGCGGAGACGTAAGAGACCATAGTGTTAGTAAAAAGCTTGTGTAAAGTAAAACAAAAGTAGGTACTGCTAATAACACGTCAATTAAAGATAGTGCCTATATTACAAACTAGCTTTTGCCCACGTCTTCGCCCGCGTGGACTTTCATTTTTGACTGTATTTAAAGGTGAGTGGTGCGCGTGCCGCAAGCGTCTTACGAGCTTGGACATGAACTATCGGGCTATTCTGATAAACAATCTATGTCAGTTCCCCCCCCCCCCCCCCCTCTCCCCGTAACTAATTCTATACAAAAAATCATCAATTCAATCCGATGCTCCGTTGTGATGCCGGGATGGAAATGAGTTTTTCCAGAACCCTCGGGAATGCCAATTAGTAAATTAGGACATTTTACACCCCAACAACCATCTCTGTGCAAAGAATCTATTTGTTCAGTTCCCTTAGGAACTGCATCGCACTTTGCTATTTTAACGGGACAAAAAGTAGTATATGTTCTTCCCCGTGACACAAGCTACCTGCATGCCAAAAGATTGGTCAAGGTGTTGAAGCGTGAAAAGGTAACAGACAAACACATTTTCACATTTGTAATAATAGTAAGAATAAGGATTTCGGTCCAATGATAATGACATAACATCAGAACGAATGAACTTGTAGTCACAAAGTCATAACATAACACGAAAGCAATGAAACCAGTTCACAATAAGATGAATTGATGTCTGCATTAGAAGGAAAAGAGCCTATCAGTTACATATTATAATGACCATCGAAACGCCAACACACTTCCGTTGAAGCCGCCTACAATTTAGTCTCGTTAAGAACATCTTACTGACGATAAAAAAACCGGTAAAATGCGTGTCAGAACCGCGCACAAAGGGTTCCGTACCATAATACTAGATTGCGCTAGTTTCTTTACGTTTAAAAAACACGTGTTTTGTATGGAGACTTTCACTTTTTGTAATTTTTAGTATTTGTTGTTATAGAGGCAACAGAAATACATGATCTATGAAAATTTCAACTGTCTAGCTATCACGGTTTATTAAATACAGCCTGGTGACAGACGGACAGACAGACAGAGAGACGGGCGGACCTTTGGGTACGGAACCCTAAAAAATATTTGTAGAAAACCAAAACTTAAAGAGCTTCCTTGGTCATACAAGTCTTAAGATAGATATAGTTGCCCAACGTTGAAACAGAGACAAATGTAAGTTGGAAAGTGTTATATGTGCAGCTTCTTATTATAGTGATTTGGTGTTCAATTGTTAACTGAATAATTATAGGATAAGTAAAGTTTTTTTTATTATTCACAATTGGTAAGCCCTTTGCATCATCTCACCTGATGGCACACCCCGGACACTGCATACAACGGTCGTGAAATAGCATATTTTCTAAAAACAAATGACGGAGCAAACAAAATCACGGCGAAATCCTTTACGTTCGAGAACCAAAATATAACCAATATATATATATACTTTGCTGATGGTACTCGTAACGTAAGTGACGATGATGCCGAAGATGGAAAAAAGTGTGGGTTGCTCGATAAACGAAAAATATGGCACAAAGCGCCCCACGCTTTTTTCACAATAATACTAGTATTTTTCGTTCATTATTGTTTTCAGCATATATTACGAATTATTTTTACTTTTTAGTTTGATGTGATTAAAACCGTGTTTTTTTAAGTTGTTCTAAATTATATTTTTTTGCTGATATAAGGTATAGATGCAATAAGTAAGAATACATAGGGAATGCCAAATATGTTGCTGCATGTAACGGTTCTCATTTTCTTTACAACACTGTTATTGTAGGTTCTATGGTTGTTCATTGTACCTGCCCGTAAAGGGATATGCACCTTGTGAAACTTACATCCATTGGCAAAAAAAAGACAAAAAGTATAACTCAATAAGGCAGTAACATCGTATTTCATTTGCTATAAAATAAAAATTTAATGACAAATTACAACACATAGTTATCAACACATCTGTAAGTTTTTACTTTGATCTTCACAATCAACTTAGATATTATGTTTCAAAATTTCAAGCCCAAATAAAAGTAAAATACACTGCAGATTTTACTTGAATGAACTCTAAAATTTCTTGCAATAAACCCTTCTGGCCTGTCATTATTTAGCCTCCACCTGCTATTGTGATCCAAGCCATAATGTATGCGATCCGCGAAGATGCGCGAACGCAGTTTTTCGCGATTGTTTTCGGCGTCTGTTGGGCAGGTGGTCGCTAACCCGTTGGCAGATGTTGCTTTGCAATCATCTCCAACTTAAACGTGGCTAGTTTATACACGATCGAATATGAAATAATTATTTATAGACTCCTATATTAGCAACAATGTATCTTGCAGTTGGATCGAGCAAAAAGTAAACTACAGTACGAAGTATTTTTAAATATCGTAAAGTCTCATACACATATAGGTATCTAAGGCATCGATAAAGGGCAAACCACATAGAACAGTTATATAAGTGCACCGGCAGCGGTTACCAATACGGAAGGATGACAGATGGCTGATCCTGTGCAGGTTTAATGGCTACACTTACAGTACAGGGTGTAAGTAAAATATGGACCGTTACAGCAGTTTCTGTTACACTGGCTATACTAATTTCACTTTCATACATCATCATCAACTCGTATTAGTCCGCTTACGGAAAAAGACTTGTGCACTGGGCGTGCCGCGCATTATGTAAATTTCGCAGCAACTTTGCGAAAATCATCATTTTAGTTAAGCGAAGCGCCCGGCAGTTTTGCTAAAATCATCATTTTACTTAAGCGAAGCGCCCGGCAACTTTGCGAAAATCATCATTCTACTTAAGCGAAGCGCCCGGCAACTTTGCGAAAATCATTATTTTACTTAAGCGAAGCGCCCGGCAACTTTGCTGCGAAAATCATCGCTTTAGGTAGCTTGAGGCGCTTGAGGTACTTTACGTTTACGTCTAAAAATAGACGGGTAAGCACCCACTCGGCCCGGTTTCGACTCAGCCCGAAGAATAATACATACCAGATATTCTATTATTTAGTACCATTTGTATACCTCAAACCTCGCAGTTTGGCATACATCAAATTGGTTACATCCTGTATTCTTCAACCTTTCTTTCTATCTATGAAGTACTTAACGATAGTCCAGGCGACAAGTCGCAAGAAGTGGAGTTGGGTAGAAAAAGGTCGGAATTTAATGAAACTTGGAGATGTTGTTCAGGGATGGTTAATTAACATTTTGTCAAGTTTTGGACCTCGAGGACCCTGTGCAAAAAGAGGAGGGGGGGGGGGGGGGGGGAGAACTGCAAAAATCTCGACCTTTCGTCAGTTTTTCGTCAATTACCTCAAAAAAGCAGAAACCAACCTTTCCTCCCAAAGATATACTTTTCCTCCACGTAGTGAGTGGGTGTGATACCACGTCAGCACCGTATGGATTTGGGAAGAACAAAATTTGCAGCACCTATATGAAGAATACCGCCCTCTCTGCAGTAGTGGCTCCGTTTCTTACATCAAACGCTACTCCTCAGCAAATCAAGGACGCTGGAGAAAAGTTCCTGGTAGTAGTTTATGGAGGCAATATTGAGAATGACAACCTTGACGACTTGCGGTACCGATTATTTACACGATCAGTGACGAAGGCTAAATTGGAACTAGCCCGCCTACCACCGACAAGGGACGCTGCCAATTACCACTCCCTCCGCACTTACCAGCAAGTACAAGCGAGGTTAGGTAATGAACTTCGCCCATCAGTTTGGGGCTGGAGCCTAACCACGCGAGGGGTACTACCAATCCGCACAACGAAAAATGCTGCGCCAGATAACATCCTCCAAATTGTTTCCTGCAAGTGCAGCAAAGGCTGTAGCACCGGAGCTTGCAGCTGCAAGAAAGCAGGTCTTAGATGCTCAGCTATGTGCAAGTACTGCACAGGCCACTCCTGCGAAAACGCCCCTGCAACTGATTTGAACGAGGAGGACTCGTCAGACATAATCGACGAAAACGACGACGGCGAGGACGTCCTTAACAGCCTGATTGTGCAGGAGGACGACGAGCAATTAGAAGCAGAACCAACGGCTAAAAAATCTCGACAGGAACTGTAATGAGTACAAATGCGTACCTACTATGTATGAGAGACGTTTCAACAATATCTCTGTTGCCTCTAGTGTATACTTTGTCAAAACCTTAATTTTGTTAATATCATTCATTTTGTTTACGAAAGGACTACGTCTTTTTTTACCTACCCTGGAACAATTATGTAGTGGAGGGAAGGAGAGGGAGAGGGAATATCGGCACAGTATATATATTAGTATATCGGTCTAAAAAGTAACTAATGTCAATACCAATATTACCGACATGATATATGGTTGGTATGAAATTACAGTAGAAAATAAGCTTTTGAGAATTGGGGTTAGGTGGGGAAGGGAGGGGGGATTGGGGGGGGTTCAAAATTAGTTATTCTAACAAGAGACCATAATAACAACAATTATTATTATTAAAATAAGAAATAAGGTTGGTTTCTGCTTTTTTAAGGTATTTTTAGCGAATTTCGGAAAAAAATATTTTCTGCGAAGCGCCATATCTCAGTAAGGAATTGACATACAGACATAATGTGAGTACTCAAATTGTAGATAATTTCACGTACTACAAAATGTTTCTGAACGCTTTTGTCGTAGGATGTAAGGAAAAAAGGTAATTGACGAAAAACTGACGAAAGGTCGAGATTTTTGCAGTTCTCCCCCCCCTCCTCTTTTTGCACAGGGTCCTCGAGGTCCAAAACTTGACAAAATGTTAATTAACCATCCCTGAACAACATCTCTAAGTTTCATTAAATTCCGACCTTTTTCTATCTGAAACCACCTGTCGTCTGGCCTACGAGAGCAAGCGGCAGATAAACGCTTCGGCTGCGAGGCACGCACCAAGGTAACTGTTATGTTGCCTTCTGGGTATGGGTAGCATTTAATGCATGACACTGGTAGCAGTAGTACGAGTTTGAGTAGGATATCCAGTATTTGTAAAAGGTTAGTAGTTACAAATGTCTTGGCACAGTCGATTTTCCAACATTTATTCTATTCTGTTCTGCGTCGGTGGCGTAACAGCTAAGGCCGCCGCCTCCTGTCCAGGAGGTCGTGGTTCGAATCCTGCCACGTACCAATGTGATTTCGAATTAAGATTTCATATGTACGTTTATCCGACGCTCTTACGGTGAAGGAAAACATCGTGAGAAAACCTGCACACGCCTGGGGAGAAACTCGCAGGTTGTGTGTGTAGTCGACCAATCCGCACTGGGCCCGCGTGGTATCGCCCTAATTCAGAGTAGCCTCGAGCTCCTCGGTGGGGAAATATATCAGCTGATATGATGATTCTATTCTATTTTTTTGTAATAATGACAACGCTTAAACCGTTAAGAACAACCGACTTCAAACATCAAATTGCTGCGTTAAGCCGAAGACGCATTTTTCCAGTGACTTGGATACACTTAAAAGTCCATATCTTGAAAACTACTGGACCGATTTTGATGAATTTCGTACTGTTCCCTAAGTTGAAAGATATTTTATCCAATAAAAAATAATTATTTTTATTCGTTTTCTGGTTTCTAAAAAATTCGGGGACAAACATAAATACATTAATGAAATTAAGCACACTTATTTAGAAGCCCATGTAGACTAAAATATACAAAAATTTTGCAATCTCAACAAAATTACATACATACGGGTTAAATTAATACTCCTTTTTTAAGTCTATTTATTAATACTAAGGTTAATAAACCGGCCAAGTGCGAGTCGGAATCTCTCATGAAGGTTTCCGTACCAAAACATCTTCATAAATAAACTATAAAGAAGATACTTGTTGTCGCTAGTTTATTTACGTTAAAAAATCACTTTTCTTGTATGGAGGGCCCCTTTATTTTTTTTAAATTGTTATTGTTTTTTTTTATCCACAATTGATAAGCCCTTGCCATCATTTCAACTGATGGTAAGTGACGATGATGCCGAAGATGGAAGCGGGCTTACCAAGATTCCTCTGGCTATCTTGCCGGAACACATCAATGCCGTTAACACTGATGTTTGGCGACATGACTTAGATAAGTCATGCTAGTCCGAGTCGCAGTTGGGCGGTTTTTTCGTATGTTTTAACATCCAGCGAGGGCTTTTTGCATATTTTTTTTTGCTTTTTATTTTAATTTGTATACCAGCCAAAATTTTGAGCAGTAAAACAAGAGATTGTTGCGTGTACATATACAAAACTTTTTTTTTACAACAGACTATCAAGACGGCCCGTCACAGAGTATCTTTACAACATTTTAGAACAAATACATGCTATCAGATTCTCGACTTACACAATCGTCCAAAACAGGGCATATTTGTAGAAGAACATCACGAAAAAACATGTTAGCACATCTTTCTTACCGTCTTTAGCATGCGCATGCGAAGACCTTTATAGGAGCATTATAAACACCCCAAAAAATAATGCATTTTGTTAAGGCTCCCCCGTCCCTAAAATTAGCAAGTCGATTCACGATGTTTAAACATCGAAAGAAATAGCTAGGAAATTAAGTTCTTGTTAGCTCGTACTGCAACGTGGCTGTTACGTCAATCGCTGTGGACCAATCGTGCAAAAATTTTGGTTTTTAATTCATTATAAATAAAATAAAAATTTCCAAAAAGTAAGATAACAAAATCATTTTATGTTGTTTTGTTATGAAGTTCACAAATTATCATAATGATTCGCTTAAAATTGGAGCAGTTCTATGGTTACAACTAGAAAAAAGGGTTCATTAGGATCATTTTACTTTAGTTCTGTGTATTAAAATAGAATTCAAAGAAAACATAATTAGTCCACGTTTTTAAAATTATTTTTTTTTGATAAAAAAATCTTTAACTGAAGTAAAAAGTAGTTACAAAGTTGGTCATTGGCTGCGGTATAAGCCTTAAACAGTGGGTCTTGGGGTCTTGTTAGGGTTCCGAAGTCAACAAGGAACCCATATAGTTTCGCCATGTCTGCCTGTCTGGCTGTTCGTCTGTTTAAAGCTGTAATTTGGCATGGGTATAAATATTAATCACGCTGGCAAAGTGGAATAATGAAATCTTGAAAAAATTTTTTTAGGGTATCTCCCCTCTGTGTAGGTGAATTTTTTGTCGTTGACGTACCCTATCGTTGAATAGATTTTTCAAAACTATTGAAACATTTATGGCTAAGTAGGCTTTTCAAGTTAAGGAGTAATAATCTACCATCTTAAGGTGTGCAGTTGATTTGTAGAAAGTTTATGGGTTTCCATGGACAAAAACCAACTGCAAATATAATTTTATTTGTAAAATATACATTTATCTTTTAATACGACTACGGAATCTTACTTTAGGCGAGTCCGACTTGCACTTGGCTGGTTTTTCCACAACAGCTTATTTATGTGGCCATTTATATAATATGTATTGTGTAGCAAGAACCCCATAAGTTTGAGGGCTCGTGACAAACAGATAAAGTTTCTTACTAATGGAACTGGAGCCGGTCGGTCCAGCCGAAATAGTGTTGGCTGAGGTAGACTGTCGATAAAATCGTGGACCTATGTATAACATTATATGTAGGTATGAAGCAACATCTCAATCAATCAATCAAATATGCTTTATTAAAAAAAAGAGAGAATAGTACAGAATAGGTAAACAGTAAAAATTTAAATTGCACAATTTAGGCGGCCTTATTGTTTAAAGCAATTTCTTCCAGGCAACCCAGAGATCCATATCTCTTGTTTCTCTAGTACAAATTTTAGGTATGGATCCTGCTAAATAAAAAACTTTGACAGTATTTGTAGTTGGTTTTGTCAGTATCGAATTATTCAAAAGGTCGTGCTTGTCGATGACTGATTTTTAATTTTAAAAGCTACTATCGACATTCAAACTATCGATAGGCAATGTAGTTGAAGCCACACTAGTCAGAGATAAAGCTTACGAAACTAAACGGTTTCGGGAACAATGCTCTCTCTATTTGTGTTGATAACGGCCGATAAGAAAGCGTGCTAAGGTGTTGAGGAGAATGGCTGCTTTTCTTTAACGTTTTTATCTTATTTCAGTTATCGTTCGTATAAAAAAGAAAAAAATTAATCATGTTTGTCAATAGAGAATGATAAAATAAGACTTTATCTTTTGAAAACAGTGCCTTTTGGGGTTTTGTACACTCAAATTGTAATCTTCGGGACCCTTTTACCCTATTAATAGGTCTCGCTGTCCGTATGTCTGTCAACGGGCTGTATTTTATGAACCGTAATAGATAGAAAATTTCTATTGCCGCTATAACAACAAATAATATAAGTAATAATAAAAAAATATAAATTAAAGGAGGCTTCCATACAAGAAACATGTCCTTTAAAGGCTTTTTTGTTTTTGCTCTTACAAGCGTGAAACTTGGTGAGGTTATAGTACTTATCCTAAAGTATAACATCAAGTACATAATAAAATCTCGCCAAGTGTGAGTCTGAACTGAATGAAAAAACAATACATTTTTCTGCCGCTCGCGTTGATATCTTTTTTGTAATGAGTAGGTATCATTGTCATAGTTGTGTGGAGAGGTGTGGTGGTACGGAACCCTCGTAGCGCGAGTCCGACTCGCACTTGGTTGGTTTTTTATACACACTAGCTTTAGCTCGCGGCTTCACCTTAGCTTTTATGACTGTATTCGAAGGCGCGCAGTGCGCAAGCAGCTTACGATTATAAAAAGTAATCATCTCTACCCTATTCTATATACTTGGGATAGTGAAGCTTTCTATTAGTAAAATATTTTTTTACAGTTCAGAAGTTCTAAAGGTTACCCCCTCCATACAAAGAACATACAAATTAATCTTCTAAAATAATAGTACTTACAGATATTTTTTAATGAAAAAGTAAAATTTTCTGGTAGTAAGAGTTAAAGATGCCAAAGAATAATTTACGTACCAAAATGTAACGCTTAATAAGTCCTTCTTTATAATTTTATTTTTTTTAAAAACACTAAGCATAAAATTAAACAACTTTAAGACCAACTTTCTATTCTAAAACGCGCACGTGCGCTCAAATTAGAACTCAAGATAAAGCCTGCTCGTACTATTAGTTCATTGGAGTACAAACTCACTTTAGTGCTACAAAAATCTTTATTAGTACATCAAAAAAACCAGTGTATACCTAATGTTCCTAGACATAAAGATTGTTTTGGAACGTAATATGCTGACCGTGTACAGGTTTGGTCGAAGCCTCCAACGAGTTACGGCGCCAAATATAACGGGACAAACACACACCACAACTTTAATGTGTATGTGTGTTTGTCTGGAGATAAATTTGAAGAGGAAGAAGGAAACTCGCTTAAAAACTTGTCCGTGTAGGTTTTTAGAAATCTTTTTTTTTTAATTTTTTTTATTCGCAATTGGTAAACCCTTAACAACATCTCACCTGGTGGTAAGTGACGATGTTGCCGAAGATGGAAGCGGGCTTACCAATATTTCCCAACGCAATGGGGAACTGGCTATCTTATCTTCAAGCCGGAACACATCAATGTTGTTAACATTGATATTTTCCTAAAAGAAGAATGGGCAAAATTGTATACAGTGTGGGCCTTTGGCGGCCAAGGATAATTTTGATGTTTATTCGCGTGGTTTAGTCCTACAATTACTGTGGAAAAGTTTTATTTCCGACTACCGAGATTTAAAAAAAAGACTTATTTATTCATTATCTAACATTTTTGAGCTCCATAATAGTTTATGTTGAGTACAAAAATGAAAAAGGCAGGTGAAATAACACATCTTATCAGCTCATATACGTCTCCACCGAGGGGCTTGAGCCTACACTGAATTAGGGCGATCGGGCTTTAGTCGACCACGCGGGCCCAGTGATGGTTGGTCGACTTCACACACGACCTTCGATTTTCTTCGCAGGCGTGTGCAGGTTTCCTCACAATGTTGTCATTCACCGAAATCTAGATAGAACCCAATGTTTTTTTATCCCAATTTTTTTTTTCCATTTATTCGTTATGAAATATAATGGTAAATTTCTCCAATGCAAGAAATTGTGAAAAGGTTTTTTTTACGTCAAAATGAATAAAGACCGAGAACTGTTGATGAAGTTGTTAAACATATCGTATTTTTTTCCTTTTGATAGTTCCTTCTGATAGTTATAAATAATGCAATGAATAAACCTAAACCGTAATTATCTAGACTATTAACACTAATTCTGACAGACAACAAACTGCTCACATTAATTCTCAATCAAAGTGGCAAAAGAAAAGTACGTAGCTGTGAGACCCACGTTTTTCAACCTGTGCCTCACTGCGAGGGTACGCAGTGAGGCGGTTAACATATTGAATTTTTAATCTATGGTAAAAACTATGATTTGACGGACCGTGGCTCGCGTGGGAATCGTACCACTCGCACGATTATTGCACTTAATCACTCCACAAATCTGTTAAGCTTGTTACCAAGAGTTTAGAGTAGGAATAATGTACTTTATTTTCATTACATTAATTAACATAAGTTTGAGTGAGTACGTTAGGTCCTAACGTATTAGAGTTCATTAACTTGAACTTGGATATTTCTTGGCATAAAGGTTATCGGAGCATTGCTGTAAAAAAGCTAATTTTTATGAGAAGTGCATTTAGATATCGATTATCAGTACTTTTATGTCATGTCAATTGACAGTTAATGTTACGAAATGTGACAGGTTCAAAGCGGATATTCAAATATTATTGATAATGATAAATTTTCATTAAGAATGAGCTATTTTACAAAAGTTTACAGAGACCCCACACTAGGCAATGCCTGTATCGTGGTAGCCCTATAATATACGACTAGCTGTTTCCCGCGGCATCACCCGCGTGGACAACGTTTCGAGGGTGCGCGCGTGGAAAAAAGCAGCCTATGTGTTAATCCAGGTCCTAATCTTTCTATCCACCAAATTTCAGCCAAATCCATTTAGTAGTTTTTGAGTGAAAGAGTAACAAACATACATCCATACATTCTTACAAACTTATGCATTTAAAATATTAGTAGGATAATAGCAAGTTATTACAATTACGCGGCTGTATCAATATATCTTATGAAGAAAAATAACAAAATGAACAAAATTATACAAATATAAAATAACTTATACTTAAAGATGCATTTGTGCGGGTGTTTATTGTGTGTATATGTTGTACTTAGTCGAATAGTTAGCATACACCTACATTTCCCTACGTAAGAAATCGATCAATCG
Source organism: Coleophora flavipennella (assembly GCA_947284805.1). Classification (NCBI taxonomy): domain Eukaryota; kingdom Metazoa; phylum Arthropoda; class Insecta; order Lepidoptera; family Coleophoridae; genus Coleophora; species Coleophora flavipennella. The sequence continues at coordinate 3,695,692 of OX369256.1, forward strand.
CTACTTACATTGTCGTAATCGAGTGGGATTACCTTGACGACAAACAAATACAAAACATTTATCTTATCATACTTTTCATGTCAAAAACAAAAAACGTCGGTGGCTCAACCGGTAACGACTCGGTCCATCTAACCAGAGGTACCGGGTTCAAATCTGGACGGCCAATGTACCAATGAGTTTTTCGAAACTAACGTACATATACTCTCCGATTGCTTTAACGGTGAAGGAAAAACATCGTGAGGAAACCTGCACACGCCTGCGAAGAAACTCGAAGGGTGTGTGTGAAGTCGACCAACCCGCACTGGACCTGCGTGGTCGACTAAGGCCTAATCGCCCTGATTCAGGGTAGGCTCGAGCCCCTCGGTGGGGACGTATACGAGCTGATATAATAATAAATATCATACTTTTCATGTCATTGTATGGAAACGCGGAAACTCTTACCCTACCTCAAGCATTTACTTTCGCTACATTTAAAGTCTGAATTATTTTGCACCTACGCCTATCGTTCGATCAGAACGGAAGTAAATTTAAATCGTCTGATAGCGAATGCCCCACCGGAAACGACGCACCTAAAATTGATGAATTAATAATTTACGCTCTACAGACTATACATTGCTCGTTTTTCGGTGTTCCTTTACCTTCAAATAATGTGGTCATAATTGCAAGCAATAATTATGACATTTTAAACACCTTGAGATTAACCTGATATTACAATTGAAATGATAGTGCATCAAAAATAACTATTTAATAAATTTCACTCCAGCTAAAATTTTAAAAACCTTACTCGTTTTGTTCCATTTGAAGTCTTCCATTTTTTATTTATAAAAATTACAAAATGAGAACATCAATGACGCTGATAAACTACGATGTCACTTCTAGGTATTATATACATTTCTAGAACGAAATTTCGTTTTTGACAGATGGTAAAAGTAACTCAAATGAAGCAGTCATCATCTCTATTGGCGGTAGAATAATAATACTATGGAACTTTTTAAAAATGGCACATTTTTCTACACTTTCATGTTTATGTCCGCAAGGTTACTAAGTATGTAGGTATACAGGATGCAACAAAATTAGTGCAGGAACCGTTAACCGGAAGTTCTAATCATCATACTATAAACAACTTTCCCAAAGAGACGGTTAATTCCCGAAAATATTTTTGGACTTATAATATAATTTCTCGTTAACTAATTTTGTGCATTTTTGTTTGTATAGAGATAATATAGTGCAATGCAATGTTCCTAGGTAAAAAAAAATATATGATGTGTAGTAGAAACCCCAAAATAACAGATCCTACGCCAAACTTGTTACACCATGTCACACTATAAACACACTGCGTACAAACGGCCGTGAAATGTCATTTCTAAAAACAAATGACGAAAAAACAAAATCACGGCGAAATCCTATACGTTCGAGAACCAAACTACAGTGTAAACTCTATATAACGACACTCAAGGCACCGGGCATTTTGTGACGTTATTGAGAGTTTTCGTTATATAGAGAGAAATTAGCCTCAAAGTAAACCAACTGGAGCCAGAAAATATTGACGTTTTGAAAAGAGTGAATCATTATATCGAGTGACGTTTTACAGTAGCAATCTGTATCAATCTGGGTGACGAGGAAATTGATGTCGAAATCTAGAGGGCGGCAGGGAGTGTCCATTATAGGCTTTAAGAACAGGACTATCTATCCTAGATCAACTTCAATCTTTCACTGAACTTCTAGTCTTGGGTGCAGTAATGAACTCTTAGAGCAGTTCATATAATTCCTTCTAATTATGTAAGTATGTAAAGTGACACGCACAGTAAGTATTGATGACTGCAAGTCCGTATCTATGCCAACTGTAGCGGAACAGCGGTTAGTAATAACTCTGAGAACTAGGTCTGGAAAACCTGGAACGCGGAATGTGTAAGGCATTGATTTAATGACTATGTTTTTATAAGTAGTAATGGCTATATTTATGGGAAAGTGGTAAGTTGCCCAGTAGCTGCCAACCGTTCAAGTTGTCCTGTTGTTCAAGACTCAAGATATTAATGGAGGCCTGCAGCTTCCTGAGTGACGTGAAAAGCTAAATGCTTTAGGTAGGTACTTAAAATCTATGGTAATATTAATAAAAGTAAAGTTTGTAAGTATGTATGTAAGTTTGGACATAAGAAGTAACCTCTGAAACTACTCATCCGATTTTAAAAAAAACCTTTAGAATCAACATAGGCTAAACAAAAGAACATCGCGCATGCAACTAGCGCCCAGCGCATCCTCGATCCAAATTACTAAAATAGAGGTTAAAACTATAAAACTAAACTTAGGAAGCACTTACAACATTAACACTTAGATTATATTATACGGTCCTTCTGAAATACCTAAGAATATTCCAGGGGTGTGTAGCTCACGAAAACAGGGTTAAAAATTATTTTTTTTTTTAAATTGTAAAACAAACAGTTCAAAATGTTGTAATTAAGGGTAGGCTCAATTCCCTTAGCGTATATGAGTTGATATGATGATGTTTAAAATTTTTGCGAATTATTTATCTATATAGTCTAGGGCAGGGTAAAAACGGGTAGTACCTATAACAGCTGATAAATTAGGAGTCTAAAAATATGTAGTTTCCTTTTTACACTATTTATATATCTTTAAAAACATGTTGTGATAAAAACGTAAAACATTCATTGAGAAATAATGCAGACTTAACGTTAGTGAAAGATTGCGTAAATTACGTGGTCTTAGAACACTGTCTTGCAGAAAACACACGGCTTAGATATAATAACGTGCTAATATGGAATTTTCTATAAAGATAAGTATGTACCTATTTAAATATTTTTTAAGTGCGCGATACACTATCTAAAAGTTAATAGTTTGGTGGCTAAAAAAACTAATGTTTTACGTAAATGAGTAAAATAATTGCATAAATTGAGATCCACTTTGAAACAACAATGTAGTTTAAATCCACTTATCAAGTCTTACTTGACAGTTCCACAAAATATCTGATGGCATATATATAAAACCCTGTAAATACGCTAGACGCCTAATAGAAGTAAAATAATTGTATTCAGTTTTTGTTAATTTTATTTTTGTTGTCAAGGGTTTACCAATTGTGAATAAAAAAAAAAATCAAAAAAGAACTACACCAGTTTTCATAAAATTAACTACATACCCTAATGTATAAAAAAATAATCATAAATATCGGTTTACAATCTGCAAAGATATCACGTAAAAAACATACAAAACAGTCATACAGTCGAATTGAGCACCTCCTCCTTTTTGGAAGTCGGTTGAAAAATAATCGTCAGACATAACTAAAAACCCGTATTTTTTGCAAACTTCATGCCCCACAATTTTCAAGATCTCAGCCAAGGTGTCCATTAAATCTACTGACTGGTATATAATCATTCCCTGTTTTTGTGCAACACACATTTTTTCTTACAAAAAGGGCTTGAAAAAAAAAAACGGCGAGTTCTGCGCAATTATTTTTGATTTCGCATAGAATATTTTTCTGCATGTTTTCATGCTGATGTTCTTGTTAAATAAAACAATAGAATGAACACTCTTAACATGCAGATTGCAGCATACAGGGTGTAACAATATTGGTGTAGGACCCATTAACAGGAGCACCTACTCATCAACTTTTATTCTACAAGTTTGCTGAAATGGCAAAAAAAAACTTTAGTCCTCATACAAATCGATCTGCTGATAGACCGAAACATGACGAGAGATTTGACTATGGGTTTCTCGAGGAAGTTGTTCAGTATGATGAGTAGACATCCCCCCCCTCCCCTCAGTGAACGGATCCTACACAATTTTTGTACATCCTGTATATGTGAAGAACTCTGAATTCGAATAAAGAGAGTTGGTGATTGGTCTTTCGTGACACGCAAAGGCGGGGCGGGTTCGATTCCCGTTCTAGATAAACTGTTGCGTGTGCGTTTGGTTCGTGATGAGAACGGATAGGGTCATTTTCCTACGAGTATCTTCTGGTCTATCATTTTTCCATCTTTTTTAAATAAGTTACATATTTTTGGTACGGCTTTGTTACACACACTTTTGATTTGCTAGAAGTTAATATTAGAAGAAAGTACCAAAAATAATCAGGTTTGAATTTTATTTAAGCTTAATCTTAAGATTCGACCCTAAACTTATGACACTTATCTGCTATAAATTTAATTTCTAAACACGATATCAAACGTGCGTTGACTTCAGTATCTCAAAGAGTCAATCAAAGCCGAGGTCTCACACTAGTGGTGTGGTTTCATATCAAGCGAATGACCGCTATCGCTAGAACCGGTCGGATGCGCAGACGCCGATTTCGGGGAACAGCCTGTTAACCTTTTTCAACTAATCAGTGTGAATTAGATGCTACGTCGACCATAAGCTCATTACAAATAAATTACGGTCTAGTTAAATTTTCTATTTTATTATTATTACATTTAATTGCGTTCTTGTAACTAATCAAACATAGCTACGGATTCAGTCATTCTATTAAACATTCACAACCAACGATACAACATCTCAACTGAACTTTAAACCACAAAATAGTAGTTTACCCAAAATTTAACTAAGAAACTAAATGAATCGTTAAATTCATGCACCATTAACACTCACTGCCCGTATCGGACCCAGAATAGACCCTAAAGTTTAAAAACCGTTTTGCGTCAACGAAACTGCCCTATATTGGTACATCCCTTGAGTAAAATAGGGAGATCAGCCATCCGTGCAATGACTCCAGGCCCTAACAGGAACAGGTACCTTAATACAAAATCCCAGTACGTAATTACGAATAAATAACTATACGAAACTATAGGATGCGACGTCCCGTCTCGCTTCCGCAAACATGGAAATGAGGTAAGAAATGCTCTGTCCCGCTCTTCCGCTCGCGTTGATGTCTTTTACTCCCGGCTACGACTTTTGAAGCCGCGTATATGGAAAATGCAGAAAAACTTGAACAAATTTTTTATAGGGTTTTTTTTATTTGCTGAAAAATGGCAAACAGTTGATGCTAGTCATGAAACTGAACAACTTTGCCCAAAGTACCTATACAATGGAAAAAAAGGAAAAATTAGGATGGGAAATCAACATTTTTGTTTTTTCTAATTGTATAGGTTCCTAAGGGACAGTTGTTCAGTTTCATGCAGCCACTAAAATAACCTTGTTTTTTTTATTCACAATTGGTGAGCCCTTGACATCTTCTCACCTGATGGTAAGCGAGCTTACCAAGATTCCCTAACGAACTGGCTATCTTATCTTTAAGCCGGAGCACATCAATGCTGTTAACATTGATGCTTGGCGGCAAGACTTTGATAAAATCTAGCCAGTGCGGGCTTGGAAAATGCCCTTTACTTTGAATTAATTTAGCATTTTAATATCTGTTTATCTGTTTTTCCTTCATAATGTAATGTGAAACCACAATGCTTCTGGAAAATTTGGATTGCGATTACTCCTATCAAACTTTCACAGAATTGATATAAAAACTTAGTCATTGTAACTTTAACAATAATTCTTACTTAAACATTACGGAGTCCGTCATTTGTGATATTTATTTATCTATCTATACCTAAGTAATAGAGTATAATTTGCAACACGTTTTGTCTATATTAAAAGAAGCTTAGCCCACCTGAAGGAAAGTAGCTACTGCCACGTATAATTTACTCAAGATTTTCTTTCAACTGTTTTACCTGTTGTTTAACATGTACAACAGTTGACAAAAAATCTTGTAACAAGATTGATGTGTTTTCTTCCCATATACTGCAGAGATACAATCGTTGCCTTTGAATTAAGGCTGTAAGGGCCGGGAGTGCGCGGGAGTGCGGGAGGAGGGATCGAGATCCACGACAAGCCTCCGAGAACCGGCCCTCTTGCCCTAAGCTTCGTTATTTTAGGAGGGAACAAGAGGTTTTAAAATTTCAAGACCTAGTTAGAAGGCACAATGTATGCTAAATAGAAATGAAAGTGCAGCATTGTACATGAACAATGATTTCACAAGAGTATGATTAACATAAATAACACGCTTTTTAAACTTAAACGTAAAAATTTTATAGTATTTGCATATTTTGCTTGTTTCTATTTAATTTGAGTTTTGAAAAGCCCAAACAAATCAATAATAGCATGCATTTTATTCACAAAAACAATGGGAACAAAAATATTAGAAGGGCTCACCTTCGCGCTGTGGAAGAGTGCACTATTCCGTGTCATTTTTGCCTTTGTCATGATGCTAATCCGTCCAAAAGTCACTCACAGCACAGTTCTTATCACATCACTACAGTAGAAAGTTGATTTTTCATTGAAAATCACGGTGTGTTTATGGGAAAGAAAAGTCCGTTCTTGGAACGCGCGGCCGCGAGCGGTGTTTACAACCGAAGATCGTACGTGGGAGTGTAGCGCTGTAGCGATGCGCGGACGCAGAGGGCGATGCTAGCGACACCAGGGCGGCGGCGGAAAACCGAACTAAGGCAAGCGTACGCTACGCTGAACGTAGTAGTACGGGCATGGGAGGCTTTGCTTGGTTTGTTGTTAGCGTCTTGAGGCAGCTTTTGGCGGCCATTTTGTTTACCTGCTGTGACGTAAGCATGGCGGGAACAGGGCAGGTAGATAGAAGGACTCGACAACTTTTTAATAAATTAATGTTACTGGAAGGGAGGTTTATTTCAATGCAACTACTTACTTAAGGATTTTGTGAAAGACATCACAGGAAAACCCACTAAATACTTAAACAAAATTATATGGAAAATCAGTGCCAAAAATATTCCCTAATTAACTGAACCATAATAAAACCTCATACATTTTATCATAATTATATATCTTAAAATTGAAAATAAGTAACAATTGGCCTGTTCCGTGTCGAAAAATTAGCTTTTTTGAGCTTTCGTATAAGATTTACGAGTATATTCCACCAAGCAACGTTCGATTTTGGTAAAGCTGTTTTGTCTGTAGCCTGCAGACCAGAGAAGTACGATTAATAATAACCTCTCCTACCTGCGTCGGAGTGTAATAACTTTTTTTTTATTTATCCCGAGCAGGTGCGCTTTTGAAAAAAGTTCTTCGAAACGGAGGGGAGAGTAGTTTCGATGCTGGCATGATGCATTGTCTTCAATAAACACGATTATCCATTAAAACCACCTTGCAGTTTTATCAGCATTCACAACATAAAGCTAAAAACTTTAACATTTGGCATGGCAGTTTATTTTTAAACAGTTTTTAACAAGAAACGTGCATCTGAGATGTAAATTGTGTGTGACTGTGGGCATTATAGTAAGAATAACGTAAAGTAGAAGACTACATACGTTTAAAGCATTAAATAAGTAAAATTATACAAAATAGAGGATATTTAAATTTATTTTATTTTTTGTTTAACATTTTTATTCAATTATTTTTTCTGTTGTTGTTGCTCGCGTACTACCTGTCTTCTAGCTTTTTCTCCGAGCACTGGGTTGTCGGGTAGAAATCGCTCTCAGCGATAAGACCGCCTAAACTACGTCTCTCAGTTGACAATTAAATTTTGTATATGTATTTATTTATTTTGATGTACAATAAAGAGTTATTTGAGTTTGATATTATTATATACGTGTTAGGTAACATAGAATATCTTTTGTTTTCGAGCAACTGATGAGCGCGGACGAAGGAGTAAGAAGGAGAAGGTATTGTGTTATGTATGGCAAAAGAAATCAAACTTTCAATTTTAATGGGGAATAATATATAGACCAAAAAACGATAAATAAAAAGCCGACCAATTGCGAGTCGGAGAAGAAATTTCTGAGGGTTCCGTACCACACCTCTCAACACAACTTTGAAAATGATACCTATTCAAATTACAATCAAAAGGTATTAACGCGAGCGACATAAATATGCTTCATAGGGCTCCGAAATCAACAAGAAACCCTTATAGTTTCACCATGTCTGTCTGTCTGTCTGTCCGCGGCTTAGCTCAGAGACTATAAGTACTAGAAAGCTGTAATTTGGCTTGGGTATACATATTAATCACTTTAACAATACAAATATGATTCGGGGATCGGTTCGTGAAATATTAAGCTTTAAAGTGCTAATTTTTGTTCGAGTCAGGGTTGTCCCCACCTCCCACCCCCATCCCCTACCAACTAAACCGCTGTTTTAGGACATTTGAAAAAAAAATGTTAATAGTAGGACATATAATCAATTTAAAAGAAAAACTATCACGGCTAGACTTTCTTAGTTTAGGAGTAATAGTAGACCAACTTAAGGTGTGCAGTTGGATTTGAAAACTTTTCATAAATTTTCCATACAAAATGTTAACATTATAATTTTCTTATATAAAATATATATTTATATTTTTAAAGGCAACGCAATCCTACTTTGTGCGAGTCCGACTCGCACTTGGCTGGTTTTTTTTTTATTCAGTTTGGATTCCTCAGCGCGAGTATGGCTCACACTAAGCCGGTTTTTATTACTTGTTGTTTTACTTCAGGAATAGTATACTACATATATATTACTTGTTGTTTTACTTCAGCAATAGTATACTACCTATATATTTACAGCACGTTTCACGCTTGTATGTATATTACCGTTTTTACTATAGAGCTAAGAATACCTTTAAAAACCTACAAAAAAATGTTATTGTATAAATTTACTTTTTTTATTTTTATTGTTTTTTTGTTATCTATTTATCTACCCGACCGATTGCGGTCATGGCGACCACTTCGACTTTTTGTTATGGTGGCAATAGAAATACACATTTTGTAAAAATTTCAACTGTTTATCTATTACGGTTCATGAAATACAGCCCGCTGACTGACAGACAGCGAAGTCTTAGTAATAGGATCCCGTTGGATACCCTTTGGATGCACGGAACCCTAAAATGAATGTGCCTATATGTGTGTTTGTGTGCTTCCGTCCAGTGCTCTACTGCCTAAATTACTGAAGAGTTTTTGCATACAATTTGTGTTAGGGAAATACTATTTAATATCTCCAGCCGTATTCTTAAAAAAAATCCTAACAATCTTTAGGGTTGTCACCATAGTAAAAAACATAGTTTGATGAAACTGTGTAAGCTTAATATGGCCTTCGTCATTCCAGGAAAAATCTGAATCAGTAACCTAATACCAAGGCCTGGGATGACTTAAGCACATAAGATGTCAGATTACGGTGTGCATATTTTGCATACGAATTCCTCTAAGCCCGCTAGCCGTATGAGCTGTAGGTGCTGTCGCAGACCTACGAATAAGACATGTATAAGAGTTCCTTCTGGAGGCCTGCGTCCAACTTTACAATTAATGACAGTTTACTATCATCATCATCATCATCATATCAGCTGAAAATCGTCCACTGCTGGACAAAGGCCTCCCCAAGGATTTTCACGACGACCGGTCGTGCGCTGCCCGCAACCATAGGCTTTCCGCGAACTTCACCATGTCGCCACTCGAGAAATTTACTGCCCCATCGGCCATCTGTTCTACGAGCTATGAGCCCTGTCCACTGCCACTTCAGTTTAGCGATTTTACGATCAGGGAACGAAAAATCTTATTTCTATCTTGCCTTTCTCATCTTCTTAGCCCGATGATCAAAGGATCGTCACATGGCCAGAACTGTACAGGTCCTCGCTTTTTTATCCACAATTGGTAAGCCCTCGACATCATCGTAGTAAGTGATGACGGTGCCGAAGATGGAAGCGGGCTTACCAAGATTTCAATGGGGAACTGTCTATCTTATCTTATCTATTCTTATCTTCAAGCCGGAACACATCAACGCTGTTAACATTGATGCTCGGCGGCAATACTTAGATAAAATGGTGGTAGCTAGACCGGCAGGCTTATAAAATGCCCTTCCACCAACCAAACTCAGTCACACAAAGTTAGACTTCGCTGGGAATCGAACCCTCGACCTCCTGGTATGAAGCGAATGGACTAACCATTACGCCACGGAGGCAGAGGCCCCGATATACATATCCAAAAAATACTAAGTCGACGGCTCCTTTCTACGGTAGCACCAGACATGCTAAACGAACCAAACTTTAGTATTTTTGTAGCCCTGGGCCTTTCACGATCTACCTGAGTATATCTGGGCAGATCGCTGGGAATCGAACCCGCGACCTCCTGAAGTGAATCTAATTAACTTAACCATTACGCTACGGAGGCGGTTCGGCAGTTCGGCGGCTTTAAGAAATTATGAAAAAGCCGTTTAGAATATTTTATTCAATCATACACTTCATAACGTAGGTAAAGGTCGGAGTCAAAAGCCATGAATACGAAATCTCTTCTGCCCGGAGTCACACCCACCATGTAAACTATCGAGCCGATGAATAGAAGATAATATGAGATAAGATAAGATAAGATAACATTTATTCGACAAAAAATACACACAGACAAAATTAAAATAACAAAAAGGTACAAATAACACCCAAAACAAAAAAAGTAGACAAATATAAGTACGCTACAGTTATGAAAAAGTCAATGTGCACTTTGCCGAACTGATTGTTACTTCACATCATACATCAAATGCATTACAACGCTGTCGCAACACTTCTCACTTTTCTACGAGTGCGGTGGGTATACCATACCATGCATATTCAGGGAGGAATTCAGGATGAAAAGGGCATCTGGAGCCTAGAACCTTGAAAGTAGGTAGTACTAAAAATTACGCGACTGTAGCTGGGATACCCTGGGTGGACTTCGCTCAGGGAGTTGATTGATATGATACGTTTTAACTTGCTTTTTTTTCCCCTCGGAATGCGGAGGAGGGAGGAGGATAAATGCTTTTGCGCATACCAATACAGCCGGCTGTATTGGTTATGTGGGACTCACAGCCCTGCGCCTATATGCATACATACACATACACATATATACCTAAAGTATATATTTACTAGCTGTTTTCCGCGGCTTCACCCGCGTGGACCACGTTTCTATGACTTTTCGAGGGTGCGCAGTGCGCGAGCCGCAAGCGGCTCACGAGCGTGGTAAACGTAGCCTATGTCTTAATCCAGGTTCTAATCTGTCTACCTACCAAATTTCAGCCAAATCCGTTCAGTAGTTTTTGCGGGAAAGCGTAACAGACAGACAGAGTTACTTTCGCATTTATAATATTAGTAGGGATATACCCAGGACCGCACTACCCACTAACAACCCTCTGTAGCTTTGACAGCTAAGCTACATTGAAAGCTAATCGGAGCGACGCTATCCTAGGGAGGGGGGTTTTTAACTCACGACGTATATTGCTTTAAATATCCCCTACCAATTTGTAGCCCCACCCTTACAAAAAAGGCTTCAAATGGTTCACAGTGTTACAGAACGTTCCACAACATTCGAGAGTGTTCTGGAACGTTCCACAATGATCTGGGATGTTGTTGTGGAATACTCTTGAATACTCTTAAATGTTTTGGACTGTTCTAAAAAAATCTAGAGGGCGAAACGTTCAGCCCTTATATCTTAAAAAGCGCGCCCTTCAAGTAAAAACGGGAACCTTGTTCATGATAGGGGGGGGGGGAGGACGGGGGGGACAGAGGGCTACCACACCATAAACTCCCTTGAACCTACGGGGACTCGTTTCTGAGTTTTAGCGGCACGCACATTTCACACTTACTTTTATAGTATACTAGCTGTTACCCGCGGCTTCGACCTCTCAGGACCCGGTGAAAAGTTTTCTGTACCTATTCTCAGACCTACTGAATATACACAGACAATTTCTTGGAAATCCGTGTAGCCATTTCGGAGGAGCATGGCAACTAACATTGTGAGACGAGAATTTTATGTATACAGATAATAGATGTTGATTTATCGTTTATGTGTATGATTTACTGCATAGTAGGTATATGACTTACTGTCTACACTAATCAATTATTATCATCATGGTTGGCTTTTTGCATCTATAACACACGCTATAGTCAAAACTGTCTACCACATACAGTGTCTAAAACATAAGTTATCTGGAAGAAATTATTATGTGCAACAAGACCAGCCAATTTTACTACTATTGCTTTTTATTAGGGTTCCGCACAGCCAACGGGTGCCCAACGGGACCCTATTACTAAGCCTCCACTATCTGTCCGTCTTTCCGTCCGTTTGTCAGCGGGCCGTACTTCGTGAACCGTAATAGGTGGACAGTTGAAATTTTCACAGAACGTGTATTTCTGTTGCCGCTGTAACAGCAAATACTAAAAATTAGAAAAAGTGAAAAAATAAGGTGGGTCTACAAACAAAAAACGTGTTTTTTATAGGTCTTTAGAAGTATTTTTGATTTAGCTCTATCGTACAAACGGCAATACATATAAGCGTGAAACTTGATGTGCTTATAGTACTAATACTGAAGAAACAAAAAAAATAATAAAAATCAGCCAAGTGTGAGTCGTACTCGCGCTATGGAGACAGAACTGAATGACAAAAAAAGCATATTTTATCGCTCACGTTGATTTCTTTTGTTTAAAATGTGAATAGGTTGTGTGCGAGAGGTGTACTAGTATGGAACCCTCGGAGCGCGAGTTTTTTTATTAATTTGTACGAGCGCGACTTGCGCGGTGCGAAGGGGTCGAGAGAGGAGGGCTGCCAGCCACGGCATCACCGCCATTCCATATTGGGACTCCACATTGAGGTTGTGTGTGTGTGCATCGTAATAGCAATTTGCCTTTTTACTGATTTGCGAACACCAGTCAGTGTCATCCTATCCTATTATATTATAAACGCGAAAGTTTGCAAGAATGTATGGATGTATGTTTGTTACTCTTTCACGCAAAAACTACTGAACGTATCTGGATGAAATTTGGTAGGTAGACAGATTAGGACCTGGCTTGCGGCTTGGGCACTGCGCATCCCCGAAAAGTCATAGAAACGTTGTCCACGCGAGTGAAGCCGCGGGAAACAGGTAGTTCATTATAAATAAAAGTTATACAGTCCACTGTTTCTTTCAACCACCTTGGAGCCGTAACAATTACACTTGTCTATTTCATTTTTGCTTTTTAACCCTCCATCAAAGAATCACACTATGAGATGTTAGTACTAATATATATACTTTGCTATGAGACAGTAATGGCAAAGTATATACTATTAGTACGAACATACAGTATGGACACTCCCTGACGCTCTCTAGATTGCGACCTCACCCCCTCGTCACCCAGATTGATACAGATTGGTTACAGTTTGGCTGTCGAACGTATAGGATTTCGCCGCCATTTCGTTTGTTCCGTCATTCCTTTTTTGAAATGGCATTTCTGGCCCGTTGTATGAAGTGTCCAGGTCCAAGTTCTTTATTTAAACCTTAAAAAATCCATCAAAGAATTACAGTATGAGACAGTAATGGGCACACTCAAGTCTACAACCGCCCCTGTATTCTGTAAAGTAGTTCCTAGGCGCTGTCTCAGGTTCCCTTTGTTTGAAGGCACGTGCGAGCCTGTGCTTGGCTGCCTTTTGTACGTCCCCATAAAGTGCGCACTGCGGATTAGAACAGAGGTATGACACTTATACCTACTATACTACAAATTACAGGTTCTTTTAGCACAGTGTTTCCCAACCTGTGGGCCAAGGGCCCCTGGGGGTCCACGAGCATACGTATGGGGGTCCGCAGTCTCATCTCTGGACAAATTATCAATAATAAATGCCACCAAAAGTCTTGTAATCACTACACTTACTTACATTGGAATACGATTTGGGATTACAACTTAGTAGTAACCTGAACCCGAATATCACCAATTTAGTAACACCAACCTTCACATTAATGTATTATTTATAAATATATTTTTGTTGTATTTGTTGTATTAAAATAAATGTTTCGATATTTATTGTTGTTTTTTTTTATTAAGAGGTCCTTGAAAATTGTGATTGATTGATTACCAAGGGGTCCTTGGCTGAAAAAGGTTAGGAAACGCTGTTTTAGCAGAACTTTATTCTCTAGCTGATATGCCGTGGAACATGTTTTTGACCTAACCGCGGACTATGTTTAAAATATTTATGACTTGGCCTAAACTGGACTAATCTCGCTTGAGGATGGCGAATGAAATCGACATTTCATAAAATCAACAACACTAATGCAAAACAAACGTGTTTCCGAATTTCGATTTCATATGTACGTTTATAAGCGTCGGTGGCTCAAACGGTAACGACTCGGTCCATCTAACCAGAGGTACCGGGTTCAAATCTGGACGGCCAATGTACCAATGAGTTTTTCAAAAACTTACGTACATATACCTACCGATAGCTTTAACGGTGAAGGAAAAACATCGTGAGGAAACCTGCACACGTCTGCGAAGAAACTCGAAGGTTGTGTGTGAAGTCGACCAACCCGCACTGGGCCCGCGTGGTCGACTAAGGCCTAATCGCCCTGATTCAGGGTAGGCTCGAGCCCCTCGGTGGGGACGTATATAAGCTGTTATAATAATGTACGTTTATCCGACGCACTTACGGTGAAGGAAAACATAGTGAGGAAACCTGCACACGCTTGCGAAGAAACTCGAAGGTTGTGTGTGAAGTTGACAACCCGCACTGGGCCCGCGCGGTCGAGTATAGCCTGATTGCCCTAATTCAGGGTTGGCTCGAGCCCTTCGGTGGGGATGTATATAAGCCGACCATAATCTCGAAATTAACTCAAATAAAACGAAACTAATTCAATTTAAACCCTACCAGAAAAGAAAACTTAATCTCATACCGTTATCTACTAATTTGAATATTTCCGAGGAAAGCGCAGTCACACTGTTAGGGGTAACAATAGATTCACATTTGGACTGGAACACGCATACAGAAAAACTAAAAACCAAATTGTCTCAATTCACTTACGCACTATCCGTTCTAAAAAGAAATACTCACTACGAGTCAGCCCGGGCTGCCTACTTCGCGTACGCACACGCTTGGCTGCGATACGGCGTTATCATGTGGGGGCACAGCGCACATGCTGATGGCGTCTTCGTTTTACAAAAGAAATGTCTACGTATACTCCTAAATATAAAACCAAGAGTCTCTTGTCGCCCGTTTTTTGAAAGTGAAAATATCCTCCCGCTCCCTTGTATATATATACTTGAAATCGCTAACTATGTCCATAAAAATTTAAGTAAATATGAATACTGTAGTAGTTCGCGTCGACATCACCTGTTAGTACAGCCTACACCAATATTGGAAATCTACAAAACCAGCCCTTATTATAGGTCAATCGTAGTGTATAACAAACTCCCAAAAACTTTAAAATCGGAAGGAAATACTAAAAAATTTTACAACAACCTAAAAAACCTATTAATATCTAAATGTTACTATAGTATAAAAGAATTTTTGGACGATAAAACATTAAAGTAAAATTATATATGTATATATATATATATATATATATTTATTGCAAATATTCATGTAAAACCATCTAACCATTTATCTCGTAGCTATCTTCTGGTCTCTCCTCATTTTTTTTTGTACATTATTACAATTTACCTATCCTGTTTGCCATGCCCTAGCAGGGCCCATGTACCATGCTATATTTACATTATTTTAAGACCTTATTTTTGTACATGATTGCAAACGATAAATAAATGAAATGAAATGATATGATGAATGGATTTCGGCGACTAATGTTGAAATTGAATAATTGACTAGGTATTTATTTATTTATTTATTCAGTCATAATTGGTTTACAGATTCTCCAAATCACCAATAATAATGACGACTTCTATTATCGTACACTTTTCTGAGTTCGTTGTCGTACACCATGAGTTATAAGTCTACTTGGAAAAATAACAAAGAATAAAAATTAAGGCCTTCTAAAATAGTACACTTTAAAGAATCGATACATAATAAAACAATAAAAACGACAACTCGAAATTCTAGTGTAGAACTGTTTCAAAAGAGGTTTTATTATGTAGTATTAGGTACAGTACATAAATACTTTCGTTTGCTTAAAAAAACACAAAAAAATCCAATGCCTCTTTATGCTAGAAAACAACCTTTATCAAATTATACTTGTTGAAGTAACCGGATACTTGTATTATTATATCCAAAACTTAATCCTAAACGTAATTTAATTTCACGCCTCCCGAAAAAGAACAAGAAAAGGTTCGAAACGAGATATTTCCAACAGTAAGCTGGATCTATTACTTATTTTCATTCCTGAGTAATGGCGAGTGAAGGCTTGGCCCAATTTGGTAAGTGATCATTGGTAACTAGTGGTCTTTCGTTACCTACTTGTTAACTTTCAGACATTAAGCGGACTATATTATTTTGAAGAATAAGAAGCAGATATCTACTTAAGTACCGATTAATACGTAAAACACCATTGGAAAAAATTGGATTTTACTAAGATATTACTCACCGATGCTAAACAACACTCAAGATTTTTTTTAAATATTAATGATTTGCGTATAAAAAAAATAATAGAAACAGCTGCATTTAAAGGAACTTAATATGGTTTATAAGTAAAATAAATTAAATAATTATGTAACGCGCTTTGGTATAGGTAGCGTAAACCTGTCTGTTGGGCCCTTTGCCAGAAAGTAGTATCCCACAGACAAACTGATCATTCACCCACAGACAAACTGATCATTCAGTTTTGTGGCTCCAATGTTTACCTGTGTATTCAATTTTTTCGATTAATAAATAAATAAATAAATAAAAAATTGCTGTCTCTTTCACAAACTTGCGTTAGGACGAGGAGATTGATTTATCATCTCTCGTCGAGTGAAATGTAGCTTTGATTTTAGTGCAGGAGAGGCAAACTGACCATGACGATGAATTGAGACAAAAAGCCTCATACACCAAATGCTACATACCGCCCAATTATACCTCTATACTTTACAGGTAAGACGAAGTGCGGTGTTAAACCGAAACATGTAATCATGTCACAAAATTGTCGGTGTCTCGCAAGAGCAACAGATTTGAACCGACAAGAACTTATTTATCTAGCCTGTTCTGTCGGACTGTTGGTCTTATTACGAGGATTTTGTAGGCTGTATCGAATAGATTGTTGTTGGGGAACTGGAGTGGTAAAAGATTAGAGACTTTGCTTTTACGATCTTTTGACCTGCGCACGAAGAATGGATGGAAGTGTTAAAAATTTAAACTGTTAGAACTAGATAATAATAACATTAAAATTATATGTAAGCTGAATGTTTTCATTTTTTTTTTCTTACAAATATTATTACTTCTAGTAACGATAATCTGCAGCAAAGAGTAGGGAGGGAAATACATATTACTAAAGTATCTGCAGAGTGCAGCCTCGACGCAGCCTCCGTTCCGCGTCTAAGCTGGCACAAGTAAATTTTAGAAAACTTGAGGCCAGGGATTGGGTCCAAATTAGTAAAATAAATGTGTTTTACTACTAAAACTGAACTTTATAAAACATAAGGCGAAAAATAATATTGCAGACGTGGAGATATCGTGAAGCTTCCCGAACTCTGCCCTGACTCTGGTGAGAAACCTGCGACGCACAACTTAGATTTCCGTACGTACATCAACATTGCTAGTTGCAATCTTATAACTCTTATCCGAAGGACGTCCACTGCTGGACATAGGCTTCCCCCAAGGATTTCCACGACGACCGGTTTTTTTTTCTTTGTGACGATCATTGGGGGGTTTTGCCGTAATCGCCACGACGCTTGGCAGGCGGGTTGGCGATCGCAGTGTTGTTGCAGATTGACTGCAAGTCACGGAAAGACGCTGCTGCCCATCCTCCGGTTTGAGTCCGTTAGTCGATTCTTACGACACCTATTGTAAGAAATAGAATGGTCCTATTCTAAGCCGGGAGCCATACGGTCAATCTGTTATATAATTAGCAATAAGTATTTATTATTTCTCCATTTCTCAGAATAAAAACATTACTCAATGCTCATTCATTATATTAAAACAAACTAATTGTTACATATGTATATTATAACAATAATTCTGATAGCATTCCTCTCCCAATGCCCTCTTATGAGTCATTTCGTATAAACTTGAAGCCCTATACGTTACTTAAACACTGACTACATACCACGCATGTAAGCAGGTGGAAGAGATGATAGAAAAAAAGACTTCGACCAAGGAGTTACAATAAAAGGCTCTAAGGATTCCGTACAACTTTTATCTCTCGTTATATCTCGTTAAAATGTTTTTTTTTTGGCTGTGATTTTTGGGAGTGGATTATTTTGCAGCGTCTGTGTTTCCCGAGACTTATATCTTTATATATATAATTTTACTGTACGTGTGTATGTCACTGAACTCCTCCTAAACGGCTGGACCGATTTGAATGATTTTTCTTGTATGCGTTTGGGTGGCGCCCTGGATGGTTTAGATTAATTAATCAGCCCGTCAAATGGCGCTGATAGTGTAGTGTAGTGTAAGGTGGAACGAAGTTCGCCGGGACAGCTAGTATAATATAATTAGGGATGCATCCGATACCGATACCGATACCGATATATCGGCGATACTTCGGGTTTGCCGATATATCGGTATCAGCGATATTTTTATGGCAGATTCAACGATACTTTTCAAATTTCGCGCTTTAAAAATGTAATGTAAACGCGCGTGTTGTCCCATCTATTTCGTTGCAAACGAGGCATCTGTCGCATCTGAGAGACTATTTTCCACCGCAGGTCTTATTCAAACAGACTTGCGAAATCGCCTTTGCCCGCAAAACTTTGAGAAAAAACAAAAGAATGCTTTGTTTTTTAAATAACAATCTTATAAATGTTAATTTTGATTACTAAAACTATTAATTAATTGTTTTTGATTTATTCTACCTTCCTTTATGAATTCAATAATCGTATCGGTATCGGTATCGTATCGGCAAAAAGGCGTATCGATGCATCCCTAAATATAATATACAGACGGACGGAAGGCTTAGTAAATAGCAAATAGTCTTTATTCTTTGGTTTCTTTCTTCGTTGATAGGATCCAACTTGTCGACATTTTCGATGACAATATAAACAAAATATACTATCAATGTAGAATATTCCTTAGTTTTAGATAACTATAAGTGTAACAACAATAGCGGTTTGGGTGTACTGTAAGCTCTTGTTGTATTTTAAATAAATAAATAAATAATAAATAAATAGGTTCCCGTTACCTGGTAGGTACGTATAATTCGTAAATGTCACAACTTTTTTAGATAAAAGTCAAATTGTTTAGGACTCTTCATACAATTTAATTAAGAATTTAAAATCCGACCATGGAAAACATTACCCCTTCTTTTTGGGCAGTCGTCGGGTTAAAATGTATCCTATGTCTCACAGGGGATCAAAACTAATCTAAGGCTACAGGCTCGGTCAAAGAAACCGACATACTTACATAAATTCACTCATACATATATAAGGTGTAACAAAATTAGCTGAAACTATTTTAACTGGTGCTTCTACCCATGAAACTGAACAACTTTCCCCATGGAACCCATAGTCAAATCGCAAAAAAAAAGTTGGCTCTCCCATACTAACTCGATCAGCCGATCAGCCAACTTAGTATGGGAAGTTTTTTTTGAGATTTGACTATGGGTTTCATAGAGAAAGTTGTTCAGTTTCATGGTTAGAAGCACCAGTTAAAATAGTTTCAGCTAATTTTGTTAGACCTTATATATGTACATACACACACTCAAAAAACATGAACCTCTTTTTTTGACAGGCAGATAAAAATGCTCGATGACATTATTAATTTGTAAGGAGTCCAATTTTTTTGAAGTATGTTATCTATCACATTGTGAAAAAGTGTGGTTATTTTCTTTACTCTCTACACGTAAAGAAAAATACAGAGACAATTGTTCCATCAATACTTCGCCTTAAGTATTTTGAGGGATTTTTTGTCACTCAGTAACTAGTATCTCATCTGTGACTGAACACAGAAACAAGGTAGAGTCACAGATGAGATTCTAGTTACTTGTAGAGTAGATCTATGAAATACATAAGTACTTAAAATTAAGTTGTAACTCAGTAGATTTTGAATAAAAAACCAATTGGAGAATTAGGGATGACGAATGCTAGATATCTGATTTACATTTTATCATCTGTCAAAAACGACGTTTTGTTCTAACAATGTTTGAAATACCTAGTCGTGACGTCATAGTATTGCACCGTCATTTATGTATACTCATTTTGTGATTTTGGTGAATTCAAAATCGAAGACTTGATGGAAAACAAAACGAGTAAGGTTTTCCGAAGTTTAAGTAGGTAGGAGGGCAATTTAGTGTTCAAACTTTCATAATTTATTTCTGATGTTGTCGTCTACCCTATTCGGGTCCTTTTTTTCCAATCCAAAATATACTTGTACGGAACTCTAAAAAGCCATGGTCCAACCAAAATGCTGACAACCAAGTTTAAAGGCATGCATGAGATATTGTATGACGTATGAGGCAACCCGTTCGGGTGTATAATTAACGGAATGTGTTAATAGCCACTCCGAACATGTCATTTATCATTGGCCCATGAAATTTGTATGGGCCCAATTTGGTATTTGAAGTTTAGATAGTATGTAGGTCCTTAATTATCTCTTAATTGTTGGACCTTTCCTCGGACAGTTTGATATGATTATTTCGCAATTTGCTTGCATTCACAAATGCATTCGCAAATAGAAAAAAAAACATTTTCGAGTTTAATTTTCGTATCAAAATCTTAGTCAGTTTTATATTAATTTTTTTTGTAAACATTTTAATAATCTTCATAAACTTCTACTTATCACTTTACTTTGTTCACATATAATAGTCGTGGTCGATTTCAATTAATGAAAAAAACTCCCACTTCTTAATCCAGTTTTATACAAAGTAAATTCTTTATCTGGGATTTTACGCATCCCTTTTCAACCCTTCGATCACTGGCTTCTAACAAAAAGGAAAAAACGGCCTTTGAAAAAGGAACATGTCCACGAGGCTGACTGGCAGGGAACTTAAAAGTAATTTTAAAACGAAGATTACAATCTTCTTGCGAGTCTCTAAGAAGATTGAAGCAGATAAATTTATCGGGTTAATTTGATTAAAAGCCACGCTGCATAGTTTGAATAATAATTTTTAAATAAAAATATTTTAATTAGAACTCTGAATTAATTCGATTAATTCGAGACTTTATGCTGCACATAAATTTGGAAATAGTAATTCAGACTCTATAGTCATAAACTAAAGATTGTTTTTCAGAATAACAACTAGCCTCCAACGTGGCATTGTTTGTAGAGTAGTAAGTTGTAGTAAACGAAACCTGTTCTCCGCTAAGTGGTAGTGTTAACTTGCGTCCAAAACGGCGCAAAACAGTTATACACACGTTGCCAGACGTGACCAGACTTTGGTAGGTACAATTTACAATAGACCTAATATAGGCAAGATTGCTGTTTACATGTGACAGTGTCAATAAGATTTTTATTCTTCGAGTCTACTCTATGAACTGTATTTAGCTAAACAAAATGGGTGGTCCCTGCGGACGATTTTTAAATCCATCATTTGTAAATAATATGTAAGTATACTATGGATCTTTGAGACACATTATTAAATTTCATAATACCCACAAATCTTCAAAATTAGTGGCGGTGTGAAACAAAGTACTATGTCTTCGTTACATAAAATAAAACCGGCCAAGTGCGAGTCGGACTCCCGCAAAGTAGGGTTCCGTCTGTAGTCTCCTCAAAAATTAATGTATATTTCAAAAAAACAAAATTATATTTGCAGTTGTGTGTAAAAAATCTATGAACTTCTTAAAAATCCAACTGCACTTGGTCGACTACACTCTTAAACTAAGAAAATCTACTTAGTCGTGATAGTTTTCCTTTTAAATTGATCATATGTCCTACTCTTAACATTTTTTTTCAGATGTCCTTAGCTAGCGGTACACTTGCTCTAACAAAAATTAGCACTTTAAAGCTTAATATTTCAGAGTACCATACCCATGCCAAATAACAGCTTTCTAGTCTATTATAGTAAATAGTCTCTGATTTAAGCCACGGACAGGCGGACAGACAGAGAGACGGACAGACAGACATGGCAAAACTATAAGGGTTCCTTGTTGACTTCGGAACCCTAAAAACACAAACGATCCTTCTGCAATAAAACAATAACAACAATTCCAGATAATGGGGTCTAAATGAAA
The DNA here is from genome assembly GCA_947284805.1 of Coleophora flavipennella. Lineage (NCBI taxonomy): Eukaryota > Metazoa > Arthropoda > Insecta > Lepidoptera > Coleophoridae > Coleophora > Coleophora flavipennella. Next base: position 3,717,638 of record OX369256.1, read on the forward strand.
GACCATGATTTAATATAATAACCTAACCTATGTATTTTTTTTAATATTTACCTAAACTTTTGTCACAAATATATTAATATTATGTATTTTGGTGTGGTACCTATTACTGGAACCAATAAACGTATTTCTTTCTTCTTTTTCTTTAACTGATTTAATTAATTAATTAGGACCCGACTGCATAAAAACATAATCCCTTTTTTGTGCAGTCAAGTAATAAAGTATCCTATGTCACTCACGGGATTAAGACGAATCTAACGACACCTCGCACTATAAATAATAAATAATAATAATAAATATTCTGGGACAAATCACACATGGTCATCTGGCCCCAAAGTAGGATTCCCTGTGTTATGGGAACCAGAGACTGATATACATACTTATATACGTTTAAATACATACATATATAGATATTTAACACCCAGACACAGAGCAAACAAGTCTGCTCATCACACAAATGCTTGCCCTGGGTGGGGATCGAACCCACAAACCTCGGATAAGTAGTCAAGGGCACTAACCACTGAGCCACCGAGTCAGTCATATATAAAATCCAAGTTCAGCCTATGAAAACAGACATATACATACACCCGAAAAATATAACTCTCCTTTTTGGAAATGAAATGAAATGATTATTTATTTGCAGTGAAATAGGTTACATCAAGGTGTTTTGCATTGCAATAAATCGATTCTCTATTCAGCTGACTGCACAGCTTGCAAATAATATACTAGTTAAGGTTTTACATTAAAGAAAACACTTACAGAATAAAAGCTAAAATTCATGTGAGCCATGCTTGTTTGGCAATACTTTGATGTCATAAGGAATGTTATTAAAGATTTTTACACACATGTTATATATAACAATGGTTTTGACACAATGTTGTCCTCGGGATATGATCAAGAACGAGTCTATTCGGTTTTCTAGTGTTTCTAGGATTTACAGATATTGCCGTTTTAAATAATTTTTCGTGTGTTTTGATGAATTTACAGCATTGTTAAAACAGTAGGGTAATAATATTTGCCTATAAAAATTTGAGGGTTGTTCTCGATTTCCCTGGGATCCCATCATCAGATCCTGACTTGTATACTCAATCAAGTAAAAAAAGAATTTTCAAAATCGGTTCACAAACGGCGGAGATATCGCGTAACAAACATACAAAAAAAAACATACAGTCGAATTGAGAACCTCCTCCTTTTTGAAGTCGGTTGAAAAGACAACTGCAGCAAACCCGCGAACGATCTGAAAGCGCCTACACAAATTGAATAGCAACGCTCAAGCGCAGCGGTAACGTTTCTGCTATTTATATTCCATGAGGCATTGAAGTCGGACCAACACGATACCATCAGATACTGAACACTGCAGGCACAGTACAATAAAGAGTACTAGCTGCAGGTTAAAAATAAAAGTGTAAAAAAACTAAAACCCGACTACGGAAAAGTATGAAAACAAGAGTTTCCCGCCTGAAATCATAGCCTTTATTTTTTCCTTTATCTGGGTCAATAGTCGTGGTCACAAGCCATAATGATGGGTAATACTTATGATTAAAAATTTGATTACGATAGGCCTTTTATATATATATTTAATACAAGCTTTTGCCAGCGGCTTCGCTCGCGTGGTCATAGTTTTCTATGATTGTCTTCGAGGGTGCGTGGAAAAAAGTAGCCTATTATGTTAATCCTGGTCTTAATCTGTCTACCTTACCTACCAAATTTCATCCAGATACGTGCAGTACCTAGTTTTTGCGTGAAAGAGTAAGAAACATCCATACATACAAACTTTCGCGTTTATTATATTAGTGGTATGTGCTCGTCAACCTTTCCTTTGATACCAAACTTGATAAGAATATCTAAAAAAAATTTGCGTTATGTAATTCACCTATAAAATCCGCCATGTTGTTTTTTTTAATTGCTATTTATTCTATGACATGCAGAGTGATGGCACAAATCCAAAGACACGACAGTTGTCAATAACTTGATATGAATATCTAAAAAAAAATGCGTTATGTAATTCACCTATAAAATCCGCCATGTTGTTTTTTTTAATTGCTATTTATTCTATGACATGCAGAGTGATGGCACAAATCCAAAGACACGACAGTTGTCAATATCGGTTAAGTGGTTTAAAAAAAATGTAAGGGGACAGATGAACATACACACATACATATGTGCATACATAGACTGTCAAAACATAACCCTCCTTTTTTCGTAGTCGTTTTTTCTTTAAAAATAAATCATGGTGATTTGTTGATAGCATTCCAAAATTCACACGACAATGTTTCAGAGAGTATTTTGGAGTACCTAAAGCACACCAATACAACTAAAGACACTTCATACAACGGGCCAGAAATGACATTTAAAAAAAGGAATGACGGAACAAACAAAATGGCGGTGAAATCCTATACGTTCGACAACAAAACTGTAACCAATCTGTATCAATCTGGGTGACGAGGGGGTGAGGTCGCAATTTAGAGAGCGGCAGGGAGTGTCCATTACTATATGTTAGTACTAATATATATAGGTACTTTTCCTAAAGTTAACCTGTGTTAATTAATTCCAAAGTTTAAACCACAATATTCCATGGAGTATTGGGAGTAATGTTAAGGATAAATACCCGAAACTTACAACCAATGTTAGTTCTTCTAACTAATGCAGTATTCCCAAGCTTGAATTTTAATTTCTACTATTTTAAAGTATTTCCTTACAATTTTCCAACAAGGTAAACAAGAAACTTTGTCATCACACTGTCTACTATTATTGTACGATCACCTACAATATAGTGCAACATAGCATGAACAGAAAACATAACCCCTATCTTCGCTGTCACGCAGCCGGGAAAAACTTAACATAGGATGACTATAAACACCGGTGCCAACGTCAAGTAGCAATGTTTGTTTACATTGTTGAAAAAAAAAGGATTAGGATCTGTTAACTGGGCGTTCTCATCATCATCATCATATCAGCCGAAGTACGTCCACTACCGGCCTCCCCCAAGGATTTCCACGTCGACCGGTTCTGCGCTGCCCGCATCCAGCGGCTTCCCGCGACCTTCACCAGGTCATCGGTCCACCGAGTGAGAGGCCTGCCTACGCTACGCTTTCTCATCATACTGAACAACTATCCCCAAGGAACCCCTATAGTCAATTAAAAAAAATGTAGCTTCTATACAAAAATGCATAAAAGTGGTCATCCAGCTGATTGATTTGCACAGAGATTTTTTTTTTGTTGCGATTTCAGCAGTCCCGTAACAAAAGTAAATACCTAATGGCTAAACGTGACAAAGCAAAAAGACGGTTTAAGAAACGTCCAACGGCCCAAAACATTGCCCAGTATAAATCACTAAGGAATCGCTGCAGTCGCCTGTGTAGAGATGCCAAAAGACGTCACATTCATGTATCCACCTCTGACTGTCCTCCAGCTCAAGTGTGGCGTTTTCTTAAAACCTTGGGCATTGGTAACTCACCAGGTTCCCAACATGATGTTGCTGTAGATCTCAACTGTCTTAACAATTTTTTCTCTTTTCCTCCCGCTCTGCTTAGTGATATCACTAAGTGTGACACAATAAAGTCCCTATCTCAACTTGCTCTTCCTTCTTGTCCTGTCTTAACTTTATCTCCTGTATCAGATGATGACGTCAAGAGGCACATCCTTTCGATCTCTTCTAATTCTGTGGGAAACGATAATGTATCCTCCCGCATGATCAATTTAGTCCTTCCTGAAGTGTTGCCTATTCTTACGCACATTTTCAACTACTCCCTCTTCTCTCAATCCTTTCCCTCGTCCTGGAAAATGGCGCATGTCATACCTTTGCCTAAAACTTCGAATCCTACTCTACCCTCTCAATTTCGTCCGATTTCCATTTTACCTTTTCTTTCCAAAGTCCTGGAGCAAATCGTCCACAAGCAAATATCCAATCATCTATCCCAGAACTCTCTCCTCTCACCTTTTCAATCGGGATTTAGATCTGGACACAGTACTACTACGGCATTACTGAAAGTCACTGATGATATTCGCCTCAGCATGGAAAATAAATTGCTTACTATTCTTGTCCTTCTTGACTTCAGTAATGCTTTCAATTCTGTCGACTTCGATGTGCTTCTTGCTGTTCTTCGTACATTTAATCTTTCCTCTTCAACTATCTCCTGGTTTAATTCTTACCTGCGGGGGCGCTCTCAGTGTATTCGGACTGAGGAGTCTTCTTCAGACTGGTGCACATTGTCTGCGGGTGTCCCTCAAGGTGGAGTGCTCTCACCTCTCCTATTTTCTATGTTTATTAACACCATAACTCAGGTTATCTCATCGAATTACCATCTCTACGCCGACGACTTGCAAATTTACAAACACTTCCCGGCGTCCGATCTCTTAGGTGCTGTTCAGGATATTAACATGCAGGAGATATCGTCTTGGGCAAAGGCTTTTGGACTGTTGGTAAATCCTAAAAAGTCACAGGCTCTAGTTATTGGGAGTAGGTACATGCTGAACCAAATTAACTTCTCGCCAGCAACATCCGTAATATACGATGATGTAGTTATTCCCTATGCTAGTACAGCTAAAAACCTTGGCATTATTTTTGACTCAAGTTTGTCTTGGGTTGCTCAACTCAACGAAGTCAGCCGTAAGATGCACTTCTCCTTTCATGCTCTGAAACGTCTTCAATATTTCCTTCCACTAAAAACCAAAATTTCCTTGTCTCAGACTCTTCTTCTTTCTATTCTGGATTACGCTGACACTTGCTACTTAGATGTAACAGAAGAACAGCTCAACAAACTAGAGCGTCTCCAGAATCTCTGTCTTCGATTTATTTTTGGCCTGCGTAAATTTGACCATGTCTCCCAATACCGTCAGCAACTCAAGTGGCTTCCGATTCGTCTTCGCAGGAACACTCATATCCTTAGTCTCCTTTTCAAAATACTTCACAATCCTTCTTCTCCATCCTACCTACGGGAACGCTTTAACTTGCAGCGTCCTCCCGACCAGCAATCCCGTGCTCATCTCAAATCCCTCCTTTCTTTTCCCACCCATTCTACCGACTTCTATTCTTATTCCTTCTCCGTGCATGCGGTTAGGTTGTGGAACTCACTTCCGCACGAGATTCGCGATAGTCAGAGTCTGTATTCTTTTAAATCTAAATTAAAAGAACACTTCTTGTCTTTTCCTTTTTAAAGTTAGCCATATTTATTTTATAGTTTATTTATTATATTATATGCATTTTATTATATTTATGTAATTAAATTTATTTATATTATTATATAATTACATTATGTAGTATATTATATTATGTATTATTTTGTAGGTACGTGGTATTTATTTAGGAATATGTTGTCTTTGTTAATGTACACGTCTTCTGCCATTCTTTTGTAATTTCTCTTTCCTAGGTCTGCTGGAAGAAATTTCTAATAGAAATAAGCTGTACCTTTTGTATGTTCTTATCTAGTTTAATGTTTGTTTGTCCCTATTTCTGTGTGCAATAAATTGTGAAATAAATAAAAGTTGTTCTGTATGATGAGTAGAAGCCCCAATTAACGAGACCTATACCAATTTTGTTACAACCTATACGAAGTCATATTTACGAATAAATAATCAGACAGAACTTATGAAAGCTAGAGTTTTTAGAATGACTTTTTCACAAGCGTTTTGCGGTCTAGGTAATACAACACGCCTACAAGTACCAAACTAAAACTCACTTAAGGTATTGTAAAACAATAGCGTTTTTCCCACGACTGGCGTACGCCATCTAACCAACACTCGGGTTTAGTGAACTTTGGCTCCAGACTAGTGTTTATTTATTATGTAAATCAGCAGCAAACAGACACAAGATGACAAAACATTGTGCACAGCAAATAAAACTAGGCTAATCTATCATATCATATATGTCCAGCAGTGGACTTCCTTCGGCTGATATGATAGGCTAATCTACAAGGCGTGAAAATGGCAGCGGGCTCGTAGTGCTGAAATATTGATTTGGCTAAAATCGGCCTTAGTTTGGCTATACTTGAACCACCTCCGTGGCGTAAAGGTTAGGCCATTCGCTTCACACCAGGAGGTCATGGATTCGATTCCCGGTCGGGTCAACTTGTAAGACTCGGTTTGGTTGGTGGTAGGGCATTTTCTAAGTCCGCCTGGCTAGCTACCACCATCTTATCTAAGTCTTGCCGCCAAACATCATTGTTAACATAATTGATGTGTTCCGGCTTGAAGATAAGATCGCCAGATCCCCATTGCGTTGGGGAATCTTGGTAAGCCCGCTTCCATCTTCGGCATCATCGTCACTTACCATCATTGTAAATAATAATAAAAAATACTGTTCTACAAGTGAGATATTGTTCCCGAACCCAGTTTAATTCGCTAGACAATTTTAATATACAATTCAGCTAGGATCATCATATCAGCTCATATACAGGTCCCCCACCAAAGCCTTGAGCCTACTTTGAATTAGGGCAATAGGTGCTTAGTCGACCACGCAGGCCCACGGGTTGGTCGACTTCACACACAACCTTCGAGTTTTTTTTGCAGGCGTGTGCAGGTTTCCTCACTATGTTTTCCTTTCAACATAAAAGCGTCGAATAAACGTACATATGAACTTGAAATTCGAAAACATATTGGTACGTGACGTAACAGTCAAACCCATCTATGTAATGATCGTGCTTGAGGTCAGTTAGCCTGCGTGATCTACCCGACCACACAAATCACACTGATTACGTCCGCTTCTATACTAAATAGTTATAGAAACTAAAATGTAGTGAAATAAAATAAACTGTTGAATAATTTAGATGGTGTTCAATCTATTTAAATAAAAATGAATTGCTGTTCGTTAGTTTCGCTAAAACTCGAGAACGGCTGGACCGATTTGGCTAATTTTGGTATTAAAAAACAATTATACATACAAACATACATACATACATACATACATACTCTCGAAAAACATAACCCTCCTTCTGGCGCAGTCGGGTAAAAATGAATTGCTGTTCGCTAGTCTCGCTAAAACTCGATAACGGCTGGACCGATTTGGCTAATTTTGGTATTAAATTATTTGTGGAAGTCCAGAGAAGGTTTAAAAGGTGAATAAATATGAAAACGCTCGGAATTAAATAAAAAAAAAAAATTTTGGTTGACTTCAAACACAACCTTCGAGTTTTTATACATACACTTAAGTATATTTTTTTGCTGTTCGTTTGTCTTGCTAAAACTCGAGAACGGCTAGACCGATTTGGCTAATTTTGGTATTGAATTATTTGTGGAAGTCCAGAGAAGGTTTAAAAGGTGAATAAATATGAAAATGCTCGGAATTAAATAAAAAAAAATTAAACAATAAAATATCAGTCAAAAAATAATTGGTTTAGGGTAGGGTAGTGTAGTGTAGGTGTAGTGTAGTTAGGGTAGGGTAGGGTAGTGTAGTATAGGGTAGGGTAGTGTAGGGTAGGGTAGTGCAGTGTAGTGAATGTAGGGTAGGGTAGGGTAGTGTAGGGTAAGGTAATGTGTAGGGTAGGGTAGTGTAGGGTAGGGTAGTGCAGTGTAGTGAATGTAGGGTAGGGTAGGGTAGTGTAGGGTAGGGTAATGTGTAGGGTAGGGTAGTGTAGGGTAGGGTAGTGTAGGGTAGGGTAGTGTAGGGTAGGGTAGGGTAGTGTAGGGTAAGGTAATGTGTAGGGTTGGGTAGTGCAGTGTAGGGTAGGGTAGTGTAGTGTAGGGTAGGGTAGTGTAGTGTATGGTAGGGTAGTGTAGGGTAGAGTATTGTAGTGTAGGTTAGGGTAGTGAAGTGTACTGTGAGGTGGAACGAAGTTCGCCGGGACAGCTAGTCAATTAATAAATATAGGTATTAATTAAAAACTAAAAACCCGACTGCATAAAAACTTAACTCCTATTTTTTGGCCAGTTGGGTAAAAATGTGTCCTATGTCACTCAAGGGTTTAAGACAAATGCAACGACACCTCGCACTCCAAAATACATCAAGCCGTTAAGGCTACAGGGCGTGCCAAAAAAATATACATATACATATTCATAGTAACGGACATAGCTCTCAGAAATTCCAAACTTAAGTGGCAGTGGGCGGGGCACATAGCTCGTAGAACAGATGGCCGTTGGGGTAGTAGTTCTCGAGTGGCAACCGCGCACCGGAAAATGTAGCGTAGGCAGGCTTCCCACTCGGTAGACCGAAGACCTGGTGAAGGTCGCGGTAAGCCTCTGGATGCGGGCAGCGCAAAACCGGTCGTCGTGGAAATCCTTGAGGCAGGCCTATGTCCAGCAGTGGACGTCCTTCGGCTTATAATGATAACATAAAATAATCCTCCTTCTGGCACAGTCGGGTAATATGACACCACCACCGCAGATTTAAATGGATATACGAGCGGCAAATTTTTTTTCTTATCTGTGGAATATACCTAACCTGAACTTCTCTAAATGCATAGTGAGAATTTCGTCAAACAAGGTAGAATTTCCAAAAATAATCTTCCAAATATCTCAAATCATAGGTCAAATAAATATTTCTACGCCTTAGGGTCAATCTAATCGAAATTTTAATAAGTTCCCAGTCGGAGGTCCAATCGCCGTAACAGTAAACGTGTCTTATTATCTTTCAATTTGATACACGCACGGTAGCTCTCATATTCACGTACAGTGGGCAATATAGCTTCTACCACAACAGCTTTAAAGTCAGCTGTACATTTATGTATGTAAGAATGTGATAACTGTGGCGTAGACTGTATGAGATACATGCTGAGATAATTACCCTATTATTGCTTTTTTGGACATTCCTAACTTAAGGCGATGGATGTCCAACCTGGTATTAGAATATGTTCGTATTTTTACTACAATCATCACATCAGCTCATATAAACGTCCCCTCCGGGGGGCTCGAGCCTGAATTACGACGATCGGGCATTCGTCGACCACGCGGGCCCAGTGCGGGTTGGTCAACTTCACACACAACCTTCGGGTTTTGAGTTTCTACTACAATATCCAATAGTATTTAAATTTTTATACAATAAATCAAATGTATTCATTTCTCTAGTTTCCGAAAATCGTAGTTCATTACTTAGTGATAATGAAGCATTTTATATAGATAACTGCCAAAACTTGCAAATATAGCCAAAAAATTATAACTTGACTAGCTGTCCCGGCGAACTACGTACCGCCTTACATTACATTACACTGCCTTACCCTACCCTAACCTACACTACACTACACTACCCTACCCTACACTACACTACCCTACCCTACACTACACTACCCTACACTACCCTACACTACCCTACACTACACTACCCTACCCTACACTACCCTACCCTACCCTACACTACCCTACCCTACCCTACACTACCCTACCCTACTGACTACACTTCACTACCCTACCCTACCCTACCCTACATAAGAACCTTCTCCTGACAATAACGAACTCGACAAAAAAAGAATTAGCGAAATCGGTCCAGCCGTTTAGGAGGAGTTCAATGACTAACACACTGACAGAAGATTTATATATATAAAGATATAGATGGAGAGATGGAGCAAACATAAAGAAAATATGTAGCTATCTTACATATAATAAAATACATATAATTAAACTGTAACGCGGCCGTGTTTGTTCATGAAATATTAAAATAATAACTGTTTTAGGGCATTACTAACAATACACGAGTAGAGGCCAAAACAACAACTTTTTAAAGTGAAACTTTTATTACATCGTCTCAATTTTTTTCGTCTGTGTGTTGCATGTCGCGTGACGGTCGCGTGACGGTCGCATTCGTCTGACGGTATGATCGTTTCGTCCTCTGTACCGTAGCGAGAGCAGCCATGATCGTTTCGTCCTCTGTAAAGTTTCACTTTTACCGTGGTTTCATAAAACCACACACTTACTTTCTTTTTTACTTTTTCTTGAAATTTTGTATGGTGGTTTCTTATAACCCGGGCTTACATATATGATACTTTTCATTCTGGAAAATTCAAGAGTTCCCATGGGAAAATTTAAAACCTCCACGCGAACGAAGTCGCGGGCACGGCTAGTTGTATAATATTATGATTATATGATGCTATGCTTTATTATTATACAGTGAACTATAGTAAGCACATACTTATCTATTTCACTTAATAAGCGAAGATGAGGTGAAACCACAAATAAGAAAAAAAAATAGACGCTCTTCTATTCTGTGTTCGAGACCATCTTCAGCGTTCTATGGAATTCTTCTATTCTGTGGGTGAAACCATTGAAAGTGTATTGTATTGTAACTAAGACAACTAGCTATTAAATGTTTCTTATTAATTCACATCTACGCAGATTAAGGTAATTGAATTTCTCTGGACATTTTCATTAAAATTCCAATTCAAGTAACATTATATTGTATTGATGAAGTGTGATTAGAGCGTCGGTGGCGAAAAGAGCGTCGGTGGCGTAACGGCTAGGGCCGCCGCCTCCTTTCCTTGAGGTCGTGGTTCGAATCCTGCCACGTACCTATGTGATTTCGAATTTAGATTTCATACGAGTATGTACGTTTATCCGACGCTCTAACGGTGAAGGAAAACATCGTGAGGAAACCTGCACACGCCTGCGGAGAAACTGGCAGGTTGTCTGGTGAAGTCGACCAACCCGCACTGGGCCCGCGTGGTCAACTAAGGCCCGATCGCCCTAATTCAGGGTAGGCTCGAGCCCTTCGGTGGGGACGTATATGAATTGATATGATGATGAAGTGTGAACAATTTCCTTAGGAGCAATCAAGTTTGAATCAAAAGTTGTAATGGTTGAATCAAAAGTTGTAATAATTTTTTTTTAAATAAAATATTTCGGTTTCCAATGAATGATATAGAAATAGGAATCCATTTCTTGACATTATTGACATTTCCGGCGAATATCATCAAATAATAAAAGCATACTATGCGAGGTGTATGCATATAAAGTGTCTATTTAACGTCATCTGATTTGAATATTTAAACTAATATGAATAATTGAGTCAAATGCTTATGGAATAGAACCAGGACAACCATAAGGTGCAGCTACAGGATGATGATTTGGGACATTCAACCTACTTTCAAAAATAGGAGTTTCTCATTTTTGAAGTGAAAACTTCTTTAGCGGCGTTGTGCACTTTTTTTGTAATGGGTAAAAAATGTTAAACTCGCGTCAGGACACGTGACCTGATCGAAAATTCGTAAGACGGATGGTTGACGTGAAAACTTCTTCAGCGGCGTTGTGCACTTTTTTTTGTAATGGGTAAAAAATGATAAACTCGCGTCAGGACACGTGACCTGATCGAAAATTCGTAAGACGGATGGAGTTGATTTTTTGTTGATTTTTCTGAGATATAAACTTTTTAATGTAATATAAATTGTCATGTTTGTGTACGATAGCGCAATAAATAAATATTGTATTCTACCACATAAATGATAGTACTTTTATACTAATAATCAAAGCAATTCGTGCAAAATTATTCCCTAACCATTCCAAAATATCAAAAATGCACAACGTTAATATTTAAGTTTTCACTTCTGCCGGCACTCCCGGAGTGCAACCCGTCGTTTTTTTTTTCGTATGTATGATTTTTTTATCATTAAAAATTTGAGTGCGTTTGACTGCACCTCACCTCACTCCTGTTTGGTTTTCCATTCGGCATCATCACGTTGTAAGCATCGAGGTAGTGCTACCTAAGCTATCTCGTTGGGACAAAATACAATAGATTTTCTTTAAATTAAGTAAAATTTACTTGTTGCGGGATATTTTCGCATATTGTGAACCGATTTTCAAGATTTTTTTTTATTTAATGGGATAAACTGCCAGATTGGTCCCATATAAATTGTATCAAAATCGTAGTAGTGCTTTTTTTTAAAATTACCAAAAACCAAAAACAACAATGAAAAACTGTACTAGGTTGTTGAGATGGAAGTCGGTTTTTTTAAAGTGTTCAGCGTTTCCACTTACAGTCACTCTACAACTGAACAATCGAATGTGTATCTTTATACACATTCGATTGTTCAGTAGGGGGGTAACCAGGCGATCGGTACAGAGATCAAGACTCTTTTCATGCCAATAGATAATACCTAGAACCTGGAAATCTTTACAAAATTCAAGACTTTATATAGATTAATTAATTAAGTTAGTCACATCATCATCATATCGGCTCATATACGTCCCCACCGAGGGGCTCGAGCCTACCCTGAATTGGGGCGATCGTGCCTTAGTCGACCACGCGGGCCCAGTACGGGTTGGTCGATTTCACACACAACCTGCGAGTTTCTCTGCAGGCGTGTGCAGGTTTCCTCACGATGTTTTCCTTCACCGTAAGAGCGTCGGATAAACGTACATACTCGTATGAAATCTAAATTCGAAATCACATAGGTACGTGGCAGGATTCGAACCACGACCTCAAGGAAAGGAGGCGGCGGCCCCAGCCGTTACGCCACCGACGCTCTAATCACACTTCATCAATACAATATTACATGAATAGGAATTTTAATGAAAATGTCCAGAGAAATTCAATTACCTCACGATGTTTCCCTTTACCGTAAGATTAAGTTAGTATTGTAATATGCAGATATCTGAAATTTCAACAAAATCTACGAGGAATATTTATTATGCGAGTTGATCCCCTTTGATCTCTGTATTTCTTTAACAACCCATAATGTATAATGTCACCTTGCTTGCGATGTTTGCACCTTGTTTTCGACTGGTGCACAGTCCAAACTGCAACATCCTGTATAATCATCTTATATTCTATAGGTTTCACCAAATACTACCGGTTTGGTTATGATGCGCTCATGGTGGTTTATGGTTTTCCATTCGACATCAACACGTTGTAAGCATCGAGGTGGTGCTACCTAACTCGTTGGGACAAAATACAATAGATTTTTTTTAAATCAAGTGACATTTACTTTTAATAAACAACAGTAAACTAAATAAAAGAGTGCAAAAGACTTTTCTTAAACTTGCAAATGAGTAATGAATGAGCAGTGATCGGAACAGGTAGAGTATAAATGCCTAAAGTTCGCGAGAGGATATAATATGGAGTGGTTAAATTAAAACCACCAAATACGTTGATTTACTTTTGCTTGGTAATTTTATTTTTGCGCAGTGACTAAGTAACTAAAACCAGCTATGCAATGACTCAAATTTTTCATTTTCTAGATAAGATTTCTTGATATCACTAAAATCCCACGATCCAGAATAAATATTTGATCACCTTACACATACGCTATAGATCATGGATCTAGTAGCTCTGCTTGCTCCGAGAAACAATACTTCGTCTCGGGATTACGGGATTTAACAAAAATAAAGTAAAAAGTAAAATGGTGGTTTTAACAACTCCATGTTATATCCTCTCGAGAACTTTAGAAATTTATACTCTACCTATTCCGATCGCTGCTAATGAATGAGTAATGACTTATCTCTATACGCAGGCAGACCTAACCTTACATTGATTTAAGCAGGTATTAGCTGAATATAAAACCTGATTCTATTTAGTACAAAGCAACCGAGGCGTTTCACAAGGAAGTTACGAGTGTCAGGTATTTGATTTTATATAATGAAAAAACAATATTATTTAATTAACAATTTCATTTAATGATGAAAAGCAGATATACAGGTTGTATCAAAATTGGTGTAGTTCCCGTTAACTGGGGCTTCTACTCATCAAAGTAAACAACTTTTGTTCTACGAGTTTGCTAAAATCACAAAAAAAAATTTGAACTCTTCATAGAAAACGATCAGCTGATTGAGCAATTTTGTGCATTTTTGTATGAAGCGTCGATTTTTTTTTGCGGATTGACTATGTGTTCCTTGGGAAAAGTTGTTCAGTATGATGAGTAGAAGCCCTAGTTAACGGGTCCTACACCAATTTTATACACTCTGTATACATTTACGTCACTGACCAAAATTATGAACAATCGACTTCAAACACTAAATTGCTGCGTTAAACCGAAGACGTGTTTTTTCTAGTGATTAATACACCTTTAAAAGTCTATATATTGTTAACCACTGAACCGATTTTAATGAAACTTGCACTGTTCCCTAAGTTAAAAGATACTTTATCCAATAAATAAAGAATTATTGTAATTCAATTTCTAGTTTCTGAGAAATATACATACACTTATAAAATTTGGCTCACTTGTTTAGAAGCCCACGTAGACTATAAAACTAACAAATATTGTGCAATTCCAACAATATTATTACATACGTACGGGTCGAATTGACAACCTCCATTTTTGAAGTCGGTAAAAAAGAGATTTCGCAATCAAATTCACAAACCATTCTTTCTTACTAAATGACTTTCGAACGCACCCAGTGTTAAAAATTTTCGACTGCTTTTACGTTCGTTATGGACGGCCATTTTGGAAAATATTACATCAGTACATACCCCGGCAGTTTCATCATCATCATACCAGCCGAACATCGTCCACTACTGGACAAAGGCCTCCCCCAGGGTTTCCACGACGACCAGTCCTGCGCTGCCCGCATCCATCGGCTTCCCACGATCTTCACCAGGTCGTCGGTCCACCTACCTACGCTACGATTTCCGGTGCGCGATCACCACTCAAGAACTTTACTACCCCATCGGCCATCTGTTCTACGAGCTATGTGCCCTGTCCACTGCCACTTAAGTTTAGCAATTCTGAGAGCTATGTCGCTTACCTTGGTTCTCCTACGGATCTTCTCATTTACTTCTCATACGAGCTATGTGCCCTGCCCACTTACTTTTCCGGCAGTTTAATTAAACAAAATCGACGTTGTTGGGGTGGTAGATGATGATGAATGAAAATTCTTGGTGAGTAGTGCATTTTCTAATTTCAAAACAAAAAGCGTACATATGACCGCTTTGATTTATGCTTATTGTAATAGAAACGTGGCGTGACTCGTGATGGAATGCTCAATCGACTACGATGAATGAATGCAATCAAGCTTCTTAAACAACGATAACACACTTCTTTAAATACCTTCATAACATAATGAAGTCTGATACTAATAGATAGGCATAGTAGTCTAAGAATAACCTGCCTTGCTTAGGATCCGGATTTTTTTTAAATTCACAATTGGTAAGTCCTTGGCATCATCTCACCTGATGATAAAGGATAATGATGCCGAAGATGGAAGCGGGCATACCAAGATTCCCCAACGCAATGGAGAACTGGCTATCTTATCTTCATGCCGGAACACACCAATGATATCAACATTGAGATTTGGCGGCAAGACTTAGATAAGATGGTGGTAGCTAGCCAGGTGGGCTTAGAAAATGCCCTACCACCAACCAAACCGAGTCTTACAATTGCCCTGCCGGGTATCGAACCCGCGACCTCCTGTGTAAAGCCAGTGAAATTTGCCTCTGGGCTACGGAGGCAGTTAAAAATGTTGTTAACACTGATGTTTGGCGGCAAGCCTTACATAAGATGGTGGTAGCTAGCCAGACGGGCTAAGAAAATGCCCTACCACCAACCGAGTCTTACAAGTTGACCCCACCGGGAATCGAACCCGCGACCTCCTGGTGTGAAGCAAATGGACTAACCATTAACGCCGCGGAGGCGGTTATAAATCACATGAAATAAAATATCATCACATGGTAGACCAATCATCATGATTCCGGATTTACAGTACGCCTTAGAAGTGTAGGGACACATTAAATGGACCTGTGTCTCTGCCTGTGTCCAATAAGTCCACTGGTAAATCCTTCTGATATATTTTAATCAATTACCACCATAAGCCCAAAGATACCCCAAAGATGCTTTCCTGATATACATTTAAAAAAGGGACCCTTGCCCCATCAGTGGGAACGCCATGGTCAGCGATTCCCAAAGTGGGTTCCGTAGAAAAGTGACCGGGGTTCCGCGACATAATAGTGAACTATAAAGTAATTATTGATAAAACAGTGAAACAAGTTAATTCTTTACATTGAAAGTTAAATTAAAAAATAAAGTGTTTCATTTTTAAAATATTTCTAATAAAATATTTCTAGCTCTGCAAAGTATACTGCAGCATAAGCTGAGTCAGAACCGTTTTGGCGCTAGTACTCTTTATTATAAAGTGGTTTTGGAGTACTCTTTATTATACTGTGGTTTTGGAGTACTCTTTATTATAATGTGGTTTTGGAGTACTTTTTGTTATACTGTGGTTTTGGAGTACTCTTTATTATACTGTAGTTTTGGAGTACTCTTTATTATACTGTGGTTTTGGAGTATACTCTTTATTATACTGTGGTTTTGGAGTACTCTTTATTATACTGTAGTTTTGGAGTAGGTACTCTTTATTATAATGTGGTTTTGGAGTACTCTTTATTATACTGTGGTTTTGGTGCACAGTACAGCCATTTTCCATTTTCATCGTTTGTAAATTGTACCTGGAAATTGTTTTACTATGCTCTAAATTTTAAAAAAGATTTTCTATTCTATTCTAATTTAAAAGTTTTAGTTTTTATTTAAATTATTGTGTCTTTGATTTGTAATCATTTGATATGGGGTTCCATTGAATGAAAGGTATTTGGTGGGTGTTCCGTTAGTTCAAAAGTATTGGAACCCCTATAGATATACATAAAATAATCACACAGAGCAACCTTAAGGCCTTGTTTCTTTGAAACTCCACTGACTGAATGAGAACGAGAAAAGGACAAATGACGTATTGTAGGTGTAGGTAGAAGTTGTAAGTACTCGTAGGTGTAAAATAAAGTGTTTAACTGTTCACTTCCTTCTTATAACTGATATACTCGTGGCTTTAGATGAGAAAAGGTTTACGTCTATGGGTTTCATTTCCTGCAATTTAAACCCAAACGGCATCCAAACTTCACGCAACAAGGTACAGTCGAGTTCGTCTATATCAGTACATGTTCATGAATCAAAAATATATTATATGCAATGATAAAGTTTCATAAAACTCTTAACAGCTTTGCCTTACAGTAAAATGTAAACAATCTGTGGTATCATAAATATTATGTATGTGACTACACTTAATATCAAGAAGTCAGATTTCAGTCAGTTAGTTATCAGTTTTATCTAGTAGTCAGATATTTTTGTCTACACTACCGTAACTTATTATTAAACCATTTATTTGATAACATTTTATTGATATCTAAGTTTGTATAGAACTGACCATTGGCCCTGCCAATATATTAATGAACTCGACTGTACCGAGGTAGGTACTAGGTAGTAAGTACAATCGTAATCGTGACATAAGATAAAAGTAAATCGAGCCAAGAGTAACTATTTAGTAATCTGTGGCCAAGACGCCTTTCGTAGGAGACCTAAATGACATAAACACCATCTATTATAGTATTTATAGTGTAATTCATACAGTTTTTATGATGAAATAAACATAGACGCCGTGAACCGCGACCGGTGGGTTCTCACGGCGATCGGCGGCCGGCGGTAGCGGCGCGCGGCGTCTGCGCAGCCTCGGAGGTATAGGTAGGTGCGCGGACGGACGCAACTAAAGCTTGATTTACACAATACACATCGATAATCCTTAAGCAAAAACCTAGTGTTCACAAGGATCGATAGCAAACTAGTAACTTGTCAAATAATTGGACCCCAGTCTATTTTTAGGCGAGTCACCTAAATATCCCCCGACTTTCGACCCCTGCCAAAACTCGCCGACACCGTTCGAAAGACGTTTTTACAAGTTAAGTCGTTCACACTCAGTTTAGACGCGACTTCTTGGATATTTGCTTGGTAAAGGAGCAAATTTCTCATAAGGCCGACTGGGACCGGGAATAAGGCGGTCAAATATTCGGGGCGACTAATCTTGGCAAAAATATACTGATGCGCTGAGGAGGGAGCAGTTGGTACAATTTGGTCTAGGGCGGCTCTAGTATACTAGTTGTGTAAATCATGCTACGCACGCAAAAACTTTTATGCTCTCACGCACGTGGAAGCGAACTGACCGATGACGCGTAGATTTTTTCACGGGACGTCCCGTATTTCTTGCATAAATTTCTATATCCCGCCGGGACAACCCATGTCCCGTATTTTACGAAAATCAACAGACCGCGATAATTTCCTTTGTTTTCAGTATTCCTAGCTCAAATTGTCTTATCGAAAGAGTACTTTCGCAAATGAACCTAAAATCGACTGACGTCCGTAACAAATGCACGCTGACTTTCATTAAAGCCGAACTGATACCATGTTTAACTACGATTTTGACTGCGTTTGTTTTTATAATCATGTCAAAAGACAAAGAAGATATGTTACGTGCAGTAAAATCTGTAACGAAGTATGGCTTTAAGTCTACATGGAACGAATTTTGACTAACAATGCTATGATTTTTAATTGTCCCGGGTGAACAAGAGAAATCTCGTACTTTTCAAGCGACTTTCAAAAAGGAGGAGGTTCTCAATTCGTCTTTATGTTTTTTTTATGTGTGTTACTCAGAACTTTTGACTGGGTGAACCGATTTTTATGATTTAAAATGCAAAAATGTACTAAGTTGTTGCGATGGAAGTCGGTTTTTTAACGTGTTTAGCGTACTGACATCAACTCATGATGGGGTTACATTAAAAGTTATACGTTTTCAGTAGTGTATAGAATAATTCAGTAGTCAATAAAAGAATTTATACTCGTAGCCACGCGAAACTCTCAGTGGCACTTACTACTAATGATTTCACTGAAAAAAAAAATCTTTCTCGTAGCAACGCATGAAAAACAATCAACAATGAACATCGTGGAGGAAAATGCAATAAAATCGTATGTAATAACATTTTTACCCGACTGCACAATAAGGAGGGTAAAGGTTTTCGGATGCATTTATGTCGGTATGTACTAGCTTATGCCCGCGGCGTCGCCCGCGTATACATTTTTTTATGGCTGTATTTGAGGGTGAGTGGTGTGCAAACTGCAAGCGGATGTGCTGTTTAGCAGTATATATCACTTCCAACCCCGTTAATTCTATACAAAAAAACCACTTCAAATAATATAAATTTTGGCTTTTAATGTAAAGCTTCTATTTTTTACTTGGAGTTTCCCATTGCGTTGGGGAACTTGGTAAGCCCGCTTCCATCTTCGGCATCATCGTCACTTACTATCAGTTTGGTAAGCCCTTATGGCATCATCGCCATAAGGGCTTACCAATTGTGAATAAAAAAAACTTGGAGTGTTAGTTAGTTAGTCTTTCTGTTATTTTGGAACAAATCTTGGAAGCTGAATTAGGACCACATCCCGGTTTCCAATTGAGCTGAAATTTTGCATATAAACGTTAAGTTTGGAGAATAATCCATGGTTAGCTAAGTGACGTCGTTATTCTAAATCCAACATGGCGGGCCCCCAAAAATGGCAGATCAGTTATTTTTTCTGCACCCCGGTGAAATGGGTATCAAATGAAAGGGTTTGCTGAGAAGAATACGAAGTAATAATAAAAAATCAAATTGGTTACGATATTCTATCAAACAAATGAAAACAACTATTGGATCTTACAACTTTTGTCATAAAAGTATACATGTTAACTTAACAATAGACCATAACGTTATTGTAATTCAACCGCGGTCCGCGGTGAAGCCTTGAAGCGGGCAGCGACCGCGCTCCCACAGTTATCCCATAATAATAAAACGATACAGTTGTCTTTCAATTGCAATACAATTTATTGAAAATCACTCGTACTTGCTGAGTATAATAAAAAGAGAATTGAAAACTATTACCTTAATTGAAGTAGACAGAAGTTCTTCTATATGAGTGTTAAACATTATAATAACATATTTAGGTTTTTCCTTGCACTATTCCACCAAGAACCTACTATCGCAAGTATACAATTATAATAACACTTTAAACTTTCACGATTATTCATAATGACAAATTGAAAGCGGGACTTGACGTGATTTTATTAAACATATGAGCAGGTATTGATGTTGTTTTTACCTCAAGGTGTTAAACATTAGCAGATAAAGGAGAGTGATCGAAGTTTATGCACCCATCAATAAATTGGCACCTGGCATGCGCATGCGACGGTGCTCTGGGAATTGGGCGGGTTGCCACCTCAGTCAGATTTACATTGTCTGCTACAGCTTAGTGGTGCCACAACTATCGTTCATCTGTCGTTGTGCGATTGAAATCTATCCGAGACACTAGACCAGTGGCCACTGGCCACGTAGATGCGATCGGGAGTGTAGGGTGGTCGCAGTCAGAATTTGAGAGACCGGAGGGTAAACCAAAGGATTTGTAGCAACGAGTTGGCATATTAGGAGGACAAAATAATACTTCACATACCGTAATATATATTGTTAGGAATAATAAATGAAAATATTTTAATTTAAAAAAATCCTTTCCCTTTAATATGGTTAATGGGAGCGATGGCTGACTCTCGCGTTATACACGTAACCGGGTGCTGTCCGTGTAAACTGACCTACTCTTGTTAAATGCATTCAATGATTTTTATGTACAACTTTTCGTGTCATATTGTTTTCATGTTCTAATGACATAATCTGGTTTATATGAAGGATTGAATTTTGACGTTATTAACTAATTATTGTTTATTTCTTGATTCTTCACAAATGACATTGTTATTATTATTTTATGACTATTAGAAAGAGTGTAATTTGCACCTATTTTGAATAAATATATTGAATTGAATTAATACTCGTTATCGATAAGTAGTCATATAGTCTCTCTCTGTTTTCTCCTTTTTATTTTTTAGTTTTTATTCTAGCTTCTAGCAAAGAATAAAGTCTATTTGCTTCTATTGGTAATGTGGCGTTGAGCTCCTTTTAAACACGTTTTTATTAAGTCGCATTCTTGTTTGTCTGTCTCCCTGTCGTTCCGGGTGGAATTAAATTTTCACGTTTGCAATTTGCCGAAATTTTGCACACAGCCTCAGTTCCGATGACAACACAATATACTATATTCAATTTTTTTTTCTGTCTGTCTGCTTTTTCTTTTTAAAGCGCATAAAAACGTGGGTTAGGTTATTTTAAATCTATATTAATTATTTCATTCATATCGCTGCGAGTCATAATCTCGCCTAAATATTGTCAGTAATCACTAATCGTGCATATGCAATATGACCTTATATAATAAATCTTATACCTTAAACAAGCAATACTTGTATATACAGTGTAGTCCGTTTAGTAGGACTTTGCATATAAAAACCAACCGTTTTTAGCGACGTAAGTATATGCATATGTTTTGTTTTAATAAGAACCACTATGAAGATACATATCCGTTTATTACGACTCCGTTTACAACGACCGACCGCTTTTAACGAAGGATTTTAACACAAAATGGTCCGATTACAACGACGACGAGCGTTGACGTGTTAACCACCAACCAAATCGAGTCATACAAAGTTGACCCTGCCGGGAATCGAACCAGCGACCTCCTGGTGTGAAGCGAATGGACTAAACAATACGCCACGGAGGCGGTTATAAATCACATGAAATAAAATGCCACCACATGGCAGACCAATCATCCTGCAGAGCTTTTCTATTTTATTATGAAACCACAATATGTCAACTGTCATAAAAACACAGAGAACATAAACAATAACATTGTCCTTTATGTAGAACCTTTTTATTCTATTAGTTAATGAAAGTAGATAGTTAATTTGTTTACTGTTAACTCTATTGTCTCTATTGTATATTCTTTAACCTTCCGGTTTTTTTGCCGGGTACTGTTGCACATCTTAACCTTATTATCTGCATTATATTTTTTATCTGTAGTCTTTAGTTGTTTAGGACATATGTTGTGTGTGAAGTCGACCAACCCGCACTGGGCCCGCGTGGTCGACTAAGGCCTAATCGCCCTGATTCAGGGTAGGCTCGAGCCCCTCGGTGGGGACGTATATGAGCTGTAATGATGATATGTTAGGAATAATTTTGAACAAATAAAAACCGACTTCAAAAAGGAAACTAAGGTTCCCCTCGATTTCTCTGGGATGCCTTCATCAGATCCTGGTTTCCTTAAAATGGTACATACTTCCCAATAAAAAAAGAATCATCAAAATTGGTTCATAAAAGACGAAGTCATACGCGAACACACATAAAAAAATATACATGTATACGATCGAGTTGAGAAACCTCCTCCTCATTTTTTGAAGTCGGTTAAAACAGAGAAGACTGACTGAAATACACAAAAAATTAGTAAATTGAATGTGTTTTCATTTCTTCGCAACCTCTGTGGAATTTTGTGTCTATTTTTTTGCGACATGTGACATTTCTTCGAGAGTAAGTCGTTGATTAGATTAGTCGTCGATAATTTGATGACTCTCTAGAGGAAAAGTTAATTAATCACTGTCACAAGCTAATTTATTCGAAAGTCAAGGTCCCTATGGATCTTATCATAGCTAGAGTAATAAATAATTTATTCAGGCGTAGACGTTAAGGCGCTAAGATCACTTAATCCGAGCAGGTTGATACGTGTTTCAATAATATCGATCGTAAGTATATTTATTTTAAGTTCAAATCAATGCGGGCTTCAACACGGCTGTTACTCTGAAACCCAACGCCCAATTCTCGATTTTTACATGTTTTTATTACTTTTCTTCACTTTCAAATAAGTTTACAAAAATGTGTTCAATTAAAATTAAAGGTCTTAAAATCGCCAATTTTTGTGTGTTAGTTTCATTCAACATTAACTACATGTTTGTTTTCGAGAAATTTTGAAATTAATGCCAAAACCAGGGTTTACAGTATATCTTTTTACATCAACAGTGGTAAGATTTTTAAATTTGTATTCAATTAAATACCTAGATTTTTATTACTGAAGTATATTATATATTTTTTATATGGTGGTAGCTTTACACAGTTTTTCAATAGTTTGAATTGAATATTGGCATTTGACCCATCTTAAGGCCTTTCGATCCTATACTATACTAATTGAAATTCTTATTAGATAATCAAAATCAATATGACAATAGGGATGACGACAACATAAGAAATAAATTATAAACTCTTGATCACTAAATTGCTCTCCTACTTAAACTTCGGAAAACCTTACTCGTTTTGTGTTCCATCAAGTCTTCGATTTTTATTTCACCAAAATCACAAAATGAATACTTAAATGACGCTGCAAAACTATGACGTCACGCCTAGGTATTTCAAACATTTTTAGAACAAAATGTCGTTTTTGACAGATAATAAAAAGTAAATCAAATGACTAGCATTCGTCATCCCTATTGTCAACTACATATACCTACCTATACCTCATTGCAGGGACCAGATATAACTAACAACTACACATTATACTTTGCAGTTTTCCTGCCCTATGCATGCGACCTGCGACCGACCACCGGCAGTAATTAGATCGTACGCATACGATGCGCCCGCGCAGCCGTTCTGCTCCGCCGCCGTTCCCACGTCTGACACCACTTGATAAGATTATAGTAAGATTGAGAGTTGAGACGTTGCGCCATTAGGAGCCAAAGCTATTATCTAACACGTTTTGTGGAATTAACCTTTTTACTTGCGGTATATTATGTATAGGTGTTAATCTTCCACCCAATAAAGTTGCATTTTTCTTAGCTAGTAGAAAGTCGAAATGGTATTGAAAATCAATTTATAAGAATCTGATATTTAAAATAAAAAAAATAAATAAATATTCTGGGACAATACATTATTACAATTAGTCTTTATTTTTTTCAGACAAACATAGTAGTTATATTTTGTTAGTAAGTTGCTAAAGTAATGTTAGTAAAACCACAGATTAGGAAATAGTGTACGTAAAACACCATCGCAACAACTTAGTACAATTTTGCATTATTATATTTGGTTTTGTTAATTTTCTAATAAAGTTCTATACCGATTTCGATAAAATTTATATAGGACCAACCTGGGAGCATAACCGCAACTATCGAATAAAAAAAGAATTATGAAAATCGGGTCACAATCTGCGAAGATATCGCGTAACACACACAAAAAAAAAGAAAAAAACGTACAGTAAATAAATAAATATTCTGGGACAAATCACACATGGTCATCTGGCCCCAAAGTAGGATTCCCTGTGTTATGGGAACCATAGACTGATATACATACTTATATACGTTTAAATACATACATATATAGATATTTAACAGTAGAATCGTAAACTTCCTCCTTTTTGGAACTCGGTATTTTTATTACTAAAAATTTGAGTGCGTTTGACTCCAACTCACCTGATGGTAAGTGATGATGCAGTCGAGGATGGTACACGCAAACTCAAATAATGCATATTCACTCTTGCCTTGGTTGAAAAAAAAGAACAAAACAGTAATTATGATTAAAACCATTTTCACACCTCACACCTTTTTAAACCCAGTGGTGGCTTGTGGTCCCTAACCTAACCAGCACATTTATGGAATGTAAAAATAGTTGGAAGTCATGTCTCTCCACTCTCTCCGCTATAACCCTCAAGATGCTGATATATTGGATTTCAGTACTAAACTTGTACTCTTAAAATCAAAACTTAGTAAAACTAAACTGATTATAGCTGTTAATGTCACTTACTACCTGGTATTGCTCGAACTTTGCCCATAAACGTCAGATGAGATTAGACTACAAAGCGATCAACTGTTAAAGATGAGAATTTTCATGTGAGCTAACTCCGACTGAAGAAGTGATCGAAGTAGAACATTCAAATCCATCAAGCCGCTTATGCTACAGGCTTAACCAAAGTAACAGACATACACATATACATTAGGGTTGCCAAGCGTCCTGTTTTCCAGGACGTGTCCTGCTTTTGGGGTGTCCTGGATAGTTTTTAAGTAGTGTCCTGGGTTTTGGGTGAATTGTCTTATTTGAGAATCTCGTATATCTATACCCAGTAGAGGTGAGATAGACACTGAAGAGCATCAAAAAAGGCCAAACACAAAATACATACAGTCTTAGGCACTTAGTCTTGGGACTTCTAAAGCCTTAGACACTTTCTCTAAGAAATTGTCGACAAAAGAGAAAACAGTACCTAGCTTATGTAGGGGCTGCAGCTTAATTATTGTTTATAGTTTAGTTTCATTATTGGTCTATTGTTCTTATATTTCGTCCTGTTTTTAAACAAAAATGTCCTGGTATTCCATATTTGGGGATGGCAACCCTAATATACATACATACACTTGAAAAACATTACCCTCCTTTTTAGGCAGTCGGTTATATACAATGATGAATTCATTCATATCAGCTCATATACGTCCCCACCGAGGGGCCTGAGCCTACCCTGAATTAGGGCGATCGGGCCTTAGTCGACCACGCGGGCCCAGTGCGGGTTGGTCGACTTCACACACAACCTGCGAGTTTCTTTGCAGGCGTGTGCAGGTTTCCTCACGATGTTTTCCTTCACCGCAAGAGCATCGGATAAACGTACATATGAAATCTAAATTCGAAATCACAATGGTACGTGGCAGGTTCGAACCACGTCCTCCCGGACAGGAGGCAGCGGCCCTAGCCATTACGCCACCGACGCTCAATGACGAATACTAGTTCAAGTTACCCTGCATGTCTAATGTTATAATAATACGGCTGCAGTAAACAAGACAATAACAACACGCACTGAAAAAACAAAATAGTTTATAGATTTTTTGAAACGCTAGAGCGCTTGGGGCTCTCAGACAAGCTTATTATTTTGCAGTCACAATGGAATAATACAAATAAATCCTTTATCTGAAGGTTCGAGAGATATAATTCTTTTTTTATTCTAATGTAAATTGAACTTATTCCATTTCATGCTACATTTCCGAAATTTTTCAAATCAAATTGGACCAACGTTTTCCATATTTGGACTTGAGCGTACCACAGTGTAAGAATTCATACAGTCGCCCAAATACCTTTGATGTTTGTGTCAAAGCTGACATCATTGAGCCTACCCTGAGCTCGCAGGAAGTAGGTGATGGAGTTGTAGGGAGGTCAAGGGCGGTAGTAGAGTTCCGTACCAAAAACTTATTTTTATCTACAGCACCATCTATAGATATAGATAAAAGGGAATGAATTGCTGTTGTCGTATTACTACGTAAATTACCTATGCATTGTACTACTAGATCCCAATAGGTGTCACCATTTTCTAAACAATCAGGCTTTGGAAATTTCATTTTTCCTGTAAGAACGAATGGACTTTAGATTTTTTGTAGATTTTCCTGTAATCTATGCATTTAATATATGTAAGTATATGAGGCTATACTGTATTTTTTTTCAATATTTTAGGCCCAGTAGTTTCGGGGATAAGGGGGGAATGGTAAATTTCCGCCTATTTTCTTTTAAAAAAACGTCAAAACTGTTTATCATAATTTTATAAAAAAATATATATTTAAAATACTCATCCCTCGGCCCCCGCAATATTGCTGTGTCTATACCTACTCTGTCGGTTGAACGACTGTATGGGTTTTTTAGACTGTGGCAGTACCATGAAACGAGACCAAACAATGGACAGATGTCCGACTCGAAGTTCAAGACATAACTTTTGTGTAACAATGGCGTTTTGTAGTCTCGGTTAGTCAGAGGAGGCCCGAATGCTTCGCAGAAGGGTGACTCATGGCGTAGAGTCATGGGGTCACGTCGTCGTGGGGTCACGGTTCACCGGAACAACCAACCAAAGCTTTAAAATTTACTCTTTGTGTAAAAAAAACCCTTGAAGAATCGAAAAGCTTATTCAGCAACTTTAGATAAACTCAAAACGCGGGCAGAAATTGTTTCTTTAAAATAGGACTTCGAAGTAAGCTTTTTAATAATAAGTACTTGTCGTATTATAGATTTCGATTTAAATATTACTGCGGTAAAATTACAAAATATAATCCGTATAATTAGACGCTTTAACAGCCTTCACTAGCAGTCACAAAACACCGCCCACTCCTAATTAAATCAAACACTGACATGAACAATTATGAAGCAAAAATTATAAGACCCACTGTATGTTAATTAAAAATTTAAATATTCTTAAGTTAGTTACGCTTATAGAGTCAGGGCAAAGTTCTGTGTCTTTAAAAAAATAATAAGATAATAACGTTGGGAGTAACTTTTTTCATTAAAAAAAGTTTCTAACTGCTTCAATCCACCCCAAAAAGCTAACAAACTTTTTCTTCTTCAGTTTTATGTTCATACTGGCTGGAATCAACTCCAAATATGAGAAATGCATGAATATAATCTTTCGAAAATGAAAAAAAAAAACATGAAAACGCTTATAATCTATGAAAGGACTAAGAACTGTTTTGATAAAAAATTTAAGAGTGTGAGGTTCACGCCAACCAATGAAGCATGCAGTCGCACGCCGATTGTGTTTAGAAGTTGGTGTGACCAAAGAGTCAGCAGACCGACTAATGCGCTCAAAAGCAGGGGTCAAAATGGTGCGTTATCCAAACTGAAAGTGATCATCCTCTTCTATTCGTGATTCTTAACAAGTTTCTTAAAATTGGACTTCATGTAAAGATGTAGATGTCGTCTGTCCGATTTGTATGATGTCCAAATTTTTCTTCGTACAGAATTACCTATACTCAAAGTATATATATTAGTACTAACATACAGTATGACCATTCCCTGCCGCTCTCTAGATTCCGACCTCACGCCCTCGTCACCCAGATTGATACAGATTGGTTACAGTTTGATTGTCAAACGTATAGGATTTCGCCGCCATTTTGTTTGTTCCGTCATTCCTTTTTTGAAATGTCATTCCTGGCCCGTTGTATGAAGTGTCCAGGGTGTGCTATAGTAGAAGCCATGCCGATAAGGACGATAAGTAGATAATTAGAGGGATATTTTAAGACTTTTTATACAAAACATGTTTTTTTGAGAATCTATAAAAATATTTAGGACAGGAGTAGGGTAAAAACTTTCAAGATGGACAAGTGCTGTATTTACTCTCTCAGTTCTTATAAATTAATTTAGTTTTAAGTAGTTTTTTACAAACGCATAGACAATGAAAATTTGGTTCTCATAATTTCATACAATCTGTACCACTTTTTTATGAAAATAAAAGAACCTATTTCATTTTACTTTAATCGAAATTCATTTATAAGAACTAAGAGAGTAAAATATATAACACTTGCCCAAAGTTTCTACCCTACACATGTCCAAGTATTTTTTAAAGCTTTTCAAAAAAACCGGCAAGTGCGAGTCAGAACCGCATACCCTACCATCATACCATACCATCCGTACCATCATACTAGATGGCGCTAGTTTCTTTAGTTCCGTACTATCATACTAGATGGCGCTAGTTTCTTCACGTTTAAAAAAAACACGTTTTCTGTATGGAAACTCATTTTTTCCAATTTTTAGTATTTTTAGTTATAGCGGCAACAGAAATACATCATCTGTGAATATTTCAACTGTCTAGCGATTACTGTTCATGAAATACAGCCTGGTGACAGACGGACGGACGGACAGCGAAGTCTTATATCTTATCTCATCTTATCTTTGTAAGTGGGGGCTGCAGATGCAGCGACACTTCGACCCAGTGGGATCTTTTGTGTCAACCCCTATAATAGACTTTGCACCCCAAACCTACTCGAAGATGTGCTACATCAATGCAGCAATTCCGCTGATTGGAAGATGCTTGTAGTCCTCCGGTTTTGGGTAGCCATCACCTAGGAGGTACATACGCTTGCTATCCAGGACATCGCAGTGACACAGTAAGAATTCCAATGATTCTATATCTTCACCACAGGCCCTGCAGGTCGGGTCATTCGTCAGGCCGATTTTTTGCAGGTGTTCGTTTGTGGCAAAGTGGCCCGTCAACGCTTCTGTTACCGCCCTGACTCGCGTCCTGCTGTTATTCCAAATGTACAGCGAAGTCTTAGTAATAGGGTCCCGTTTTTACCCTTTGGGTACGGACGGAACCCTAAAAACATGTTTTGTGCAGTAAAATTTTAAAAAGTCGCGGCTAATTAATTGAAATTTTAACGCGACATAAACAGAACAGACAAGACGTATGAGCTCATAAGTATATTTACATACAAGCACATGCATTAAAAGACCATAATACTGAAATGACGCGGACTTTCTCACAGCCACTAACGATTGTGTGTAATACATATTTATTAGATGTGTAATACATATTTATTTAGACGTTAGCCACCTAATTTGTGTAGCAGCAGATTGGTAGGAAGCTGAAGATTAGCTGGACGCACATCCGGACACACACGATGACGGAAATACTAAATTGTATAAGATGACATAATTTTGTAGGAGAAACGATGGAGAGCATTTCAAACGTTCCTACATTGGGTTATATGTTAGTACATCATGTATTTTAGTTCTGTTGAAAGTTTTTACACTCTATTATCTTTATATATATATTTTTTTTACGTGTGTATGTCACTTAACTCCTCCTAAACTAATTTTAGTGAATTTGAATGAATTTTTTTGTATGCGTTTGGATGGCGCCCTGGATTGTTTAGATTCACAAATCAGCCCGGCAGATGGCGCTGGTAGTGTAGTGTAAGGTGGAACAAAGTTGGCCGGGACAGCTAGTTATATATATTATTTATTGTACACAAACATTTAAATGTCAAGAAATTAGAGAGGACGTGTAGCAGCAGGAGGAGAGCAGCAGGGAGTGTGCATACTGTATGTTAGTACTATCCCTACTAATATTATAAATGTGAAAGTAACTCTGTCTGTCTGTTACGCTTTCCCGCAAAAACTACTGAACGGATTTGGCTGAAATTTGGTAGGTAGACAGATTAGGACCTGGGTTAAGACATAGGCTACTTTTTATCACGCTCGCGAGCCGCTTGCGGCTCGCGCACTGCGCACCCTCGAAAAGTCATAGAAACGTGGTCCACGCGGGTGAAGCCGCGGGAAACAGCTAGTTATATATATTTTGGTCTAGTTCCCGCTCCCGTTAGGTTTGAGTACGGAACCCTAAAAAATAGCATGCAAAGTATGTCGGCGGCAGATCATAGGAATCCGGCAGATCGCGATTTTTTTAAATCCACAATTGATAAGCCCTTGGCATCATCTCACCTGGTAAGTGACGATGATGCCTTACCGAGATTCCCCAACGCAATGAGGATCTGGCTATCTTATCTTCAAGCCGGAACGCATCAATGCTGTTAACACTGATGTTTGGCAGCAAGACAAAATGCCCTACCAACAACCAAACCAGGTCTTACTAAGTTGAACCCGCCGGGAACCGAACCCTCGACTTCCTGGTGTGAAGCGAATGGACTTACCATTACGCCACGGAGGCGGAAGCCCCGATATTCATATCCAAGCAGATCGTGAAAGACCCAAGCATTTCATCGTAAGTAAAAAATACTCAGTTGAAGGCTACTTTGTTTCTACGGTAGCACCAGACGTGCTAAACGAACCTAACGTGACCTAATATCTTATTCACCTTTTTTTCGAATCGATGGTTTGTATGTATGCTCTCATACTTATTTTACTGGTCCCAGTAGGTACCTAGCTACTCGTATGCCACTATCAGAGGCGCCCCAGAGGTCTATTGACAATATTTCTTATTGTTCTGAGCATGAATGCCATCGCAACAGCTTTACAAATATATATTTTCCGCTACACTGAACATGTTACCGAATATGTATACCTGGGACAAACAGTCCAGTTAGGTAGGTCCAACTTCGAGAAAGAGATCAATCGTCGAATCCAACTCGGCTGGGCAGCGTTCGGGAAGCTTCGCAATATCTTTACGTACCAGATACCGCAGTGTCTTAAGACCAAGGTCTTCGACCAATGTGTGTTGCCAGTGATGACGTACGGAACTGAGACATGGTCGCTTACTATGGGCCTCATAAGAAGGCTCAAGGTCACCCAAAGGGCAATGGAGCGTGCTATGCTCGGAGTTTCTCTGCGTGATCGAATCAGAAACGAGGAAATCCGTAAGAGAACCAAAGTGACCGACATAGCTCTCAGAATTGCTAAACTTAAGTGGCAGTGGGCGGGGCACATTGCTCGTAGAACAGATGGCCGTTGGGGCAGTAAAGTTCCCGAGTGGCGACTACGCACCGGAAAGCGTAGTGTAGGCAGGCCTCCCACTCGGTGGACCGATGACCTGGTGAAGGTCGCGGGAAGCCGCTAGATGCGGGCAGCGCAGAACCGGTCGTCGTGGAGATCCTTGGGGGAGGCCTATGTCCAGCAGTGGACTTCTTTCGGCTGATATGATGACACTGAACATACCTACTTCAGTGACTGGCTGACTTCAGTTTTTTTTTACGCGTTGCACAGTGTCCACTCCTAACATTTTACAATGTTTTAAGACAATGCCACAAAAACAATAAGACTTTTTAGGTCGTGAACCGTGACTATGTAGCGAGGTGCTTATTAAAAATGCAATAAAATGACCCAGTAGTACACAAACAGTGTATAATTTTGTGCAGCGTGGGATTCAGGGTGTTCAAATGAAAAAAATTGTTAGATTCACGCGCCTAATCCTACTGTTGTTCATTGCCTAATCATATCAGCTAATATTATACGTCCCTACCGAGGGAATGAGAGGTACAGGAAATACTGTACCTCTCAGTCTGGCTTTTTAAAATTTCGAATCAAGCACACTGAACTTAAAAACTCTTTTTTAAATAAAAGCTTGTATACATGAAACTTTTTATGTTTTTCGAAAAGAACTTATTATTTTTTTTAAAAGCTTTTATTTAACTTGCAATGTTTGTATGTATGTTTATTAATCAAATCTTGCGATCGATTTGGGAGCGACTTCCAGGGGTCTGATTGAGCTGAAATTTGGAATGACGGAGTGTATTGGCGGTGACAATAATAGATCCTTTTGGTATTTTGAGTTGATGATGAACTTTGAAGGTGGGATTAAGGTCCTAGAATCGTCTTATTTTCAATAGTATCATATGAGACCTCTATGAAAGACAGTCTTTTTTGAATTTGGAACCGTGTATTTTTACGAGTATATTCATTTAAGCAGTTAACTTTTTTAATATAAAAACTCTTTTCAAATAAAAGCTTGCAGCAAATTAACTTTTAGATTTTCGAAAATTATTCATATTTAAAATAACTAGGCATACAACGTGACCATTTTTTTTTTTTCTCAGAGCGGGACACCAGCGGAACTATGTAAAAATAAACTTTTTATCTATTTTACTAGTGTTTATTAGAAAATTAATAACTGGGCCCGCGTGGTCGACTAAGGCCCGATCGCCCCAATTAAGGGTAAGCTTGAGCCCCTTGGCAGGACGTATAATATGAGCTGATATGATGAACACTGAATAATAAGTAGGTTTCTTTTAGTACTGGTCATGTACACTTTAGTTGCTTTAGTAAGCCTTAATCAGATGACTTCTAATGTCTAAGCAGTTGTTTGCGAGTGCAAAAATAAAAGGTATATTTACTTAAATTAATTTATCGCTTATTTTTTTAGGGTTCCGAGCCTTAAAAGGAAGAAAGGAACCCTTATAGAATCACTTTGTAGTTCGTCTGTTTGTCTGTCCGTCAAGAACACAGAAATCGGAATAATATAGTCAAGACCCTTTTTCTTAGGAACGCGTGGAGGTATCAGGTTGAAATCAATACCAAATACTTATAATCTACAGTCCCTTGAAGCTGTAAAAAAATCTTCTAAGTCAAAGCATCTATCTATCTATCCATCTACTTAGAATTTAATTTAACTTAATTTGGCAAAAAGCAAGGTCTTTCTTACAGCACAAGTAAAGAAAAAATCAGAAAGTGTAGAATAGAGGATCGGACTGCATCAAAAATAAATTCTAAAATATGATCTCCTAAATTGCTCTCCTCTTATTTTTAAAAAAAACGTTAGTTGTTTTGTTTTCCATCACGTCTTCAATTTTTAGTTGATCAAATTCACAAAATAAGTTCGTCAATGACACTAAAAATCTATGACGTCACTTGTGGGTATTTCAAATATTTTTTAGAACAAAATTTCGTTTATGACTTTATGACAGATCATAAAAAGTAACTCAAATGACTAGCAGTCCGATCCCCTATTGTTAAATCGCATTTTTTTTTACGATTACAAACTTACATTTGCAGGTGGGGAATTGACCGTGACGTATATCGATGTTCGGGAGAACGCTTGACTAGAGTAAGCTGGTGAATGCGTTACGCGAACGGTGATTTCTTGCGTTACGAAAAGTATGATCGGGCGAGGCAAATGGCACGCTTGACTTGGGGAGCAAGCTGGTGAACGCGTTACACGAACGGTGATTAAGTTTAACTACAGTCGTGTGGTCTAAAGCACACTCGTTTTTTAACCGACTAAAAAAAAGGAGGAGATTTCTCAATTCGACCGTATATTTTTTTTTATGTGTGTTCGCGGATAACTTCGTCGTTTATGAACCGATTTTCATGATTCTTTTTTTATTGGAAAGTACTACTTTCAAAGTAGATATCCCAAGGGTGGTACCATGATAAAGAAACCAGGATTTGATGATGGCATCCCAGAGAAATCGAGGGGAACCTTAGTTTCCTGTTCGAAGTTGGTTTTTTTTTGTTCAAAATTATTTCAATTACGAAGTCTTTCCTTCAATCCGATTGTTGTATTCCTTTATGTTTGTAGGGTTTCCTACCCGAATGTGTTTTGGCACGGAACCCTCAGTGCACAAGCCCCGAGTCCGTTTAAAGTTTTTAGGGAAAGAAAACATGGGAAAGTTTTTTTTTATTATTAAAAATTTTAGTGCGTTTGACTATATCTCACCTGATGGTAAGTGACGATGTAGTCGAGGATAGTACACGCAAACTCAAATAATGCCTATTCACTCTCGCCTTGAAGATCCCCAAATTGTAGGAGTCGGGAAACACAGACGCAGGGAAGGAGTTCCACTCCGGAAAACTGGAAAATTTGGGAAAAGTGGTTTTTTCTATAGGATTTTTGTATGAACTCATATAAAGACTACAACTCACGATTCAAACGATGCACCCTTGATAATAGTCATACTAACGATATCTACGCGAGCGCAATCGCGGGCAATGCTAGTATATGGTACAGACAAAACATATTGGTTCTTGGTAATTTAAATAATTTTATATTATTACTTCTTTTGTTATCATGACAAGGTCACTACAAGTACCTACAATTACATAGTAGTGAGTGAGCGAATTAAGTCAACCGATGACGCATTTGTCTTAAATAAATGAAAATATTAAACAAGTATGTATGTGAATCAATAGCCAAAATTCGTAATGTTTGTTAAACGTCTGCACTGCCGAAATAAAATAAAAAACTTAAGATTCATCATCATCATATCAACCGAAAGACGTCCACTGCTGGACATCCCCCAAGGATTTCCACGACGACCGGTTCTGCGCTGCCCTCATCCAGTGCCTTCCCGCGACCTTCACCAGGTCATCGATTCACTGAGTGGAAGGCCTGCCCACGCTACGTTTTCCGGTGCGTGGTTGCTATTGGGAACTTTACTGCCCCAAGGGCCATCTGTTCTACGAGCAATGTGCCCCGCCCACTGCCACTTAAGTTTAGCAATTCTGAGAGCTATGTCGGTTACTTTGGTTCTCCTACGGATCTCCTCGTTTCTTAAGATACATATAAAAACACAAACAAAAATCTCAATCATCACATCAGCCGAAAGACGTCCACTGCTGGACATAGGCCTTCCCCGTGGGCACACCCTGGACACTTCATACAACGGACCAGAAATGACATTTCAAAAAAGGAATGACGGAACAAACAAAATGGCGGCGAAATCCTATACATTCGACAACCAAACTGTAACCGATCTGTATCAATTTGGGTGACGAGGGGTGAGGTCGCAATCTAGAGAGCGGCAGGGAGTGTCCATTCATACTGTATGTTAGTACTAATATATATTTTTTGCCAGGGGGTTTGTCCGTAATCGCCACACACTGGGCAGGTGGGTAAGCGATCGCAGTGTGCGATGTGGTGGCACAGTACGCAGAAATGACGCCGTTGCAGCCCAGTCTCCGGTTTAGTTCCTTAGTCGACTCAACGGGAAGAGATGGGATGACCCTATTCTAAGCTGGGAGTCTAGAATAGGGTCATCCCAGGGAGAATATTAAAATTAGGTTACTTAAGTTAAAATGCTATGCTCGCACTCGGTGGACCGATGACCTGGTGAAGGTCGCGGGAAGCCGCTGGATGCGGGCAGCGCAGAACCGGTCGCCGTGGAAATCCTTGGGGGAGGCCTATGTCCAGCAGTGGACGTCCTTCGGCTGATATGATGATGATGAAGTTTAAATGTAATACATATTAGTTGTATTAAGGTTCTTATACTGTCTTGTACTTAATTACGTGTTTCTTTGCCCTAGTTAAGTACTCTGTATATTATTGCAAAGGTTGGCTGGAAGAGATCCCTCTAAAGAATAAGTCCGCCTTTTTACATAACATTTTTGAAATTATTATTTTAAGTGTACCTATATTTTGTACAAAAAACTTATGATGATTATTTTTGTTTGTATACTCTTTTTTGTACAAAATACAAAAAAGAGTATATACAGATATATTATTGAGTATATGATGATTATTTTTGTTTGTATACTCTTTTTTGTACAAAATACAAAAAAGAGTATATACAGGGTGCGAGGGACCAAGTGTTACTACGGAAAAACTCCATAACTCCGTCAAATGTTGATATTTTGAAAATTTATGGTAATTGGGAAAATTTATCTATTTTCTAAAAGATATACTCATTTTTCGATATAACCGACTTTAGCCTTGATTATGGCGTTGAGTCTGCCGAGGAACACATCACACCCTGCACGAATGTGGGCCTGCGGGATTCGCTGCCATTCTCGACGAAGACATGCCTTCAGCGTATCCAAACTATGGTGTTTCATAGTGGACACCCTAGCCTCCAAAATTCTCCAAATGAAAAAATCCAGCGGGTTGGCGTCTGGTGAATAATCTGTTGCGCCGAAATGAACTTTGGAACATTCTCACGAAGAAATTGTTGATTTTCAAGGGCTTTGTGTGACGGTGCTGACTCCTGCTGGAATGTCCATGTCCTGACTCTGAATTGTTTAAATGCCCACATTATTACCGCTTCTTTAAACACCTTTTTGCGATACACGGTCTTGTTAATTTTGACACCCTGGTCAATAAAAACGACCGGAGAGTGACCTTCAGCAGTCACTGCGGCCCAAACCATAACAAAAGCTGGTCCTTGCTTTCTGACAGCTATTCTTTGCTCGAGATTATTGGTGGACTTCCCCTCTAACCAAACACGGTCATTTTGCTCGTTCACGTATTGCTGGATGGTGAATTATTTTTGATCCGAAAAGACAATGTTTGGCAAATCTTCACTCGCGTGCAAGCGTTTTAGTGCCTGGGCTCTCTCCAACCGTTTTTTTTTGCTCCGGAGTTAAGTCTTACACTTTTTGTATCTAACTCTATGAAATAGGTAAATTTTCCCAATTACCATAAATTATCAAATAGAAATATCAACATTTGACGGAGTTATGGAGTTTTTCCGTAGTAACACTTGGTCCCTCGCACCCTGTACAAACAAAAGTAATCATAAGTTTAAGATTTTAAATGTACACAGTTGGTGTATAATCTAAGCTAAGTCGCAGATACTTATAGTGTAATAATGTATTGTGATTATCAGTTGTGTTGTGCTTACTGAGAGGATTGGTGGCTTGGTGTGTTGTGTTCTATACAGCGATCTGTACAAATGGGCTCCGCCACCAGGGCTCTGCAGGCTGTGACGTTTTTGGTAAGTACAGCACCTTGTTTTTTTACCCGTCTACGCAAAAGAAAGGTAATTTTTTATATGTCTCTTTTTCGGCTGAGCCTTAAAGGCTCGATGGATTGGAGAGCGATTTTGATCCTGTGAGTGACATAGGATACGTTTTTACCCAACTGCCCAAAAAATGAGGCTAACATTTTTATGCAGTCGTGTTATTCAAAGTTTAAAGACCTTGTCATAAACTCTTACAAGATAAAATACATATTTTGGTAACATAAATAATTCGTTATCTAATTATTAACTCAAACAACTAAACTAGAATCGCCAACTAAAATAACGTAGCTAATTCTTATCTTACCTAAAGCACACCCTGGACACTTCATACAACATTTCAAAAAAGGAATGACGGAACAAAAAAAATGGGGGCGAAATCCTATACGTTCGACAACTAAACTGTAACCAATCTGTATCAATCTGGGTGACGAGGAGGTGATATCGCAATCTAGAGAGCGGCAGGGAGTGTCCATACTGTATGTTAGTACTAATATATATACTTTGCCTAAAGATTCAATGTAGGTAGGCAAGTGCATAAAATATTGTTTAGCCAACAAAACATTTATTTTTTTGTGATCAGCAAGTTTTAATCAGATAAATTATATTTATTGATTTAATCAGATAAATAAATTATTGTATATTGTGGCCCTAGAACAATACTACCCCATCTCTTCCCGAGGGTGTCGAGGCGACTACTTAAGGTATCAAAAGTAGATGTATCGTGTTAGAGCTCATTGGAATCGTCTCAATGAATAGGTTTTAGATAGAATATAATAACCTTGACCTGATGCTGCAGCATCTCCTGTAATCTACAGTATAACCTCAGAGTAATCATGTATACACAAAGAGTATAACCAACTTCTTACCCACTTACAGCAGAGGTATCGTCTTTGGGTTCAATGAATAGCTGTTACATAGAACATGGTAACCTTAACCTGATTCTGCAGCATCTTCTGGAATCGGTAGAATACCCAACTCCTCGATAACTTACAGTAGTACCTAATATTTTGTTTGGGTTTATATAGTCTTTATAAATAGATGTTAGATATAGTATGGTAACCTTGACCTTATACGAAGTAACTATTTAGTACTCTGTGACCTTATGCTGCAGCGTATGTAATAGATTAAATTAAATTAAAGTAAATCAGATGTATTCTGTTTTAATTTTATTTAATTAACAGTCCCCCTACGCGACGACTCTTGGATCAAAATATTACTATTTAAAAAAAATTAAAAGGGCCAAAACATATTATTTTTACTTTTTAGAGGAAAACCTAACCTTACATTACAAAAATGTCGGGGGTTTTTATCACATGTGTGGGGGAAAAAGTTACCTGGCTGGCAATAATAAAATTAAAAACGTGAAACTTCCAATGACTTATATATTAGTGGAAACTTCGAAATTTAAATGTATTTTTTTTTAAATCCCGCCATTTTATATACCAAGTGTTTTCTGTCTACGACAATGAGTGAAAGTAATGAAGGAATTTGCTACATTTTGAAGTTTTATTTTATTTTATTTATCTTTAGGACTTGCTATCATGTAGCATGATAGGCACACAGCTGGCGCCAAATGCCAGGTCTCTCGGAGGCAGCCACATCGCGATCGGCCTCATGGGGGCCCTGTACGCTGGCTTCCAGATGTTATGTGGACCATTAACTGTAAGTTTTATATACATAGTTTAAGGTAGGTTAAAACCGTTGGACTTAACATGATGGGGGTTTTGAGTATGAAAAATCGATCTAGCTTGGTCTCTAATCTGGGAGAATTCGTTTTTCAGAGTTTTTACGCATATCGTCATTGGCCCGTAATATAAGATATAGGTAATACCACTGTACCAGACATGTAAGCGATAGGCCAGTGTGGTCAAAGCATTGGATTTCCTTCTCGTAGATAATGAGTTCGATCCTCGGTCAGATCGAATCTTTTTGTATTTAAGTTTTTATTTTATTTTGACTTATTTATTCTGAAAATTATTTGCCCAGGTACTTTGTTTCAAGTTTGTTGCTAGATTATTAAGTGTGATTGTACAGATGCTGAGCGGCTTTATAATATTTCCCTAGACGAGCAATGGTATTTGGTAATTTTACGTGATGATGGACAATTGTCCAATAGGGGATCGGACTGCATGAAAAATAAATTCTGAAATATGATTTCCTAAATTGCTCTCTTCTTGAAGTTTCAAAAAACCTTACGTTTTGTTTTTCCTTCACGTCTTCAATTTTTAATTCATCAAATTCACAAAATAAGTTCGTCAATGACGCTAAAAATCTATGAAGTCACTTGTGGGTATTTCAAACATTTTTAGAACAATATTTCGTTTTTGACAGATATTAAAAAGTAACTCAAATGACTAGCAGTCCGATCCCCTATTAATTAGCAATTAATTGCCGTCCTTTTCAAACCCAATTGAAACGATTGTCAATCGCGTTCATGTGACTGTCAATTTTAATATCAATGCTTGACAATCGCAATAGGAGATCGGACTAGTCATATGAGTTACTTTTTATGATCTGTCAAAATCGAAATATTGTTCTAAAAATTTTGAAATACCCACAAGTAACGTCATAGATTTTAAGCGTTATTGACGAACTTATTTTGTAAATTTGATCAATTAAAAATTGAAGACGTGATGGAAAAACAAAACAAGTAAGGTTTTTTGAAACCTCAAGAGGAGAGCAATTTAGGAAATCATATTTCAGATTTTATTTTTGATGCAGTCCGATCCCCTATTGCCGTCGTTTTGAAACCCAATTGAAACGATTGTCAATCGCGTTCATGTGACTGTCAATCTTAATATCAATGCTTGACAATCGTAATTGAAAATGCCAATTGATTGTTTCGATTCACACGTCCGACAACAAACATGACGGATTGGTGGACATCTCGCGCGCGGTGTAGTACAATCTGAAGAAAGAGAGTTTATTTTCCTTTCAATATCTCATACCGCAACCGTCCAGAGTTATGAAAAATTTAAGGAATAGATTATTTAAACAAAGATAAAAAATGAATTGCAATTAGAAACATCGTAAATGTATTTACAATTGACAATGTTATTGATCGTCTGGAGCCTTTTACAGACTTTCAAACAATTTTCAATTTCAGGGGAGTCTGAGCGACATCAAAGGGAGGAAGTCGGTTCTTATCGTAACAATATCGATGAGTGGCGTCGCTTACATTCTGATGGGGATGACTTCGTCCTTGCTGATGTTATTGTTATTAAGATCATTCATAGGTAAGAAGACAAAACTTTAAGAGCGTTTACCTTTAAAAAAATTCGAAAAACCCTGAATCTTCTAGCTACAAGCTTTTAATTTGAAAAGAGTTTTAATGCCCAAAAATGCCAAATGCTTGGTGTGCCAAATGGGAATATAAATACACTTTACTAAATTTAAAAAAGGCGAGCATATTATTATTTCCTACGATTCTATTAAGAACAAAAGATGATCCTAGGACCTTGATACCACGCCCAAAATTCATCATCAGATCAACTTCAAAATACCAAGAGGATCTAATTACCACCGGGAATACAGCTGCATACCAAATTTCAGCTTTATCGGAGCCCCGGAAGTCACTCTAAAATCGATTGCAAGATTTGACCTAAACAAACATGCATACAAAAATTGTACGTTTAATAAAAGCTTTTGAGAATTATGGAAACAAAACAAAAATGCACGAAATCGGCTGAGCAGCTGACCGTTTTAATTATTTTTTTTGCGAATTGACGAGTAGAAGCCTCAGTTCCCAGGACCCGTTTCCTTCACCAATTTTGTTATATTCTGTATGTGCAATAAAGAGTAAATCAATCCGTCAAGGTGCTTTTAATGATCCAATCTTTATTGCCAGGAGCTGTACAACATACGCAAGTGATAATCCGCGCTTTAGCTCCAGATTATGATACCTCAATTGCCTTCGGCAAGCTGGAGGCCCTGGGCGGACTCGGCATGTCTATTGCCCCCATCATCGGAGGTCACATCATGGAATGGTTCCCTGAATCTGGATTTACGATGATAGCTGTTATTGTTGGCGCAATTTCTGCTGTTATTGCAGGTGAGGCTTCGTAATTTATAGTAATATCGAAAAACCTAAAAAAAATTATGTTAAAGCTTTCATTTGAAAAGAGTTGTCCTATGCTCGAAAATGCCAAATACTCGGTGTACCAAAATATGTGGATATAAATACACGTTTCCAAATTCAATAAGGCGAGCACAGTATTTTCACACCCCGGACACTGCATACAACGGTCGTGTAATGATATTTCTAAAAACAAATGACGGAGCAAACAAAATCACGGCGTAATCCTACACGTTCGAGAACCAAACTATAACCAATCTGTATAAAATCAATCTGGATGACGAGAGGGTGAGGGTCTGAATCTAGAAAGCGGCAGGGAGTGTCCATACTGTATGTTAGTACTAATATATATTCTTTGGTATTTTCTAAGATTCTATTGCAAACAAAGGACGATCCTTGGACCTTGATTCCACCTACAAAGTTCATCATCAGATCAACTTCAAGATATCAAAATGATCTACTGTCATCACCGGGAATTCGGATTCACACCAAAATCCAGCTCAAACTGATTTCTGGAAGTCGCTACAAAATCATTTGCTAGATTTTACCTAAACAAACTAACATATAAACATTGCAGGTAAAAAGCTGTAAAAATTGCAAACATACTAAATTATTCACTCAATAACACCACGAAAAAGAAAATATGTACTCCGCACACCGAGAATATGTATGGTTCTGTACCACCACACCTCTCCACACAAGCACTGCAATGAGACCTATTCATTTCATAAAAATGACATCAGCGCGAGCGACAGAAAAAAATATTTTTTGTCATTGAAAATGACTTTAAGATCGCTGGGTACTAGGTCCCATTTGGGAGTTTAGTGCGCCACGGCGATTGTATGGAAGTTATTGGTAGTTCATAGATAAATAGGATGTCAAAGGACGCTGATTAACGAGATTTTTCAGATGGTGAAAGAATTAAAAAAAAAAATACAAAAAAGTTATGGTCGAAAAACCGTTTTTCTTGATCATCATGGTTATACAGTACTGTGGTATGGAAGTTGGGTGTGTATGAGTTTATATTGTTGTATGTGGTGAATGGAGGATTCTTGGAATATTTTACACTTTTTTAGATGTTTTTTAAAATTTTTGGATTTAGTAAAATATTTAAATTTTTAATTCATGAGTATACGGGGTATGTAAAAAAAAATTGTTGGTGGATGGTGTGATACATAAATTACTTATTGTTTGTCCAAAAAAGTTTGTAAGTTCTACAAATTGAAATTGTGAAAAAAATAATTTGTAAAAATAAAATTTGTGTGTTCATTTCGTTTATTTCCTTATTTTTTTTTTTTTTTTTTTTTTTATTAAAAATTTGAGTGCGTTTGACTTCAACTCACCTGATGGTAAGTGATGATGCAGTCGAGGATGGTACACGCAAACTCAAATAATGCCTGAATTTCATTATCAATGTCCTAGTAGTTCGTGCTATCCCAAGCAGCAAAATAGTCGAATAAGAATTTGTTTACTCAGCCTTTAATCGTATAAGAGCCGAGTAACTGTTCTTAAAACACCCATTTATCGTATAATAGCGGTTATCTCGACTATTTGGCAATATTGCTAATGTGTGGTTTAAGGACGTCGAATAAACGTTTACAGCACTATGTTTTAGCACTTTTACTCCACCTTTTAGCAGATGCTGAATTAAAGTGGCTAAAATACTCGTTATTCGATCTTTTGATCTATAACAGTCGTATAATAGCTGTAGAATAGCTGATTCGCTGAATTGGGTGCTTTTATACAGCCGTTACTCAGCTCTCTTTTATGTTTCTATAAAAGCTCTATAAACGCAATCTAATTGCTTATGGCAACATTGCTGCTGTTACTGCACGCTTATAGACTAACTCGTATAATAGAATTAAAAACGTTTGTATAGGAGCTGTAGTGTAATTAAGAGCTTTTATACGATATTTACTCAGTTTAAAGTAGTATTGTAGAGTTCTGGGAAACAGTAACAGCACAAGTCCGTCCATTTTGTTGATCGATACCTTGAAGACGTTTTCGCGAGTATTTTGCTATCAAAATGGATAAAAACAAATGGAAGAAATTGAAAAGAAGCGGCCATTTTCGTAAAAAAGTTAAAAAAACGTTGGAGCAGATGAAATGCTCTGCAAAACTGATTCAGCAAAACTTAATTTCTGCAAGTAACGCTAGTGAATTTCCAAGCGCGAGTCCGAGTATTTTAAGTGGTTCCGTAGACTCAAGTAACACAATAATAACTCTGTTAGCTATAAAAATTACACGCACATCACAATATTCAAAATAAACAAAACGAATTTCGCAACCCACGTCATGATGGCTCACTTCACAACTGAAATGAATAAAACTGGCTTGTAGATAACTACTTGTGAAGACATAGTATTAACAAAATGTCATTACTAAAAGAGCTGTATTTTTTCAATTCCAGCCTTACTGTAAACTATTACGGTTTACTATTCTCTGCATTACTAAGCAAAATTAACCACCCACTTATTTTTTACGATTCCTCAAAGAAACAACTTTATAGTCATACAATTTAAGTTCAAAATTGTTTTTCTTATTTCGAGGTTTGGGACTTCCCCGTCGACAATTTGAGCATGCGAGCGAGAAGGGCAACTGCAGATAAGTTTTAGGGACTTTCCCGAGTATAAAAGTGCTCCCAGACGAGGTATAATCTATTAACACATCTCGTAGTGTTGTAGTTGTGTCTATCTATCTAAATAAAATAGAACCCCTATAAAAAGAACCCGACTGCTATAGCCAAAATGAAAGTCCAGTTTCCAGCGTAACTTGACCTCTACTCAAAGCCCGAATTCCTCTTCGAAAACAGCATGACATGAGCCGAGCTGGCCACCATGATCACGCGTGACATTGCGAACGCCCTGAGTAAAGTTCGTACTACACTCACCTTAGGGTTGTAAAAATATTTAGTTACAATAATAACACTCATCATTCGTAAAATGATCATAAACAGCAAAGTAAGCACAACCTCGACACCAAAATAAACCGGTATTTAGTAAATGTTTTATTTTAATGTCAGGTAAAACAAAGTGAAACCTTTTTCGGTTTGAGTTATCGTTTGTCCTATGGCCACATCCGTTACATTTATCTGATAATATAAAATGCGTTTCCTTCCAAGGCCATCTGAATTGGTCAAGTTGTTTTAAATCATCTTTGTTAAGAAAGGTATCAACATCCAAGAAGTCTGGCATTGTTTTATGAAATAAGATGTTCCTTTAAAGAAAAATAATCATAATTAATTAAATGGTTTTTTGGTCTCGTACCAAGCGAACCCTAAATCCTATTATCATGGCGACACCTTGTGCTATAAATGTGGTGACCACCACTTTTACTCGACTTTTAATGGAATAAGTTAGCTGTAACTGCAACTAAATTATCAATATGGACATAGCATTAAAGATAATTATTTAAAATATATTTAATTTTATAACTTAGTCGTCAAATTTAAGAAAATAGGCAGCGCATGAATGTTTATGTAAAAATGCCTTTGGGTTTATCAATAAAGCTTGTTGCGCATGATGTTTTGGAGTAGCTACACGAACAGTAAAAATAAATACATTGATTGCTCAAAAACTTGATAATTACTTAATATTATTAATAATATGGTAATATTGCCTTTAAAATATAGTTTACTTGTTTTACAAATAATTAGCACACAAGCACTTCGCACTCGTTGAGTTGAATATTTTCATTAACTTAGTGGTATAAAAGCTTCCCTAAGATCGTTTACAGCACTTATTAGTCGAGTAAAAGCATTCTATTCGCTGTTATAGAACTAAAAAGGCGAA
This sequence comes from Coleophora flavipennella, assembly GCA_947284805.1. NCBI lineage: Eukaryota > Metazoa > Arthropoda > Insecta > Lepidoptera > Coleophoridae > Coleophora > Coleophora flavipennella. The sequence continues at coordinate 3,761,972 of OX369256.1, forward strand.
TAAAAGCAATTCGGCTGCTATTATAGCACACTTTATCTGTATAATAGCAAATCAATTGCGTCTATTGAACTAAATATCCTATATACGCATTTTGGTTGCTCTTAAAACACTCTTAGTGTTTTCTACCACTTTTACTCAAATCTTACAGCATCTTTTTGCTGCTTACTCAGCGCTTATTCCACTTTAATAGGACTTTAGTCTGAATAATTTGCGCCTTTTTCGCGTCGAGTAAACGTTTACAGCACTTTTACTCGACTGTTTTAAGAACTTTTATAGAACTTAAAGCGAAAACAAGAACGTGCTCTCGACCATTATAGCACGTCCATTTGCTGCTTGGGATGCAGAGAATCTGTGCATTTTTAAATTTGACCCACTTCCCGGTTTCCGATTGAGCTGAAATTTTGCATATACTTTTAGTTTGGATGACAATGCGTGGTTAGCTATATATAACATCATTCTAAATCTAATATGGCGGACTGCCAAAGATGGCAGACCAATTATTTTTTATGCACCCCCATGATGTTGGTATCAAATGAAAGAACGTTCTGAAAAAAATACGAAACATTTAAAATTATTGGCTTCTACCCAAAAGTTTTTAGGATTTCAGAAATGAGTTTTTAATGTCGGTATCACGATTTCAGCGAAGCCTCTGAAAATCTCACTCGCAAATCATTGAAATCCTTTTACAGAATGTCAAAAAATTGGTGTAGGTCCCGTTAACTGGGGATTCTACCCGTCATACTGAACAACTTTCTCCAAGGAACCCAAAGTCAATTCATTACCCAGGCCCACCATACTAAAATGCACAAATCGGTCGATCAGCTGATCGATTTGTATAAAGAGTAAAAAAAAATTTTTCGTTTTCAGCAAATTCGTAGACCAAAAGTGGTTCAATATGATGAGTAGAAGCCCCAGTTAACGGGACCTACACCAATTTTGTTACACCCTGTATAATAAAGTTACCGGCCGAACCCGTTGTTCATCCTATGCGGGAGCGAGAGAAGAGAGCTCGGGAGTTCGGATACCCTTTCTGTATTGTGGTGCGGAGCATCCAGACTCGGAAGTTTTAGGCTGAAGGTTAACCTCCGTTAGGTTTGACTGCTGTTCAGAGCACTTTCTGGTTTGGCAGGCAAAACTAGTTTGGCCTACAATCGGGTTTGACCGATAACATATACATAAAAGTACTGTTACTCAATTTTGTTTTACTAACCACTTATACGTTTAACGGTGTGGTTCGTCTTCGTAAAGTATTTATTTTATTTCATATGTTTATATTATGTATCATATCAGCTCATATACGTCCCCACCGAGGGGCTCGAGCCTACCCTGAATTAGGACGATCGGGCCTTAGTCGACCACGCGGGCCCAGTGCGGGTTGGTCGACTTCACACACAACCTTCGAGTTTCTTCGCAGGCGTGTGCAGGTTTCCTCACGATGTTTTCCTTCACCGTTAAAGCAATCGGTAAGTATGTACGTAAGTTTCGAAAAACTAATTGGTACATTGGCCGTCCAGATTTGAACCCGGTACCTCTGGTTAGAAGGACCGAGTCGTTACCGGTTGAGCCACCGACGCTTTTTTATATTATGTACCTCTGATTAATACATACCCTTACTTGATATTTCAAAGGCAGTCTTATAAATACGTAATATTTATAATCTTTTATCGTGTAGCACAGTTAACCGTCCTATTATCTTAGAGATAGACGGCGGTTGCCTAATGTTACACTTAGCATCACCTGCGGTCACGTGTAGGCCATGATTTATATTTAGATTTAAACGCAACCTTCGTACACATGTGCAGGTTTCCTCAGATGTTTTCCTACACCACTTTTTTTTTTTATTAAAAATTTGAGCGCGTTTGACTGCAACTCACCTGATGGTAAGTGATGATGCAGTCGAGGATGGTACACGTAAAACTCAAATAATGCCTATTCACTCTTGCCTAAAGCACTAAAGCAATCGGTCACTAAATGTACCCTAAGTTTCGAAAAGCTCTTTGATTCATTGGCCGTCCCTCGACGCAAACCCGGACCTCTGTAAGGTTAGTGGGACCGAGTCGCTACCGTTGATCTACCGATAATTTTCTACCCGACTGCTCAATAAAGTGGGTAATGTTTTAAGTGAGTTAAAAATTAAGAAGATACCTAAGTACTTGGAATAAAAAAACGAGCGAGACCTACAGTACTCGCATATGATGTGTAACAAATCACTGTTACACATTTCCGTCCCATTTCACGAAATCACTCCCACAAATTGCAGGAAAGCGAGAGCAAAGCTCATTCGTCAGATCGAATAGCGCGCGCTTTCGCGACTTCCTGTTACACATTTCCGTCCCATGTTATACATTTCCGTCCCATTTCACGAAATCACTCCCACAAATTGCAGGAAAGCGAGAGCAAAGCTCATTCGTCAGATCGAATAGCGCGCGCTTTCGCGACTTCCTGTTACACATTTCCGTCCCATGTTACACATTTCCGTCCCATTCCACGAAATCACTCCCACAAATTGCAGGAAAGCGAGAGCAAAGATGTTACACATCAAAAATACAGTTAATTATTTACTTTTACAGGTTTAATCCAACAGTTACCAAAAGAAGAAATAGAAAAAGGGAGACCAGCCGACAAAACGAGTGCTGCAACTCTAAAACTGATAGATTCTATACGGAACAACTGCAAACAATGTATAGAACAATTCTACAAAGTTGATTGGAACGTCTACAGCGAACTTTTCTTATTCCGACTGTTGCTAACAATATGTGCCGGAGTTTACTTCTGCAGCTATGCCCCTTATTTGAAGTACCAGTACAATGTTTCCCCTTCTGTTATTGGCTACGTAACGTCCACATTTTGGACCGTCAGCTCAATCTTCATCTACTTCATAGAACACATCAAGGGCTTCTACGATAACCCGAACGATCTCACTATTAAAAATTGTCATGTCTTTCTTGTGTTAACATTATCGTTCCTAGGAATGCTTTTAGCTCCAAATGTTTTAGTTTTTAGTGTTTTTGTTTTCCCTTTAGCTATGAGTATCTCTATAGGCAGAGTTCTTAATATGGAGGTGATCATGTCAAAGGCTGAGAATAGTCATAGGGGAACTGTGATGGGGGTTGCAACTAATGTCAGAAATATTTCAGGAGTTTTAGCTCCGATCATAGGTGGTGTTGTGGGACAATATATAGGTATTTCATATACGATGCATGTATGTTTAGCTTTAGCGGGAATAGCTACTTATAGAAGTTATAAATGCTTGTCTTTTGATAAAGTAACAGATAAGAGAATTAAATCTGATTGAAAACGGCAAAAACATTGTTTTGTATATTTTATGTGGAACTGTCACCGTGATTTTTAAGGTTAAAAACGGGACCCTATTACTAAGACTTCGCTGTCCGTCCGTCTAGTCTGTCCGTCTGTCACCAGGCTGTATTTCATGAATCGTGATAGCTAGACAGTTAAAATTTTCACGATACTGTATTGCTGCTTTAACAAGAAATACTAAACATAAGAAAAAGTGAAAGTATCTATACAAAAAACGTGTTTTTTTTTAAATGTGAAGAAACCAGCGCTATGTAGTATGATAGTACGGAACTAAAGAAACTAACGCCATCTAGTATGATGGTACGTAACCCTATGTGTGTGGTTCCAATTCGCACTTGGCCGGTTTTTTTTAAAAGTTAAACAGTTTTTATCGTGATTTCTTGAAATATGTTCATTTCTTCGTCTTTTTCTCTGTCTCATTTTAGGTCTCATTCATTACTTCCAATACCTGTGTATACTGACAAATTTTATTGCAATACATTATGCAAGCGAGCGAAGCAAGGTGAGAGCGTATGCATATGTACGACTGATATAAATATAATAATAAGGAGGGCGTCTGTCAGTGCGGTTCCCACGTTAGGTTCCTTCCGGACGCGGCGACCCGTGACGCTACCGTCTTAAGGTGAGGTCACAAAGGCAGCGATTGAAATACTTGTAGATACAGCTACGGTCGATCGAGTTCACAATTTTAAAAAACCGGTCAAGTGTGAGTCGGACTCGCGCACCGAGGGTTTCGTACCTTTGAATTAAAAAAATTGGGAGATGGGCTGTGTCGAAGCCACGGCCGCTTAACTTTGGAGATTCGTGAATTAAATGCCGCAATTTGATTACGACGAACCCATTTTAACACCTCTTTCATCTTGTTTCGGCAAATCGAAAGAACTACATTAAGGGCGACGTGCGTCACCTTCCTTGATGTATCTCTTCCAGTTTTCCGACTCTGGTTTCGCTTTCGTGAAACAGCTTGTTGCAATTTGTTCATCTTTGTGAAAATATACCAAGTATGAAGTGCAAGATGCTTAGATGTAGAGCGAGCTTTTAAAGCAGTTTCCTTATTGAGATCGTAAGTTTATATGTGTCGCCGGGATATTGACAAAACCGCGATACTACAATCTCACTGCACTAAATTCAGTTAGATTATAATATGACGGTAAATTGTCAATCGGCTTACAATTTCACGGCCCATTCTTGTATCTCCGAATAAAACCGATGATTTCTTCTTCTGCGAAGCATTCTGCTTCGCGAGGCTCTTTGATTGTTTAATCAATCAAACCTGACCGAACCTAACATTGTTCGCTTCGCTCGCTCATTTATTTAATGTTCTTCACTTTGCTTAGTGTTATTATCACTAGTGAGTTTACAATGACACTAGTGAAATTATAAGCAGTATTTTATGGTTCACAATCTTTCGACAGTTCACAATCTCGTCAGATAGATCCCGTTAGATTATAATCTAACGATTTTTACAATTTTACGGTGACAATATACACAACAGAAGAGTATAGGGTGGTTTAGAGCTTAACTGCATCGACTTGAGAATATCTTTCAAGTTTCCTGCCGTATCCTCATCGTGTTTCAGTACCACAGTTAAGTCGCAGCAAGCTTATAATATTTTCTTGACCAATATACTTAATCAATTTTGAGAGCGAGAAGAAAAGACCAATTAAGCTTTGAATGTTGAGCAACAACTCTAAATAAAAAGGGATAGTTCAAGTTGTTGTTGTTGTCATTAACTAGAAAGCTCCGTCGCTCTTCTGTGATGCTAACGATATTTTCCGATGTAATGTAACTCTCGCCCGCTGTTCTCATGGCCGCACTTTGGCGCCCACCTCGCGCCTCCCATTGTTGCCGCTGCTCTGTTACCCATGAGGTGTTCCACACTAACCTTCCAGCCGGCCGACCATTTGAATAAGTTCACGACCAGCCGACTGGAACCTCTCAATTTGTGCAATTAACCTGTTAGATTTGTGGTGGCGAAAGGGTCGCAATACGCAGTTGTGGTCGTCTTTCTCTATGGTTTAAATGCTGTTTTGAAGCGTAGGTACTATTTGTTTCCCATGATTATGTTATTTGTGTTGGTATGATCAAAGATAACGGAATTCAAAGTCGGAATAGATTGTCAACCTTCGTGCTGAGGACCATAGTCCCAAATATTATTCTATAGCTATGTCGCAGCCATCTGGTTAAATCTGCCATTTTTTAACGTTGAATGGGATATTCCGAATATATTCCGAATAAAAAACCGATAATTTCTTCTTTTGCGAAGCATTCTGCTACCCATGAGGCTCTTTTTGATTTGACTGTAAAATCAATCATAAAAAAACTAATAAATAAAACTAAAAGAAAAAACTAACTAGAAAAAACTTATTTTTGCCAACTCACTTTTCGTTGTATAGGATTTTACGTCCGCCAAGTTCAAGGGCTAGCTTATAATCAGCCAACTAGTTGAATGTTGAGTGACAGTTGAACGTTGATTGACGCTTGTACAATCAACGTTCGGCCTAGTCATTCAATTGAATGTCGCCATTCAATGAACCGGCTAGGCAGTTAATTGAATGGCTAATTTAACCAGTTGGCTGAGACAGCTACATGGCGCCAAGTTCTTTAAGGTACATCAAAACTAGATGGCGCTAGTGATAAATCATTTTTTTGTTTAAAACTTAATAATTTCGCCTCGAAACTGTGTTAAAGACACTGTTTATAAATACCAATTTTAAATGTGATTGTAATTTCATTAGAATATGTATGAATCTGAGATTTAATGATAATTAATCAATCGTTCCAAAAGCCGTCACTAGATCTCACTTATAAATTGAGTTACGTGCGAAAGATACTAATAGTCTCTGTATGTTTTTTTTTCGTGAGCAAAGGAAAATGACAATATACAATATGTACGGTCAGCCGCACATCAGCGATAATACAACCAGCAAAAGTTATCAGAACTAAAAACCCGAGACAAGATCACTGGCAGAGTGGTACTACTGACGACGTGCGGCCCATTTTACACAAATCGGTATATCGATATCGGTCAAATACTACAGTCTTCTCACACCAGCCAGAACACTGACATCTCATGCGCACTTCAATGTTGATAACTATGTCTTCAAGCAGTAAAAGTTGCAGCTAGACAAATTAATTAAGCAGGTATGTAGGTACCAATTACCTAACACCTGTTTTATTCACAATTGATAAGCTCTCGCCATCATCTCACCTGATGGTAATAAATGACAAAGATGCCGAAAATTTGTTTGACGGCAAATAAGATGGTGGTTGCTAGCCGGGCAGGCTTAGAAAATGTTCTTTGACCAACCAAACAGAGTCTTACGAAGTGAGACCCGCCGAGAATCGAACCCACGACCTTCTAGTGTGAAGTGAATGAACTAACCGTTAAGACATTAACATAAAGGCTTACCAATTTATTGAGAACTAGCTGTTTCCCGCGGCTTCACCCGCGTGGACCACGTTTCTATGACTATTCGAGGGTGCGCAGTGCGCGAGCCGCAAGCGGCTCGCGAGCGTGGTAAAAAGTAGCCTATGTCTTAAGCCAGGTCCTAATCTGTCTACCTACCAAATTTTAGCCAAATCCGTTCAGTAGTTTTTGCGGGAAAGCGTAACAGACAGTCAGAGTTACTTTCGCATTTATAATATTAGTAGGGATTGTATAAAGCTAACAATTAATTTGTTTTAACTTTTCTTGGCCATGGAATCAAGTCCTTCAGCCAAAAGTCATAAATATTTTCCGCTTCTTCACAGTTTTCTGGTTTTTTTTCACAATCATTGTTAGTTTGTCACTAGCATAAATAAAGCTTTCGCGGACTTTTTGTCGGAAAAGGAACCACAGCATACACACTTTTATTTCATCATTTACACAATAAACACATAAAAAGTACTTTGCGGAATAAATACACTATCAATATTTCACATCAAAAACCACGAAATGTAATTTTTCGAAAAATTAAAGAAAAATGACAAACTGTACGCTACAAATTCCCGCCAAAATGGCCGATAACTAATAAATACCACAGTCTAAGATGGTCTTTTATACTACCCATACATCATACGATAAGAGTAAAACTGTACCAGGCAATGAAGGACGACATCTTTTAGTTGCGACGCATCATCAATATTAATTGGGCATTATTGAATTGAAAGACCTGAAAAAGCGCGGGTTGACGGAAATGTCAAGCGGCTCGCGTCGTCGGCGCGCGAGGGAATGTCACCAAACGACGCAGGCGCAGGTGCGCGCGTGCGCCAGTCACTCAGTCAGTAATTAGACCGGATAAAACTTTTTCAATCGAGATGAGACCAAACAGACATTTCTCTAAAGAAGAACATGCAATAGAGAATCGTCTTTTTAATAGTTTTTTTTTTTATTCACAATTGGTATGCCCCTAATGGCATCATCTCACCTGATAGTAAGTGACGATGATGTCGAAGTCGGAAGCGGGTTTACAAAGATTCCCCAACGCAATGGAGAACTGACTATCTTATCATCAAGCCGGAACACATCAATGTTGTTAACGCTGATGTTTGGCGGCAAGACTTAAATTAAAGATATACCTACATGTAACAGCACTATTTTTCTCCAGTGTCGCGAGAAAATTATTTATTTTCTTTGTACCAGGTTCGACCTTCGATCATCATCATCAAAAGAAAAATGTGCGTTTGGCTCACCTGATGGTATAAGTTCCGATGCAGCCGAGGATGTAACATGCAAGCTCAAATAGTGCCCATTAAGTCTAAAGTCTAAAACGAATGTTAATAATAAAATTTCTAACTTGGCCCATAATCTTTATATGCAAATATTTCTATTTAAGTAGATACTACATAGAACCTGCAAAATTTTAGTTTTCAACCGAATACTCACATGGTTTGTGATAGTACTATATTTATTCATCATCAAATCAGCCGAAAGACGTCCACTGCTGGACAAAAGCCTCCCCCAAGGATTTCCACGACGACCGGTCCTGCGCTGCCCGCATCCAGCGGCCGCCGCCGCTATATTTATTAAATTCATATTTATCGCAAAACCTGAACGTGGGGTGGCCCAGTCGCAATCATATCTCGCGTTCAAATGCCTCGTCATAACCCTTACCCCTGATTTTTAGGGTTCCGTACCTCAAAAGGTAAAAACGGAACCATTATAAGATCACTCGTGTGTATGTCTGTCCGTCCGTCTGTCACAGCCAATTTGCTCGGAAAGTACTGAACCGATTGAAATGAAATTTCGTACACATGTGTAAGTTGGTGACTCAAAGATGGACATGTAACGTAAATTAATTAATTTTTAAACATAGGGGCCACTTTTGGGGGGTAAATTAGCAACTTAAAAAAAAAGTTTTTCAAAATATATCGTGTGATTATATCAAATAAAAGGGCTTGTTGTGAGAAAATGGGCAAAAATTTACCATTCCCCATCTTATAGTATATGAGGTTCAGGTATCTGAAGTCCTTTTGTTCCCACAGGAAATATGAACTTTAAAAGTCCAGAATAAGTAGACCCCTATTTACCTAGACCCAAGTATGTACTAAGAAGTCTTGTTTTGTTGGAAGTTTAAGTTTAGGTGCGGAACCCTGTTTGTGTTACCCCTTTGGTTTTTTTTTATAATATGTATGTGCTTTGTTATCGTTCTCCTGACTTGGAAAATATAAAAAAATTTTTTTTGGCGTTTTAACAGCTATAGGGGAATCAATCTGGCTTAATTCTCTATGTATTTAATCCATCTAGATAATATTTTGATCCTTGTCTATAGATTTTTAGTCCTAATCATTTGTATCTTTACGAATAAAACTCATATAATAACTGGAAGAATTAATTAAAATTAAAAACCCGACTGCATAAAAAAATAACATCTCTTTTTTTGCCAGGCGAGTAAAAATGTATCTTAACTCACTCACGGGATCAAGACGAATCCAATCCAATCCACTCCAAAATCCATCAAGCCCTTTAGGCTACAGAGCGAGCCATAGAAATAAATCTATATATGATGCAGGCAAATTGTATTATTAGTCATTTTACATACGATCAGGCAAATTGTATAATTCGTCCGTATGTAAACGGTCAGTCAAAATGTAACATGCTGTACGCCGATTCAGGCAATTTGTAATAATTCGTCCGTATGTGAACCTTTAGGCAAAATGTAAAATTCTGTACGCAGATTGTAAAATGCCGAGCCAGGCAGATTATAATAATTCGTCCGTTATAAACGGTCAATGCGAGTCAGGCAAATTATCAAAATGCCGTACGACAGATTATAAATGTGCTATGTTAGGTTCGGTCAGGTTTGATTGATTTAACTGTCAAAGAGCCTAGAGGCTCCCACTCTCGCCATTAAATGATTTGCCTGAAATTTGCCCAACCGTATATATAATGACGAATTATACAGTATGCCTGCGACATATACATCACTTGGAAAACTTAACCCTTCTTCTGGTGCAGTCGAGCAAAAATTTATTAATCCTAAAATTTTGCATTTTTCTGCAAATTAATTAATTAATTTTTAGTTTAGCTAGGTAAGGTATCTTATCTACATGAGCACCTTTGCGCTCACCACCTTATTAGGAATGTTAATTACAGGGTTAACCTTACAGTAACAATATAGGAACGTAAGTAATGGATGCGCACGCGACTGTCGATGATGGTCAATAGCTATTTATTATAAACAGCCGGCCTGTGTGATATATAGCCTAGAAGACTGCAGGTGCTGTGTTTCAAAAATGCTAGTAAATTAATTTTGCAAATACAAAAAGTGAAAAAACTTACAGGCAGAGGGATACAGGCTGTTAATTTAGTAATTTATTATTAAACGTAAGTTCATACTTGTAGAGCTGTGTGGGGTAGATTCACTTCTTTATAAACAAATTAGTTTGTCTATGTATAACACAGAGACACACAAACGCACTCACTCACACAAACACTCACACAGAGAGTCTTACACAATGCGCATTAATATTACCTCACAATTCCCTTCAATTACCTCATCCCTTAACAGCTGTTTACACTAATTTATAATTTACGTCATCATATCAGCTCATATACGTCCCTACCGAGGGGCTCGAGCCTACTCTGAATTAGGGCCTTAGTCGACCACGCGGGCCCAGTGCGGGTTAGTCGACTTCACACACAACTGCGAGTGCGAGGCGCGTGCAGGTTTTCTCACGATGTTGAACCTCCTCTTTTTGGAAGTCGGTTGAAAGCTCTCTGATATGGGCAATGGTAAGTTTTATAAAGCTGTAAACAGCTGTGCCTCAAGAGCTTGTTTATTTCGCAAGTAAATGTTACATATTGTCAAAGTTGTGATCGGCACCATTACATGCAATTTCACGGCCGAATAAAACCGATGATTTCGTGAGACTCTTTGCTGTATAATAAGGGTTAGGCGAACCGACATGGTTTTCATACAGACACTTCAACACCTCGATTGGCACCGCCGGAGAGACTGTAGCACAGCCCAAGGTTTCGACTAAATCAAAGGCTTTCTCATAGTCCACAAACGCCAAGAGTATAGTGGCTAATAGTACTCTTCGGTCTTCTGTTTAATCTGCCGCAGCGTATGTATGTGGTCTATGGTACTAAAGCCTTTTCGGAAACCGGCTTGTTCGGGATGCTGGAAGTCGTCAAACCTGCGTGCGAGACGATTCGTAATGACTCTCGAAAACAGCTTGTAGACATGGGTAGAAGTGAGATGGGTCTGTAGTTCTTCAGCAGGGTGTTGTCACCCTTTTTGAAGAAAATCACGACCACACTTCTGTGCCATGCCTTAGGCGTTTGTCCATCGTATATAACGGAATTAAATAACTTCTGAAAAGCTTTTAGTAAACGTGATCCACCTGCTTTCAGAAGTTCAGCTGCAATTCCATCATCACGCCGTGCCTTGTTGTCCTTAAGCTGTTTGAGAGCCATTCTAATCTCGTACAGGCTGACGTCCGGGATATCTTCGGTATAGTGTCGAGTTAGTCTGGCTCTTGGGTCTTCAGCCAGATCGCTGACAGGCAAACGTGTGGTCTTATACAATTGTCCATATAACTTCTCAACTTCTTCCAGCAACTCAGTCTTAGATGATATGATCCTGCCATCCTCAGTCTTCAGCTTGGTCAGTTGGCTTTGTCCAACAGACAGATCTCTCGCAAACACTTTTGAGCCTTTGTCGCCTCTTTAATACAGTTTGTATTATATTGGCGTAAATCGCTAGTCAGGGACTTAGAGATCTGCCTGTTTAGTTGCCGATATTGAGTAGCGTTATTCTCTGTTATTAATAGAAGTCTGAGATAAATATTTAAATTTGAAGTGCTTTACTTATAGCACTTGGTACCAATTAATTTAAATCACTGTAAATTTTTGTATCGAACATTTGCTCCCTTTTACATTTATGTTTTGTTGGGATTTATCTTCATTAGAACTAGAATAGCAACTTTGGTTACATTTTTTCATAAAATTCAGTTGTGTTAATTAATGGTTTTTGAAAAATAAACAAAAAAACTAATTAAAATACTTGATTTTATTTGAATAGAAGTATGGGGTAATCAAACCAAAGCCCAGACAAGCTTCTCTTGTTTGTGTTGAATAGATAATGTATCTTTAAAAAAATATTCGAATATTTAGCTCTAGAATTATTCATTTTATTCGAATAGTAAAATGGAACGAATAGTGCAAACCCTATGTATAATCAATCAAACCTGGCCAAACCTAACATCGCTTGCTTCGCTCGCTCATTTAGTGTTATAATGTCACTATAGTGGCCCCTTGAAACTACAGTGACACTGAGAACCGTGAAATTTAAGTGGAGCTGATTGACAATTTACCGTGCAATTATAATATCACAACTTTGACAATATACCTGCGACATAGTATGTAAAGTATGTAATAGAACTTACAATATTTTGAACCATTGGCCCTGCGACGCGACTCTGTACCGTGTTTAGTCAAAATAAAATATTTCCTATTCTGAACGCACTACCAGCATTCCCACAGATAATTTGTATAAACAAATCACGCTGTGTATCTCTTACGTTTCAAATCACAACTTGTAAATAATCAAAGCACAACTTATTTATTTTAAATTCAATGACAGTCGCTTGCTAAGCGTCCAGCACTGCAACGTCCACTAGACGAAGATGAGTGAAAACGCTGTTGGTGTCTCTTTCGTTAGGCTTATATTAGAAGAAGACAATTGCTCTATCATCTTGCCTGGCGCTAGAATAATAATAAAGCACTGGTTGCGCGTTGGGGCATTGTCGTGGAATTTTTAACACCCTCTCTGTAGAGACGTGCCTAAAATAGGCAATTTGAGTTTTAACCATCACATTATTCTTAGACTGTGACAATATTATGCTTAATTGATAGTCTAGTTGTGTTTGAGTAGTTGGATTACCCGAAATAACATCAGTACCTAATACTTACAACATAACAATTATCTTTAGCTGTATCATCTCAGCTCTACTCATTTTCGCTTTCTGTAATCTTTTTTCATTCTTTCTTCCACTATGTTCTTCCTCTTCTTAAATGAGCAATAATTGGTTTCTCGGAATCAACGATTCAAATGAAATTTTGTATTGAGGTAACATTTTACTTTTGAAGTCTATCTAGGGAGTCAGGGTGTCATCTAGATAGGTGTCATGAAAATTACCATTATAACAAAATATAAGTTTAGTTTTACTTTAGTTACTCATTGACAGCTAACAAATCCATGTAAATATTATTAGAAATATCCATAAAATAGTAATTCACCTGGGTATCATTTAAGTGCCTATTCACTCAAGGTAGCAAATACATCGTTTTATGAAACGATGCTGTGAGTGTACTAATTATTATTATTTATTATTATTATAAGTAAAAATAAGAATACTTCATTTAGGTACTAAATTGGATAACCGGCGAAATAAAAACGAGCGATATGATATGACCTGTACCTGTTTTTCTTTAACCTATATAACTTCAGACTTTAATTTATCTAAAGCCTATAGTTGTATTTTTTTTAGGCTCTGGATAATGCTAAAGTTGATTTGTTTAGCCAATCTTAAAACTCTGTTTGTTCCTTCAACCTTAATTTGTCCTAAAATGTACAGTATGTATGTCAAATTTTGAGCATATTCAGCCTACAGGCTACAGGCTACAGGCTGGCTTTGTTTGATACGTGTGTGGAATGTTTGGTAGTTCGAAATGACTTATGCAAGCTATCCCATTGAAACACCTGTACAAGCAGGTACGAGACGAGCCATTGTTTAACATGAACTAAGGAACAAGGAAATAATGTAAACATGGACGTTAGATGTTTTGATCAGGTGCATTGCGCCGTAGAAAGAAAGTATAAATGTAAAAGAAAGATGTGGTTCACTTGAATTAATTGAAGAAAATACAACGGTTTTCAACAATCTGGTGAAATTATGGCCTATAACCGTAGGTACCCCTACACCTATCTAACAAGTACTACAACGATACGTATTCATTTTGACGCGGTAATATTACAGATTTTCGTTATTTTTAACGTCAATTACTCCTAAACGATAGAAAACCCAAGGTTGAAAAAATACCCTTATTGGTGATGATCTTCCTTAAAGTCAATAACTATTAGAAACACGATTGAACAGTATTGGCTCGATGAAAAAAACCCAAAGATAGGTCTATACCGTTACTTTCAACTCTAGTTTTGTATGACTAATATTTTGAAATATATCTTTTTTTAAATGTACAACAATACTATTTGTTATGATAATACAAAGTGAGTAATGTTATTATTATTTTTACTTTCATTGTAGTTTTTGATTAAAACGAAAAACCATTGAAGGAGTGAAAAAGTGTGGTTATTGTCTTTAACCTTTACACGTAAAGAAAAAGACAGAGACAGCTGTTCGCAATCAATACCTCGCCTTAAATAAAAAACATCACCGTGAGCCGTGAGCGACAAATAATGCTCTTTTTCTCATTCAATTAGGACTCCCTAGGACGAGTTCGACCTCCACTTGGCTGATTTTTATTATTTGTCGTTACTCTAGGACTACCAAGTTTCACACTTGTATGTATATATCAAACGATAGATCAAAAACAAAAAAAAAACCTTTAGAAACACGTTTCTTGTATACAGGCTGAGTTTTTTTAAAGGTCAATACCATACATTTAATTGAGAAATTCAACTCGGGGAGTGCTTCGCCGAGGTCGACTTAGGCGAACAATTTTTAAGATAAATTTAGTTTCGTGGGACTAAGGCAAGAGGCAGATTTTTGGTTTTGTTTCATTTCAATTATCAATTGGATAATATAATTTATCTTTAATAAAATGTTAATTTCCAGTAATTTCAACAACTTCTAGCAACTTAAGACCTATCGTCGTCATACAATTTTTGGTTTGTATAGTGATATAAAATCTAAATGATAATAAAAATCAAGATTTTTGTGTATTTTTTAAAACGCCATTTTTCTTTGCTCTAAAATTGAGATCACGGTTCCTAAGAGCGTTTTTCTCAATATCTTATAATTTAGAATGACCCTTAAAAAAACTCTGTATATTTTTTTGTTTATTATTGTATTTCTCATAATAACACGTATTTGGTAAAATATTTCAACCGGCTACCGGTTCAAAAGAAACCGCCTTTTAAAAGTCGGACAAACGGATAAACGGAAGGAGAGAGCTTGGGCTTAGTAATAGTGGTACGGAACCCTAAAAAAAGCATTTTTCTCTCGCTTTCATTACTGTTTCTGTTTAAAATTAATAGATATCATTGTTTTGTGTGGAGAGGTGTGGTGGTAGAGAACCCTTAGCCGGATTATAAAATTTAAAAAAAAGATTCCGACGAATTGAGAACGTCCTCCTTTTTTAAAGTCGGGTTAAAAGTAATTGACAATATAATGATTTTGACTTGATTTGAGTATTCCTAGATTAAGATTCCGAAATATTCAGTGAGTATAGATAGGCCCTATTATCATATCAACACAATGTAGTACTTTTTTTTATTCACAATTGGTAAGCCCTTGGCATCATCTTACCTGATGGTAAGTGACGATGATGCCGAAGATGAAAGCGGCATACTAATATATACAGGGTGGGAAGGAGTATACCGACAGATTTTAACCAAAGATTCTAATGCCTATTTAGACAAGGTAACACGCCCTAATAATATGACGTAATCACACACACCTTCACACAAGTACACTTTTTTTATTCTTCTTAATCTTATCTGACGTTTGTTGCCTCAAAGTATCATACTGACGTTGACTTCACTCGTCGTTTATCGTATGTTGTCGGAGTCGTTCGTGAAGTGTGAAGTTTTATTTTTCACTCTTTATACTAAGGTTTCGTTCAGAAGGGATTACTATCGTTAATTGATTTTTTTGTTCCAGAAATTAAGTAAGTTAATAAGGCAGTTTTAGACCCATGTTGATATAACATTATTAACTCATAATACCACCAGGAATCCATGGTTAAAATCTGTCGGTATACTCCTTCCCACCCTGTATATAGTGTGACAATGTGCACCCACTGTTGGGAACAGGGTGCTAGTCTACCTACTGATCTACTAGCCTTGTTTGCTATGATCTGAGTCTTGGGACGTGCGGAGGCAATGCGATCCAGCGCTCTCCAGCATCATCCAGCGTTTCACAAATCATCGCTCCAAATTCATACAAGTACAATTTATCTTAATAAAAAACCGGCCAAGTGATGCGAGTCAGAACCGCACACATAGGGTTCCGTACCATCATACTAGATGGCACTAGTTTCTTCATGTTAAAAAAAACTCATTTTTTTATGGAGAACTCCCCTTAATTTCACTTTTTCTATTTTTTAGTATTTGTTGTTATAGCGGCAACAGAAATACATCATCTGTGAAAATTTCAACTGTCTAGCTATCACGGTTCATGACATAGTGCCTGGTGACAAACGGACGGACAGCGAAGTCTTAGTAATAAGATCCTGTTTTTACCCTTTGGGTACGGAACCATAAAAAAAGACTAAAACTAAAAGACGTGGTGAGCAAATTGCAACTAAAGACAGCTTTTTAGTACCTGAGGTAAACAGGTCCCGGGCAGTTGTTTTATCTGGCGAAGGTTTTGATAGTTTGAGCCATGGTTTGATTATTTTTTTTCGAAAGACAAGCTTGTTGTTGGCCGTGGGGGGCTTTACAACTTCACCGTGCAGGGGAGGCGAGTGCGGAGGGTACTCAACCTAAATTGCAAAGCAAAAAGATACAAATGCCTAAGGGCGCCCAGGTGGGCACGGACCTCGACTTAGGTCGTTGCTTGGACGGCGGGGGAGGATCGGAGAGAAGCGGCCTGGTATGTGCCGATAGCGCTGGTAAGCCCCAGAAGCGGGGGGACGCCACCATCGCCGGCGAGGGCAGAATGTCGGTCTTGCCTGCGTCAGTGTTTCCCGATTCCGAGATCTTCAAGGCAAGAGTGAATAGGCATTATTTGAGTCTGCGTGTAACATCCTCGACTGCATCATCACTTACCATCAGGTGAGTTGCAGTCAAACGCACTCAAATTTTAAATAATAATAAAAAAAGCCATGTAACACTACGAGTAGGTACAGTTGACAGCGTTAACATCGTCCTTAATTTTCGTTATATATTTACATATTTTCTCGTAATATATGTATGGCATATGTTTAGTATTTTATCCAACTATACACAAACAAGGAAGGCGTCTGACGCGTCGTGTTATGCATAATGTGGACATGTATTCATAACACGGAGTACGAGACAATGCCCAGAGATGACCCGTGACCGAATCATTTACAAACATCATTGAACAAGAAATTTCACAGGTGTTTTCGGTGATCTCAACTCAAACGTTGATACAAGAGAAAATATACAATAATTGATGCCAGTTATGAACGCAAGTCTCAAAATATCTGCAAAATTTTTTAGTGTACTGAGGTAATTAGTTAGTTAGTTAGTTCTCGAGTTGCGACCGCGCACCGAAAAACGTAGCGTAGGTAGGCCTCCCACTAGGTGGACCGATGACCTGGTGAAGGTCGCGGAAAGCCGCTGGATGCGTGCAGCGCAGAACCAGTCGTCATGGAAATCCTTGGGGGAGGCCTATGTCCAGCAGTGGACGTCCGTCGGCTGATATGATGATGATGAGGTCATTAGGTCATTTTTGTATTATTTATTTTCCATTAATTTCTTAATCAGAATAGGCTTTAAGTCAAACAAAACACAGATTTCTATCGAATGCCATGTAAAATGGTCTTATTAACAGAGATATGCTAATATAAGGGGAGGTATAGATAGGTTACATGCGTCTTAAAAGTGAAGCAAATAAAAAGATGCCAATTGACATCTCTTTTCTTAGTAGCATTCGGTGCAACGGATGCGAACTACCCATAATATTGTGTGTGTAAATGGGATCGATTTTCAAATGTTGTTTGTTAGTGCATAAACCATCTATGACTTTTCATTTGCTGTGTCTATGGTAACAAATCTCTGCTTATTAAGGCGGTTCCATTAGCACACTAGCGCCGCCAATAGAAATAAATAATTTATACTCATTGTACATAATGGATTTATTAGAAATTATTAAGTATTTTGCGCATATAGCGGGGAAAAAGGTATTGTTGAATTGTTGTTTCATTAGCAATTAGCAAGAAACAAGTTATTTTATGCTAAACTGTTAAAAGTGGCCACATTTAACAGTTTAGCAAAAAGTAACTTGTCGCCAAGGACGTTTTAATAATAGCCTTGTCGCTTATATTTACAGTTATAAAATTTAAGTATAAGTTCATAAGAATAAGTAAATAATTTATTTCTATTGGCGGCGCTAGTGTGCTAATCGAACCACCTTAATTTCGTTATTTAAAAAAACTCTTGACAACGATTGGTATATTTGGACTTAGACTTTTAGAGAATTAATAACACTTCCTTTTTCGCAGATCTTAAGAGGATTGTGAAGCTGCGACTTTTCATATAAACGGCGATAACGATTTTCACTTCTTAAATGTTAACCGATTTGGACCAACTTTTGACAGGTTGTCAGTCAGAACAAAAGCTAGGCTTATACGGTTTTGTTTTTTCGATAAAGTTAATAAGTATAATTTTATTTTCGTTCACGTGTTTTAATACAAAACTAATGTCGGCCATTTTTTTAATGTAATTAAAAAAACGAAACGTATAAGCCCAGCTTTTGTTCTGACTGACAACCTGTCAAAAATTGGTCCAAATCGATTAACATTTAAGAGGTGAAAATCGTGATCGCCGTTTTTATGAAAAATCGAATTTTCGCCGTGGGTTCACATTCCTCTTAATTTATCAAAGTTCAGTGTCAAAAATATTAAAACTTATTGACTGGTATCATAAACGCTAACCTCTTTTATAATAGGTAGACCGAATTATAAAAGCTGTGTAGGAGTAAAATTTGACCACAGCTTTATTGCTAAAATTACGGGTTTTAAATGGATTATTAAAAACCTACACTATTTTTAGATGCCAATTAATATTTATTGATCCAGAACTACGAATCTAGAATTGGAATAGATTAAACCAATCAATGATTTTACAGAAAGGATATATTCCATTTATAGCAATGTCAGGCTGAAACACCGAATACAACCATTTTGAACTACCTCCGTGATGTAATGGTTAAATCCATTAGCTTCACATCAGGAGGTCACGGGTTCAATTCCCGGCGGATTGTAACTTTATGAGACTCGGTTTGGTTGGTGGAAGGGCATTACCTAAGCCCGCCTGGCTAGCTACAACCATCTCATCTAAGTCTTGCCGCCAAACATCAATGTTGTCAGCATTGATGTTTTCCGGCTTGGAGATAATCGCCATTGCATTGCGATCGCCATTACGTTGGGGAATCTTGGTAAGCCCGCTTCCATCTTCGGCATCATCGTCACTTACCATCAGGTGACATGATGCCAAGATCTTACCAAATGTAGATTTAAAAAAAATAAAAAAAAATACTGATGCTTCTGAGTTACTTTTCAGCATCTATCAGAAAATACATTTTGTTCTAAAAATGTTTGACATCTTTATACCAAATTTCATCAAAATCGGTTAAGCGTTTTAGGCGTGAAAGCGTAACAGACAGACAAATATAGTTACTTTTCGTTACGTTACGTTTCGTTACGTTCGAGGAGTATAATGCGCTGAATTAATCTTAGCAGCCATTTTCAAAATCTTATATTTGCATTTCACAGCACAATTCCAGTTTTTACATACATATATATACAAAAAAACCATTACTGAATCTAATTTAGAACCTCCTCGTTTTTGAAATCGTTTAAAAAACTGGAATTGTGCTGTGGAAATGTGCTGAATTAATCTGAGATTATTATATCAACTCATATACGTCCCCACCGAGGGGCTCGAGCCTACCCTGAATCAGGGCGACTAGGCCTCAGTCGATCACGCGGGCCCAGTGCGGGTTGGTCGACTTCACACACAACCTTCGAGTTTCTTCGCAGGCCTGTGCAGGTTTCCTCACGATGTTTTCCTTCACCGTTAAAGCAATCGGTAACGTAAGTTTTTTTTTAAAAAACTCATTGGTACATTGACCGTCCAGATTTGAACCCGGCACCTCTGGTTAGATGGACCGAGTCGTTACCGGTTGAGCCACCGACGCTTTTTTTAATCTGAGATTATGAACAGATTTTAATGATTCTTTGTAGGGTTCCGTACACCCACAGGGTAACCAACGGGACCCTGTTACTAAGTCTCCGCTGTCTGTCTGTCTGTCCGTTTGGCTGTCAGCGGGCTGCATTTCATGAACCGCGTAATAGGAATAAATTTAAAACTAATTCTGAACTACTTCATTATCATCATCATATCAGCCGAAGGAAGTCCACTGCTGGACATAGGCCTCCCCCAAGGATCTCCACGACGACCGGTTCTGCGCTGCCCGCATCCAGCGGCTTCCCGCGACCTGAACTACTTAACCAAAAAATAATAAAAACCAGTCAATTAATGTGAGTCGTAATCTGTGCATACTAAGGACATACTATGTATTACTTAATCCTTGCTAAAGAGTCCGAACCGAAATAAAATAAAAACATTCTTCTATCGCTAGCGTTGATGTCTTTTGTTTGTAATGTGAATAGGTGTATCATTGTCATAGTTGTGTGGAAAGTTCTGGTGGGCACGGAACCTTCGCAGCTCGAGTCCAACTCGTACCTGGCCGGTTGTTTCAAGTAATAGGTTCAGTACTTTTTTTTAGAAATTAACAAAAAAAAAAGGTAAACAAAAAAGTTGTAACGTTTTAGCGTGGTCGATACTGGAATTGGCTATCTTATCTTCAAGCCGGAACACACATGTTTAATACTGATGTTTGGCGGCAAGACTTAAATTAGATGGTGGTAGCTATAGCCAGGCGGGTTATGAAAATACCCTCATCTTATCATCTTGTCCGTGTGAACTGGTCTACTCTTGTTAAAGGTATTCCATGATTTTTATGTACAACTTATCATGTCATATTGTTTTCATGTTCTAATGACATAATCTGGTTTATATCAGTTATTGAATTTTGACGTTATTAACTAATTATTGTTCATTTCTTGATTCTTTACAAATGACAGTGTTATTATTATTTTATGACTATCAGAAAGAGTGTAATTTGCACCTATTTTGAATAAATATATAGAATTGAATTTAAAAAAAGTTCATATTACGTCCCCACTGAGGGGCTCGAGCCTACCCTGAATTAGGACAATCGGGCCTTAATCGACCACGCGGGCCCAGTGCGGGTTGATCGACTTCGCACACAAATGTGCAGATAAATGCCCTACCACCAACCAAACCGAGTCTTACAAAGTTGACCCCGCCGGGAATCGAACGCGGTTAATGTGCTGATGACCTGAAAACAATACATTATACACTCCTGTTCAGTCGTGTAAAAAGGATTCCTATATGTCGTATCGTATGATGAGCGGCGGTGAGCTCACTGCAAAGCAAATTTCCGATTCGTTACAGCCTCGGTCTGGCGATTTGCTCCATCCAGCCCACTCGTTGGTGAACGAAAGAGAAATGAGTCGCGCTAACAATAACGCTTTGATTATTTAATAAATCAAAGCAATAACGATTCGATACTATCAATTTCTGTACTTGTTTAATATATTTCAAAATATCAGGTGCACGTCATGTCATCATAAAATTACCATTTGCAAATTTCGAAAAATCTAAAAGCTATTGGGGTACAAGCTTTAACTTGAATTTTTTTTTAATTATTTCGTGTTCTTCTTATACAACTCTTTTATTTGAAACCCATATCATGTGGGTGCATAAAAAATAACCGATCCGCCATCTCAGGGAGTCCGCCATATTGAATTTAAAATGACGTCACTCGGCTAACTTAAAGTGTTATGCAAAATTCAAAATTTCAGCTTAACCGGGAAGTGGTTCTAATGTAGCTTCCATCAAGATTTGTCATCAAGGTATTGTTCTGAATAAAAACCTATTAAAAATTGGTCAAAATCGGTTTGTATGCAAAGTCAAATAATTGTCGCCGTTGGTTCACAATCCGCTTAAGCCAACAAGTACTTAATTCTCTCAAACAATTTTGTAAAGCAAAGCAACTATTTAAAATTTAAATATGTGTGTTCTTGTACTGGTTTGTATGTACAATTGCATGTACAACAAGTCGTCCATTTATTGATATGCACGTCACGTTCCACGTGATAGTGTGACATCATGTGTTTTATTTTAATATCATTCCAGGCTTTATTGGTCATTGGAAGTGGCGCAGTGTGAGAAGAAAGTACTATACCTACCAATAATTTTTATTACTATTTTTACCCCGCCGAAGGGCTCGAGCCTACCCTCAATTAGGGCGATCGGGCCTTAGTCGACCACGCGGGCCCAGTGCGGGTTGGTCGACTTTACACACAACCTGCGAGTTTCTTCGCAGGCGTGTGCAGGTTTTCTCACGATGTTTTGCTTCACCGTACGAGCATCGGATAAACATACATATGAAATCTAAATTCGAAATCACATTGGTACGTGGCGGGTTTCGAACCACGACCTCCCAGACAGCAGGTGGCGGTCCTAGCCGTTACGCCACCGACGCTCTATCGGGAATCGGGAAAATAGTCAAATTAATTCGAAATTAATGCCTTCATAAGGTTGCCATTGTCAAATCGGTGCGACTTTTCGCAGTCGATAGGATAACGGCAAAACAGTCGAATCCGTTACTATAGACTATTTTCTCGTTTCCGGTACGTAACGCAAATCTAATTCAAACCGTTGTGCATTATTTAATAAAAATCCTACTTCCTACTAATATTATAAACGCGAAATTTTGTAAGAATGTATGTTTGTTACTCTTTCACGCAAAAACTACTGAACGGAACTGGCTGAAATTTAGTAAGTAGACAGATTAGGACCTGGATTAACACATAGGCTACTTCTTTTCACGCTCGCGAGCCGCAAGCGCCCTCGAAGAGTCATATAAAACGTTGTCTAAGTGAGTGAAGCCGCGGGAAACAGCTAGTAGTAAATAAAATAGCGATTCCATGTAACGAATCGACCTCGAGCCTTTGTAAATCAGGGTTAAAAATAAAGTAAAAAAATAAAATTAAATAAAAAGTTCAATAAAATGAAACAAAAAGGAGTATAACAGTCCACTAGAAACTCCTTAGGTAACCTACAGAAATATCAAGACATTACTCCCTATCGTTCTGCCCACTTTGCTTGTTTTCATCGTGAACTCGCTCACTATAATAATGTGAAACAACAAAGGGCTAATGCAGTTTTTATTGCTTACTCGATACGACTACTATACCCCGCACAAACAAACGAGCAAGTAAGTACTATAGTCATACCTACAGGGGATGGAAAAATTGTGGCCCAATTAAACACTACTAATCGTAAAATAGTTTTAGCAAATCTTCAATTGTTTTTCTAAGTTCGCGGCCTTTAATAGTTTTGAAAGACCTATTTAACAATTGGGGTAGGTGCTGTCAACGAAAAATGTGGGGGGTACCCTAAAATATTTTTGATGTGTAACATCTTTGCTCTCGCTTTCCTGCAATTTGTGGGAGTGATTTCGTGAAATGGGACGGAAATGTGTAACAGGAAATGCGAACGTTTTTTAATTCTCGAAAACTAAGGTTGTCATAACCATGCAGCCTAGTGTGATGGCAAAGGCAAAGATGACATACTACTATTCGAAGGGTCGGCCCGTGAATGTACGACCCGATAATTAATTAATTTCATAAGTATTTTGTCACATGTTACACATCATATGCGAGTACTGTAGGTCTCGTTTTTTTTTCTAGAGTACAGATATTTTATGACTCCGCCTTTTATAAAATTCATTTTTCTTCAAAGGATATACTTATAACTGATCCTATGGAAATTTCATCAATATCGGTACAACACTTTTCTAGTACCTAACAAAAACAAAAAATGTAGTAAAAAACCGGCTAAATGCGAGTCAGAACCATCATATTAGATGGCGCTAGTTTCTTCAGTGCCGTACTCAACTAGATGTAATCATACTAGATGGGGCTTGTTTCTTCACGTTTATAAAAAACTCGTTGTTTGTATGCGACTTTCACTTTTTCCAATTTTTAGTATATGTTGTTATAGTGGCAACAGAAATACATCATCTTTTTTTTTTTTTTTTATTCACAATTGGTAAACCCTTGACAACATCTCACCTGGTGGTAAGTAACGATGTTGCCGAAGATGGAAGCGGGCTTACCAAGATTCGCCAACGCAATGGGGAACTGGCTATCTTATCTTCATGCCGGAACACACCAATGATATCAACATTGATATTGATCATTGATCTGTGAAAATTTCAACTGTCTAGCTATCACGGTTCATGAAATACAGCCTGGTGACAGACGGACCAACGGACGGACAGCAAACTCTTAGTAATAGGGTCCCGTTTTTACCCTTTAGGTACGGAACCCTAAAAATGTACTTGGCTGTTGTGATTGAAGTCGGTTTTTTTAACGTTCTTAGTGTTTCCAATTATTATCATCATCATATCAGCCACAAATCGTCCACTGCTGGACAAAGGCCTCCCCCAAGGATTTCCACGACGACCGGTCCTGCGCTGCCCGCATCCATCGGCTTCCCGTGACCTTCACCAGGTCATCGGTCCATCGCGTGGGAGGCCTGCCTACGCTACGTTTTCCGGTGCGCTGTCGCCACTCGAGAACTTTACTGCCCCATCGCCCATCTGTTCTACGAGCTATGTGCCCTGCCCACTGCCACTTCAGTTTAGCGATTCTGTGAGCTATGTAATGTTTTAATAATTATTATAAGATGTAGTTTTCTTACACTCTGTATTACTGTACTTGATTGTGTTAAGAGTTACGAGGAAGAGATAAGCTGAGCATAGTAAACAATATAGGGTTATACTTGTACGATCTTACAACACTTCCACGAAGCAACAGGTGCGCAAACGCAACGGACGGACGACAGAAAACATAGGAAACAGAACCTTAAACCGATGGGAATATGAAAAGAAAAACAGGAAGTAAAGTGTACCTTAGAGTGTAGATAAGCTTTCGTGAGGTTAACGACTTTCTTATAAACTGCTTATATTAGTTCGTGTAATTAATTCTTTTAAGAAAGTCAGTGCGTCGGTGGCGTTACAGCTAGGGCCGCCGCCTCCAGTCCGGGAGGTCGTGGTTCGAATCCCGCCACGTACCAATGTGATTTCGAATTTAGGTTTCATATACGTTTACCCGATGCTCTTACGGTGAAGGAAAACATCGTGAGGAAACCTCTGCATAAGTCTGCGGAGAAACGCGCAGGTTTTGTGTGAAGTCGACCAACCCGCACTGGTCCCTCGTTCCCCTAATTCAGGGTAGGCTTGAGCCCCTCGGTGGGGGCGGTTATGAGTCGATATGACGAAGAAAGTCAGTAGGTGTTTTTTTTTACTTCACAACTGATAAGCCCTTGGCATCCATCTCACCTGATGGTAAGTGACGAAGATGGAAGCGGGGTTGCCAAGATACCCCAATGCCATGGGGATCATTTTAAGAACCTTATATCTATTTGTATCGTCATATATCTGTCTATCTGTTGTACTAACTATCTCTAGAAATAATAGGTTTAGCAATAAAAAGCTATTTGTATTTATTATTATAATAAAAAACACAAATCAGCCTCTATTTAAACAGTGCCAAACGATAAGAAGAATCCTGATTCTCATCCCAGCTCCAAAGCCAATCCTAGAGCTCACAAGTTATTATAACAATAAAAGCATCGAAGCTCACCATAATTACTTTCAATGAACGCCCAATTCAAAGCAATCTCAAACTTTATGAATTTAGAATCTGGTTTAAATCTTGAATCTTTAATTCAATTAAAATACAATTCTGAAGGAATGTGTTTGATACCTTAAAACAATGAACTAATTTTTTAAATCAATTATTTATCAAAAAGATTGATAGTTTTCTCGCGTGCTTCTATTACATTTGTAGCTTTTGTGAGAACTGTCATTAGGCAAACTGTAGTTAGATGAAATGTATCTCGAGTTTATCTAGTTCACAAGAGGTCGTTTTATTATATTAATATCAGAGCATTAATATCACTCTTATTGGAGTACCGTTTGGTGGGATAGTTTTTATTAGAGCATTGTTATTCTCTCCAGCACGTCTGACTATCAAGCTATCTGTCTATGTAACTCAACAACTTACAAAATATTTGCAACTAAGTACTTAAATCAAATATTCCTGTTAAAATACAAGTCCTAGTAACAGATCTTTTCATACCAAATCAAATCGATCAGACTGACAATGATGTTTCTACAGTTCAGACCAAAGCCACAGTCTTTAATTAACCAGAAACTGAAAAACTCAATAAAAAAAATGTCTACGTTTGTTATACCAAACGGAAGCAATTCTAAAATGACAAACTTATATTTCCTGATGACTCGCAATAAAGCAAATAAGGCATCTGTCAATGCTAGGTATTTTACAATAGAACTTTCACCTATCAAGAGCACATCAAGAGGTAATTTATCTTTTTGCTCTTACCAAGGATGAGTTCAATTTGAAGCAAGATAATGTAAATAGAGTGCATAATGTATGTAGTTCAAATAATGTGTGCTATTATAGCTCCCGGGTGTACTCTAGTTTTTCTAACATTCCTGGCGCGTGCCGGTCTAGGTGATTATGCAAATACTTTAAGCGCGGCTCAAGCTATTTTGTCATTGAGAAGAAAAATAACTGGAATTCTTACATTGCATTATACATATCAACGTTGAGAGCGTCGGTGGCGTAATGGTAAGGGCCGCTACCTCCTATCCGGGAGGTACGAGCACGTACAAATGTGTTTTCGAATTTCGATTTTATATGTCGTTTATCCGACTTACGGTGAAGGAAAACATCGTGAGGAAACCTGCACACGCCTGCGAAGAAACTCGAAGTTTGTGTGTAATGTCGACCAACTCGCACTGGGCCCGCGTGGTAGACTAAGGCCCGATCGCCGTAGTTCAGGATAGGCTCGAGCCCCTTGGTGGGGACGAATATGAGCTGATTTGATAATTACATTTAATTTTTATAGACAACAGCGTGGCGCCGCAGGTATTTGAATTTCATTCACCTATTTTGCAGACACTTCCATGCATTTTCGAACCTTTTATTCTTGCAAAATGTCTATGTCGGATCTGTCTAGCATTTAACGTTAGGTTTTCATTAGCTTATCTATCACTAGTAGATAGTTATTTCGTTGGCCACAACTTCACAAGTCATGGGGTAGAAACGTGTCTTTCGGACACGGAGCAACAATCCAATTCACTTTATCTAGAGGTATACACTTGCTATACATTATCCTTACTTATATAAAAATGAGAAAATGTGTTTGTTTGTTACCTTTTCACGCTTCTACACCTCGACAAATTTTTATGAAATTTGGCATGCAGGTAGCTTGTGTCACTGGGAAGGACTTAGGCTACTTTTTATCCCGGCATAGTCCGATGCAGTTCCTGACGGAACTGAAAAAGTATTCTTTTTTTGGTTTAAATTCTTAAAACGCAACAGAACAATGGATTTTTGTGATTTTTTGCACAGAGATGGTTGATGTGGTGGGAAATTACATAATTTACTAATTGTCATATCCTGACGTAGTTCCCGAGGGACCTGGGAAAAACTCATTTCCACGCTCGTGTATGTCCGCGTCGCAACGGAGCAACGTATTGAAGTGATTTTTTGGATAGAATTGGTTGTGGGGGTCGGAAGTGACATAGACTTCTAAACAGAATAGCCCGAGATCTTTCCTGAGGGTTCTGGATAAAACTCATGTCTACGCTCGCGGCTCGCCCACCGCTCAACCTCAAAGACAGTCATGAAAACTATGTCGTCGCAGACAAAACCGCGGGCAAAAGCTAGTTGGAACTAAGTATTTAAGAGATGGCTGTTTCCAAGGCTCCCCGAAAAACATGGTACTATACCACGGCATGATCCTACACTGATCTCATTTTTTTGTGTATAAGCTCAGACCAAGTTCCATCGGCATTTTAATGGGACCCTGAATACCTTGCACCCATGGCCGTCACGTCACGTCATTACAAGTAAGAAAGATGGCTGCCCGTTTTTTATCCACGCGCGTAGCTACGTAGGTAATTACCTGTATGTAAATTGGATCAGATTTATCAAAAGCATTTGGGTACAGGGTCGGAGTTAGAAGAGAGATGCTGTATCTTCACTATATTCTACAGTAGGTCTACAAACACTAGGTACACTTTTAACATACATAGATACTATACCTAGAACAATAAAATCCAAGAGATGAGCCTACATAATTATCCTTACTAATATTATAAGCTAAGCGTCGGTGGCTCAACCGGTAACGACTTGGTTCTACTAACCAGAGGTGCCGGGTTCAAATCCGGACGGCCAATGTACCAATGAGTTTTTTGAAACTTACGATATGACTGACTCGGTGGCTCAGTGGTTTGTGCTCATGACTATTGATCCAAGGGGTTGTGGGTTCGATCCCCACCCAGGGCAAACATTTGTGTGATGAGCAGATTTGTTTGCCCTGTGTCTGGGTGTTAAATATCTATATATGTATGTATTTAAACGTATATAAGTATGTATATCAGTCTCTGGTTCCCATAACACAGGGAATCCTACTTTGGGCCAGATGACCATGTGTGATTTGTCCCAGAATATTTATTTTATTTATTTATTTATATACTCACCGATTGCTTTAACGGTATAGGGAAAACATCGTGAGGAAACCTGCACACACCTGCGAAGAAACTCGAAGGTTGTGTGTGAGGTCGACCAACCCGCACTGGGCCCGCGTGGTCGACTAAGGTCCGATCGCCCTAATTCAGGGTAGGCTCGAGCCCCTTGGTGGGGACGTATATGAGCTGACATAATGAATATTATAAACGCCAAAGTTTGTATGTATGGATGTTTGTTACTCTTTCACGCAAAAACTACTGAAAGTATCTGGATGAAATTTGGTAGGTAGAGTTTAGGATCTATATTAACATATACGCTACTTTATTTTACGCTCGCGAGCCGCTTGCGGCTCACGCACTGCGCAAGCTCGGAGAACTATGTTCACGCAAGCAAAGCCGCTGGCAAAAGCTAGTTAGAAATATATCATTTTTTTAACGACTGAACCTGTGATAAGTGTCAAGGATTAGAAATATTAAAAAAAAAACAGTTTAGCTTCATTTGATTATGTGGCGCAAAATGGTAAAAAAAGTTATTGATATTTGTAATATTTTTATTATCTGTAAAAAAAGATCGTTTTCAAAATCAAGGACAGTGTTGCCAGGAGCTTTCTCCGATTTAGTCCTTTTGTAGCTTGAAACGTTACGAGATTTATATCACTTGTATTAAATTACTACATTGTTTTTACGACATTGCTTATTCTGATTCCTCCTCTTTTAAATCAGTAAAACATTGAAAACAAAATATAAGCCGAAGTTAAGCATAGTCCGACAGCAAGTTTTTAAACCTATTCTAAGTTGAAACATAAATAAAACCAGTAGTCCTCATTATCGTCCTGAAAACATCATC
This sequence comes from Coleophora flavipennella, assembly GCA_947284805.1. Lineage (NCBI taxonomy): Eukaryota > Metazoa > Arthropoda > Insecta > Lepidoptera > Coleophoridae > Coleophora > Coleophora flavipennella. The sequence continues at coordinate 3,791,220 of OX369256.1, forward strand.
ATCACATCAGCCTAAAGACGTCCACTGCTGGACAAAGTCCTCCCCCAAGAATTTCCACGACGACCGGTCCTGCGCTGCCCGTATCCAGCGACTTCCCGCGACCTTCACCAGGTCATCGGTCCACCGAAATGAAAAAAAATCGTCCTGAAATACTACTATGTAGATTTTGTTATAGAAATCTGTGAATGACTGTACCTCTGCCTAAGGAATGTAAACCATGCGTGTAGGATTGTGACGAAATATTTCAATTGCCTCAGTCTTGTTAAAATAACGAGCTTCATAAACTACTTGAGGGCTGTTTTTATAATATTGAGAACGTTATCAGCTATCGCCTCTATTGTATTTTAAGTTCTGCTCGCGAGTTTTAGCACTTTGAATAGACTTTAGTAAGAAATTCGCCAGTCATCATCATCATGTCAGCTCATATACGTCCCCACCGAGGGGCTCGAGCCTACCCTGAATTTGGTCGTTTGGGCCTTAGTCGACCACGCGGGCCCAGTGCGGGTTGGTCGACTTCACACACAACCTTCGAGTTTCTTCGCAGGTGTGTGTAGTTTCCTTCACCGTTAAAGCAATCGGTGAGTACATGTACGTTAGTTTAGAAAAACTCATTGTTACATTCGCCGTCTGGATTTAAACCCGGCACCTCTGGTTAGGAGGACCGAGTCGTTACCGGTTGAGCCACCGACGCTTCATCTCCATCTACTAACATAAATAATTTAACATAAAACAAACGTGAAACCAAGAATGTGGGAAAGACAGTTTGTATCATCATCATCATCATCATATCAGCCAAAAATCGTCCACTGCTGGACAAAGGCCTCCCCCAAGGATTTCCACGACGACCGGTCCTGCGATAACATAACATACATAACATACCTACTCGCTTTAAATTATACACTGCTGGTGTTGTTGGTGGATCATCTTTCCCATTTCTTGTTGTCTGTGCCAAAAAGTATTTGTACCTACCTTAACAGGTGTTTCTTAGATGCGCAAGCGAGGATAGAAGACTTATTGTAACACATGCAATGTCCATCCTACTAATATTATAAACGCGAAAGTTTGTAAGAATGTATGGATGTATGTTTGTTACTCTTTCACGCTAAAACTACTAAACGGTACTGGCTGAAATTTGGTAGGTAGACAGATTAGGACCTGGATTAATACATAGGCTATTTTTTCCCACGCTCGCGAGCCACTTGCGGCTCGCGCACTGCTTACCCTCGAAAAGTCATAGAAACTTTGTCTACGCGGGTGAAGTCGCAGGAAAAATCTAGTAGAATATAATTGCTGATGTCCGATAAAGTATGACAAGTGTGGACAACATTTTTGACACCGATAAGATCACACAAGACTTTTTGTGTGGAGAATGCTATTATACCAAGCATGGCGCGTGCGAGATGAGACGATATCGAAGGCTCTTAGTGTAATGGTCGTTTTAGAAAAAATGTGGCAATGTATGTACTTACAAATTGTATGATAGGTTAAAAACAACTGATGAAAAAATATATGAAAAAATGCAAATCGAAGATCGAGTACCTATATACTTGTTTGTTTAGCTAAAAGTTAGTCTACTTGAAAATTCGGTTACTTTTGAAATTTCTGAAGCCCACTCAATTCTAGCACGGCTAAACCACACCCCGGACACTTCATACAATGGGCAAGAAATAAAATTTTTAAAAACAAATGAAATCACGGCGAAATTCTATACGTTCGAGTTCCAAATTTAAACCAATCTGTATGAACCTGGGAGACGAGGGGGTGAGGTCGGAATCTAGAGAGCGGCAGGGAGTGTCCATAACTCCATACTGTATGTTAGTACTAATATGTATACTTTGGCTGAACTGTCTAATTGAGATATGTACCAATTTCAATGTAACTGAGAAAAGCTAAACCTTGTCAGTGGGCATGGAAAATTTCAAAAAGTAACCGGCTTTTCAAGTAAACTAACTTTTTTTTTTATTCACAATTGGTAAACCCTTGATAACATCTCACCTGGTGGTAAGTGACGATGTTGCCGAAGATGGAAGCGGGCTTACCAAGATTCCCCAACGCAATGGGGAACTGGCTATCTTATCTTCACTTTCATCTAAACAAACAAGTAGGTACATGATCTTCGATTTGCATCTTTTCATTTACTTTTTATCACTTGTTTTTAACTCCAAAGTTTTTTAATAGACACAAAATAGCAGATAGACCAGTACCACTTAACTTTAATTTCCCAAGCGATAGAGAACAAACAGGTTCCTTATATATTTACAGAAGATGTCAACGCGGCCCTACTGAGGCGTCATCAGCACAGATAGAGATGGTAATGTGAACTCTATGTGCATAGGAATTAGGCATGTGTGGCAGATGAGTCGAAGTAAACGAGCACAACCGTTATAATGTATGTGACCGTACAATATTGTCCGGTCGTTTCGTCCGCTGATCGTCGGTCACCTCTGACCGAAGTAACACTTTCGAATTGATGAATCTTGAATAGAACACTACAAAAATATTTTTTGGTACTGCAAACTTATTAACTTTATGCAAATTATTAATTACTTTTAACTTCCCTGGAATTTTTAAATTAATAACCGCCTCCGTTGTGGCGTAATGGTTAGTCTATTCGCTTCACACCAGGAGGTCGCGGGCTCGATTCCCGGTGGGGTCCTCTTTGTAAGACTCGGTTTGGTTGGTGGTAGGGCATTTTCATTGCCTGCCTGACTAGCTACCACCATCTTATCTAAGTCTCGCCGCCAATAGCATTGATGTGTTCCGGCTTGAAGATAAGATAACCAGTTGCGGTGGGGAAACTTGGTAAGTCTGCTTCCATCTTCGGCATCATTGTCACTTATCATTAGGTGAGATAATGCCCAGGGCTTATCAATTGTTTTTTTTTTAATCACCCACTTGCACTGAAATTATTGGGCTAAAATAAGCTTTCATTTAACTTTACTAGTCTGTGTGTCCTGGATCTTAGCAATCAATCTTTCACCCACTTCCACTGAACCTATGGGACAAAAAATTTATAATTACGTTTGTTTCCGTGACAATGCAAGATTATTAAATAAGAAATCTGTAAAAAAATAAACAAGAGCTTTCATTTAACTTCACTTGTATTTATGTCGTGGAACTTAGCAATCAATATTTCAGCTAAGTAGCTGAAATGTATGTGTCAAAATTTAGTCCGATAGCTTCAGTGGAAGTCCACTGAAGCTATCGGACTAAATTTTGACACATACGTTTGTTTCCATGACAATGCACGATTTTTACCTAAAAGTAAAGAAAAGTTAAGAAAATCTGATATGTATTGGCTTCGAACAAGGTCATCGTAACTTTAAAATGAGATAAATATAATTGAATCACACTTATATACTCGTAGATTACCTATTACAGTACTTCTTATTTCTTTTGTTTTTCTGGTATGGTTCCGGGGTCGACTATCCATAGGATGGACCTCGTCAAGTTCGGGACATGGCTGTGGGCCCTAGCCGTGAAATAAGTAATAATAAAAACCTTAAAATAACATCCAGGTTTATACTGACCCTAATAAAACTGAATGAGCCACGCTATCATTTCTGTTTTGTAACAAAATTTTTGAATAAAGAATCATTCATTTACTTATTTATTGACAACATAACCCTGAACTTATATTCACCGTTTTCTACGTCTCAATAAATCTAGCTTTAAAACAAGTACCTATCCGAGGCATTAATATTTCCTACCTAGTTCAAGACAATAACACCAAGAGAGTGTGCCCTGGAGCTTCACGAGCTCCTTTCCTCTTCTCCGTTTTATCATCGGACGACTAGGCGCAGAGAACAATTCCGTTCCACCTATACGCAAGAAGCGTTTAACTTCTTCCTTCAGTATGCAAACGGCCACGGAGTGGAATTCCCTGTCGGCGGCATCTGTATTCCGCGATTCGTATAATTTAGGAATCTTCAAGACGAGAGTGAATAGGCACTATTTGAGCTTCCGTCTTACGACCTCGGCTGCATCGGCACTTGCCATAAGGTGTGGTGAATTCAAACGCACTCGAATTGTAAATTAAAAAAAGTTTAACTACTTTTAACCTACAGCCAAACGCACTCAAATTTTTAATAAAAAAAAAACCTATTAAAGTCAAAGAATTTCAAATGGAAATACTATAAACAGTTAATTAGTGTGATTTTGGTCACAAAGCCTCGAAGTCTCGGCACCCGGCTTACCCGACGACGATATTTGAATAATGCCCGCCTCTGCTGGTGACGTTTCGACTAAAGCTTAATCCTGAGATTTATCATCAAATATTATTTATGTCAGCTAGAGAATGGATTATTGTTGGAATCTTTTAAGGCGACACGACAGAGCGGGCATTACATTAAGAGGTGCTACTTACAAATTCTTCAGAGGTTTTGGGTTTTATAGCCAAGCGCGAGTAGAATTGTGTGTGTAGTTTTTAAAGTCTTTGAAATAATAAACATTATACAGAAATTTAAAGGCTGTAAAAGCACTATAATACAAACCTCGAAAAGCTCATAATAGTTGGCAAAGTCGAGGGCAAAACCTCGACGAAGGCACTTCATAATGGACACGACCTTCAGAAATGAAGAATGTGATTGGATTCATTGGTTAAAACACCAACAAAGTATATATATTAGTACTATTCTGTTACGATTTTGAGGCCGTTATATATAACTAGCTTTTTCCCGCGGCTTCGCCCGCGAGGACATCGTTTTCATGACTGTCTTTAAGGGTGATTAGTAAATTATTTCGTTTCCCACCAATACTCAATCATCTCTGTGCAAAAAATCACAACAATCCATTGTTCCGTTGCGATGTAAAAGAAATTAACCAAAAAAAGAGTATTGATTTAGTTCCCTCAGGAACTGCATCAGATTATGATATTTTCCCAGGATAAAAAGTAACCTATGTCCTTCCCTGTGACACAGGCTACCTGCATGCAAAATTTTGTCAAGATTGGTTGAGGTTTAGAAGCATGAAAAGGTAACAAACAAACAAAAAACATTTACATTTACATTTTACATTTATAATTTATGTAAGGATTTGGTGGAGTAATCAGGTCTTGGCTCCCGTGTGTGGAACTTATGACCTTACCTTCCCGAGTTTGAGAAGAGACCCGTGCCCCAGCAGTAGGGACGTTATGGGTTGTTAATGCTCATATACGTCCCCACCGAGGGGCTCGAGCCTACCCTGAATTAGGGCGATCGAGCCTTAGTTGACTGCGCGGGCCCAGTGCGGGTTGTTCGACTTCACACACAACCTTCGAGTTTCTTCGCAGGCATGTACAGGTTACCTCACGATGTTTTCCTTCACCGTAAGAGCGTCGGATAAACGTACATATGAAATCTAAATTCGAAAACACATTGGTATACGTGGCAAGATTCGAATTCCGTACCACGACCTCCCGGACAGGAGGAAGTGGCCCTAGCCGTTACGCCACCGACGTTCTTGTTAACGATACATTATTTGCTATTAAGGCTTTAAGTGATACATGTTAAAATAATATCGAACGTAAGTCCATTCATTTTAAGTTTAAATCAATGCGGGCTTCAACGCGGCTGTTACGTTGAAACCGAACTCCCAATTCTCGAATGTTACATGTTTTTATTACTTTTCTATAATTTCAATAATGTTTTAAAAAAATGTGTTCAATTAAAATAAAAGGTCTTAAAGTCACATTTTTGTGTGTTGGTTTCATTCAACATTAACTAAGTATTTGGTTTCGAGAAAATTTGCAATTAATGACAAAAAACAGGGTGGGTCTACAGTATATTTGTTACATCAAAAGTAGTAACATTTTTAAATTGTATTCAATCAAATCATTTTTTTACTATTTAAATTATGTTACATATTTTTTTCCATAGTGATAGCTTTACACAGTCTTTCAATAATTTGAATTGAATATTGTCATTTGACCTATCTTAAGGCCTTAATAGCCTTTAATTTTTATGGGATAACCAATGGATAAAAAGGTGCCAGTTAAAAGTATTTATATACGAGCTCTTACGGTGAAGGAAAACATCGTGAGGAAACCTGCACAACACGCCTGTGAAGAAACTCGCAGGTTGTGTGTGAAGTTGACCAATCCGCACGGGGCCCGCGTGGTCGACTAAGGCCCGATAGCCCTAATTTAGGGTAGGCTCAAGCCCCTCGGTGAGAACGTATATGAGCTGATATGATGATGATGACCCAATGGACAAAAAGGTGCCAATTAAAGGTATTTATATACGAGTAGCTTACCAAAAAGCCAACCAACTTCTCTTTAGTTGTAAACGCACGTCCATTTTATAAAAGTATGTCAACAGTCAATACACCCACAGCGGACCATCTCTAAACAAACGAAGGCAATGGACTGTTTGCCAATACCCATAAAAGTACCGAGGACCATCCCACAAGCAAGGCTTCGAACAATTTCGCGAGCGGAAAACAAACAGTTTAGTTTGTATGTCAATATTTAAAGGTTAATAAAAACTCTTGAACCTGTTAAAACTACGCGATGAAGTTGCTGTAAAAAAAGTTCTCGCGCACCGGGAGACGTAGCCACACCCTGGACACTTCATACAACGGGCCAGAAATTAAATTTCAAAAAACAAATGACGGAACAAACAAAGTCACGGCAAAATCCCATACATTCAAGAACCAAACTGTAACCAATCTCAACCAATCTTGGCGACGAGGGGATGAGGTGGGAATCTAGAGAGCAGCAGGGAGTGTCCATACTGTATGTTAGTACTAATAAACACTGACCTTCTCACTTTCTATGTATTTTTTGCAACGAAAAGGCGTACTGTTGACGGTACGTTTACAAAGGTTTGATAGAAGAAAACCTCGTAATAGGTACTTCACCAGCCGAGATATGGTAGAGATGGAAGGTACGCATCTAATCTAAGAATCATATGCAATTAATAACGCACTAATGGACTTACCTGGACAGCACTGTTCAAGAAGCAGTTATTCTGACCCGGAGCGTTCCACAGTCCTTTAGTCGTGTGGAAGATTCCAGAATCCCTGGAATTTTCCCGAGAGTGTTGAGGTCTGAGCTCGCCATCACGCGGGAAGATGTCATGCGTTGACGTCATCGCAGCCGCCATTTTGATCATAGCGACGTCATTTATTTGATGTGCAGTACTTTTTGGTTATGCGACATTTTGTTCATCTAGAACAAGGAAAAAATATTATTTATTGTAAGAAGGGGCAGTGTGGGTGACTGTAGTCTATAAAGATGACAATAATTTTAAGCGGTCTAATTAAAACCTAAGAAAACATTCTAATCAGCCTGATTGGCACGTAATGTGATAATGGTGAACATCGTCACATCATCCAAAGGCCGTCCATTGCTGGACATAGGCTTTTTAGATATACCAAGTTGAGGGGATTTTGTCGTAATCGCCACGCTATGCAGGCAGGTTGGCGATCGTTATGTGCAGTGTGGTAGCACACAACGCGTAAAAGACGCTGTTGCCCCATCCTCCTGTTTTTGATACCTTAGTCACACCCTGGACACTTCATACAACGGGCCAGAAATGACTTTTCAAAAAAGGAATGACGGAACAAACAAAATGGCAGCGAAATCCTATACGTTCGACAATCAAACTGTAACCAATGTGCATCAATCTGGGTGACGAGGGGTGAGGTCGCAATCTAGAGAGCGGCAGGGAGTGTCCATACTGTACGTTAGTACTAATATAATATAAACTTTGCCTTAGTCGTCTCCTACGACACCCTCGAGAAGAGATACATTTCTAGGGCCGCACCAAAGGCCAAGAATATATAGCCACTCGTTTTCTTAGGACCAATAGTTTAGAAACACTAAGGGACACGTTTTTATTGACTTTGACGAGCTGCATCTTGGGAACGACACATCTGACAAAAGTATGTTTTAAGAAAGCACTACTTCATTTAAAAAGACTAATTAATTCATTGATACCTCCACGATTCACAAATTATTATTTTTTATGCTACTTTTACAAAAAACCCTAAAAAAAATTGTTTAAAAAAAGCAGTCCATCTTTAATTTTGTGTTGTAATTTAAAATGTACCTACAACATTTTATCTGTAGATCTTATCGATGAGGAGGTGCAGATAATTGTAGTATTTGTATTTTTTCAGAATTTTAAGTAATATAGTAAAACAAGGTACGACCAGGGGGGACACGAATAGTGTCCCTTTGGAGCTCAATATTTTTTCACGAACAGGGGGAACACGAAAAGTGTCACTTTGGAGCTCAATATTTTTTCACGACCAGGAGGGACACGAAAAGTGTCACTTTGGAGCTCAATATTTTTTACGATCAGGGAGGACATAAAAAGAGTCACTTTGGAGCTCAATATTTTTTCACCTTTTAGGGGGACATGAAAAGTGTCACTTTTGAGTTCAATATTTTTTGAATAATATAGTTTACATAAAAAAGTGTTCAAAGAAACTTTTTTAATCTATATCCCATCTATATACTTAACTTATTATTTTTATATATATGTATATTTTTTCTTTTGTTTTTATAAGTATATAGCTCGTAGACGACTGTTGAGCACCTAGACAAACCATTCAGGTTTAATGGTGCTAGATGATAAAAAAAATTGTATTTTGTTTTAAAATTGGTAAATAAAAAAAAAATATAAAAGTGGGAAATATAATAGGAGGGTTCTGTTTTAAGGGTACCGTAGTAAACAAGAAACCTTTATAGTTTCGCCATGTCTGTCCGTTCGTCTGTCCGCGGATTAGCTCAGACACTATTAGTACTAGAGAGCTGTTATTTGACATGGGTATACATACATATTAATCACGCCGACAAAGTGGTACAATAAAATCGGTAAAGAAAAATTATTAGGGTACCTCCTCTACATCTAAAGAGGGGTGATTTTTTTTCGTTGACTTACCCTATCGTGTAAGTAATTGTATAGTTGAATAGGTCTTTAAAAGCTACTGATGGTTTTCTAAGAAAGCTTTTCGATTCAGATATCGATTTGCGAAATATTTAGCTTTAAAGTGCTAATTTTTATTAAAGTCAAGGGTCCCCCCCCCTCCCTTCTACCAGCTAAAACGGTATTTCAGCACAACTGAAAAAAAAATAGTAGGATACATAATCAATTTTAATATAATAAGTATTAATTTTTTGAAAAGACTACGGTACTCTACTTTGCGAGTCGCCAATTGCGAGTGCGATTCGTAATTGGCGGGTTTTTTGCTATTTTGTCTCAGGTTCCCTAAAAAGTCATCTTTTCGCTAAGATTTTTCTCCTAGTTTGCTGACTAAAGCAATTAGTACGTGTGAACCTAATGATAATGAATCTGTCAATTCAATATGCCGTTCGCTCAGTCTAGACACAGACTGTATTTGGTCTATACATAGGCACAGTATATACAATTATTAGTACTAAACATAGGCAACGAACAGAGATGAGTTATTTATTAGTATCTTGTTTGTTCACACCACACTGTGACGAATGAGGTTGGCAACACTATTAATTGCACAATGGAGCATTAGCAGATTCCTTTCACTATTCAAACTATGCTTGGAGCATTGTTACACCGTGGTTAACCCTCTACTGCAGCGACAAAAGACAATGAATGCAGTTTGCCAGTTTCTGTTTCGCACACCTTTGTCACAGTATTACGATATGACTTACAGTAGCGCAACGCCTTTGAAGTCGCACGATATGCCACCCGGCGTTGGTACTCGCCCATACTAGGCCTGCCATCACCTAAATTACGGACCCCGGACAAAAATTTCAAAAACCCCGGACATTTGAACGAAATACATTTTTTTACCGAACGTGCTATTAAAAAAATACAAGAAATTGAAAACATAGATACAATTTGTTTTTCACAAATATAAATTCAACTCGTCAACAAATGAAACGCTTCATCAAGTAATCAATAATTATACACTATTCTCTATCTGAGATGTATTCTGGTTACAAAAATAATTAGGAACTGAGCCAAATTTTGAACTATGATATGCTTTAATTGTAAATCATTCAATAAAACGGATTTCCACTAACACATATAGTGTCCAGTTTTTTTACCCGGACACCATTTATGAACCCCGCCCGGACGCTTCCCGGACGCCCTACGAACTAGGACAAGGAAACCCGGACGGATGGCAGGCCTAGCTCATACTAGCCTGTAGCCAATCTGGCAAACTTCGCGAGTTAATGATGATGATGACATGAAAGGTTTGACAGAGATAGATTAAACTCAAGAAAAGTTAGGTCTGTAAAGCTAGCATTGACACCGCCTAGCGTTGTAATTTGTTGCTCGGTTGTTATTCAAGTAACAATATGTACTTGTAGTGATAAATTTATTGCTAAGTTGTTGCCCTTTACAATGCTAGACGGTGTCAATGCTAGCTTTACAGACCTAGAAAAGTTTCAATTGTGCCCAGCCGCTCGCTGCCCCGCAAGTACCCTTCCGTTGCTCTGCGTAAGTACATTCGTTGCGCTACTGTAAGCCGCTATATTGTAATACTGTGCCTTTGTTCAACGAGTTTTAGGTAATCAATTTCCTCGATAGGAGCGCGATGATTTCGAATGATCGATGAAAACAAACCGCGGAAATTCGTGAGGATACAGAAATAATGGATTGCCTGAATAGCTATTGCCGCTGGCAGAATTGCTAAAGCCGTTTAGTGAGTGTTTGAATAGCTTCCGTAGTTTGTGGCATTTGTGTGGTATTTTTAGCAATGAGCTTACGACGAGTCGATTACTGCATACAAACAGGTCCAGTTTAAAAATTTAACGTAACAGCCATATTTTGGTCTTTTTGCAATCACACACAAAATGCAAAATGCTTTATTTGTAAAACTGGCCGGTACTTTGGTTTTTTATCAATTACATGGTACATCTACAAATTTATGAAAATTAAAAAACATTATCTTTAATATTTTTAGAGTATTAGCGATTTTTGCGGACCTCTACATTTTGGGACATCTATCCCACATAGGGTATAGTTGTCTAATCCATGTAAATTACATTTAGGATAGATGCCCCGCCGAGAAACAGGACACTACCCCGCAAATCTTTGATCGCATTTTGCTTTCCTATGCAATCGCACTGACATGGGCACGGTCAACTAAGTGGTAGTTGGAGAATCTTTCGAAAGATTAATAAAACAGCATGCGATTCATCCGCGAAACTAGAGTAATTACAATCGGGGCAACTATACCCCTGGGGCAACTATCCTGGTTTTACCCTAAAACCACACATTTCACATAGTAAATCTAATACCTATTGTTATCATAATCTAATACCTATTGTTATCGTACACTACTCATGGCAGTACCGAATACCGTATTGTCTCAAGACATTAGGTCTTTGACCAGTGTGTGTTGCCAGTGATACATACGGATCTGAGATATGGTCGCTTACTATAAAATGGCTCAAGGTCACCCGAAACTCCCTTTCCCTACGCAATCGTATCAGAAATGATAAGATTCAAGGGGGACCAAAGTAAGCGCCACCCTTCAGAATCGCTAAGATTAAGTGGCAGTGGGCGGAGAATATACGTTCTCGACGGGCTACCGCGCTCCGGAAGACGTAGCGGAGGCAGCCCTTCCATTCGGTGGATCGACGACCTAGTGAAAGTCGCGGGAAGCCTAACTTTTGCATTTACAACTTATAATTGGGAACGCTGAACACGTTAAAAAACGACTTCCATCGCAACAAAGTATAATTTTGCATTATTATTTTTGGTTTTTGTTAATTTTCTTAAAAAAGTATCATTCATTATCAGCTCATATATACGTCACCACCGAGTGGCTCAAGCCTACCCTGAATTAGGGCGATCGGGCCTTTGTCAAACACGCGGGCCCAGTGCGGGTTGGTCGACTTCACACACAACCTTCGAGTTTCTTCGCAGGCGTGTACAGGTTTCCTCACGATGTTTTCCTTTACCGTTAGAGCGTCGGATAAACGTACATGTGAAATCGAAATTCGAAAACACATTGGTACGTGGCGGGATTCGAACCACGACCTCCCGGACAGGTGGTACAGGCACCGACGACGCTCTCTTATACTATAATAAAGTACAGTAATACCTCGGTTTACGCGAAGGATGCGTTCCGATCAATTTCGCGCTAAGCAAAATACGTGTATAACGAACGAGGTCAATGAAATAACAAGCAAAATAAATTACAAATTTACTTTTATTGCCTATAAGCTTACAAAAAACCGAAATACCCATATATTTTAATTTTTAGAGAAATACTCATCTAACGTTTTTTGAGTAGAATTTTTCCTGCGCTTAAGTAACATTTTTTCGTAGCAAGTAACCCCGTTTGCTATGAATTGCCGCAGATATAAAACACGGTTGACATCACTGTCCGAACTTTCCAACATCTCTAGACCAGATTATATTTTTTTTTGAATTTTCTTATTAGCGGGAATCAGCGCGAATTTCAAATACCGCGTTATAACGAAATCGCGCAAAGTGAGGTCGTAAACCGAGGTATTACTGTCGTATAACTTATTAAGTGTACTATACTGGTGTTGATAAAATTTATTTTAAATTTGAAAATAACAAACATACAAAAAAACAACATACACTCGAATTAATTAAGGACCTCCTCCTTTTTCGACGTCGGCTGAAAAACATCGAATCGCAATCGTAACTGACGAATGCTAGTCATCTGATTTAGTTTTTATCATCTGTCAAAAACAACATTTAGTTCTAAAAATGTTTGAAATACCTAGGCGTGACGTCATTGTTTTGCAGCGTCATTTATATACTCATTTTGTGATTTTGGTGAATTAAAAATCGAAGACTTGATGGAAAACAAAACGAGTAAGGTTTTCCGAAGTTTAAGTAGGAGGGCAATTTAGTGATCAAGAGTTCATAATTTATTTCTGATGCTGTCATTCCTATTGTATACACTTAAATGCAAACAATTTAAAGATAAGTTCCTCCAACTGTTAGAGGCTGGTATCTTTATATTGTTTGTGTTTGGACAATGTTAAAATGTTTTAACTGCAGTATGATGGATGAATGCATAGAATTGGCTACTCGTTGCCTCGCTAATCACAATACTTATAAAGGAATTCTAATAGACGAAGCGCCTTTGCGTCGTCGACGCAAAAATGTTTATCTCTAATGGCAAGTATATTGCCATTGCCGACCTAACGACTAGTAGGTACAGTACCTACAGTAGTCAACCGCAATTTTAAGTACCTAGATGAAAACTTAAGATATTATTTCTGACGACACCGGAATCACGCCAGTAATATATAAGTCACTGCCGGAATCAAAATATTGTGCTACTGTCAAGGTTGGCTTGATTTTTCCTAACCCGACAAAACCCACTGGGTAAAATTGGGAAAAATCCACTTGAAAATACCCAAAGGTATTTGGAAAGTCGGTTTTTAAAAACTTGTATTAGGAAATCTGATAAAGCTATCAAATCATCCTTTATTAACAACTAGCTGTTTCCCGCGTCTTTACCCGCGTGGACAACGTTACTATGACTTTGCGAGGGTGCGCAGTGCGCGAGCCGCACCGAGCGTGGCAAAAAGTAGCCTATGTTTTAATCCAGGTCCTAATCTGTCTACTTACCAAATTTCAGTCAGATCCGTTTAGTAGTTTTTGCGTGAAAGAGTAACAAACATACATCCATACATTCTTACACAAACTTTCGCGTTTATAATATTAAGTAGGATAGAATAGCACTAATATCACTACTACTGTGAAAACACAAAGGGGATTTCTCAGATTGATAACCAACAATAACGATTTTCGAGGAAATGTCATTCATGGTTTTTCCTGTCAAATAGTGTAGCCACTTTATTCAGTGTTAAGGGTCCCCAGGAGCAAATATATATATATATATATATATTAGTACTAACGTACCAGGAGGCTTGATTTTCCATACAAACGTAGTTCCGCTTTAATACAAAAAAAAAACTACATTCCGAATTGAATCAGTACAAAATTAATTTAAGCCTTCGTTTAGTTGTGTTTGAATTTACTACGATGAAAACGAATTATACAAACATCGATATGTGTCTACTCAATATATTTTTGTATTAAAGTGGAACTACGTTTGTATGGAAACTCAAGCCTTTTAGGGACTCTTAAGCAGATTTGGTAGAAATATCCAACTGAATCCGAAATAACGTTAAATGTAATTAAATCTAAATTTAGTCCAAAAAAGCCCCATTGGGTAGATGTTTCTTGAAAAAACCTGTGTTTCTGCCAAATCTGGCTCGTGTGTCACAGTTGTTTATAGATGACTAGCCATTTTCCATCAGGTGGGTCAAAATCCTTTTGCCACCTTTAAAAAAAAACAATAATTATACCAAAATCTAACAGTAGTGAGTACTAAGTGAGTAGTTAGTCTTACCTAATTAAATATGTACTTGGGTACCTAAGTATTTATATTTAGCACACCTTTACAACTGATAGATTTGAAAAGCATTTCTCGTATAGTTTATCCTATCTCCAGTACTGATATAGATGCAGTATCGCATAACCTAAGGCCTAGGTAACAGATTTAACAAAAAAACAATTAGTCCTCCTTCATTTTTGAAGTCGGTTGAAAATTGAAAAATTCCTTTACATAGGTACATAAAGTGGGTATGTACAATACAGTTACGCCTGCATGCTGTAAATAGGCACTGCAGTAATCAGAGATGACAGTCATTTAACGACATTCCTGGCGGAAGCACGTCGAGCAAGGCAGTCAAGTCAGGATCTGGTTAAATAACGTTCCTGACGGTTTCATGTTCCGACGGTTTCAAGTAACATAGCTACAATTCATTAATATACAAGCCTACGCCAACTATTAAAATAATTTTAAAATTTAGGAATCTTCAAGACGAGAGTGAATAGGCACTATTTGAGTTATTACAACCTCGGCTGCATCGGCACTTACCATCAGGTACCTTACCTAGCCAAACGCACTCGAATTTTTTAATAACAAAAAAAAACATTTGTGCCTACGCCCAGAGATGGACGATGTTGAAAATTCGGGATTTGACAGAACCGATAAGACAGCCAATTCCCCATTGCGTTGGGGAATCTTGGTAAGGCCGCATCTTACCATCAGATGAGATGATACCAAGGGCTTACCAATTGTGAATTAAAAAACAATAATAAAGTATCATCATCATCACGTAGTAAAAATTTACCACTCCTAGTAAAAGCGGGGTCCCCAGGAGGCTCGAGTTTCCATACAAACGTAGTTCTGCTTTAAAATAAAAACTACTTGCTGGATTTAATACAAACTTTGCGAATACAAATATGATTTGAGTAAACACTTATTATTATCGATGTTTGTAATTAGATTTCGATGTGCTAAAACGGAACAATTTTCGAAAAACGTAAAAACTTTTAGTTACAAGCTTTTGATATTCCATTCTCACGCGATATACATATACATGCAAAATTTCAGCTTAATCGGAAACTTAGGAAATGGGTCAAATTTAAATTGCAAGATTTCACCCGAACAAGCATACGTACATTGCAAGTTAATTTAAAACTTGTAAAAAATAAGAGCGTTTCAAGTTCAAGCTTTTAGTACAAAACTAATTGAAGCCTTTGTTTAGTTATGTTTCAATTTACTACGATGAAAACTAATTACAAACATCGATATGTGTCTATTCAATATACTTGTAAAGTTTGGAATCAATCCTGCATGTAGTTTTTATATTAAAGCGGAACTACTTTTGTATGGAAATTCGAGCCTCCTGGGGACCCTTAATCTAAAAATTACAATGTTTTTGGTTTTTCCACACAACAAATAATAAATAATTGTACATCCACGCTGTGCAGACTTTCTCGCAGAGTCATCACATCACCGTCTGGCAGACAGAAAACATCATTAAATAATACGATTACCTATTAGTGGCAAAGAAAATAGGTCTATCAGACTTGTTGAAAAATTTAAAAATTGTCTTGATTTGTATGGGGGGTTTATATCATCCTGTGTTCGTGGAAATCCTTGAGGGAGGCCTTTGTCCAGCCGCGGACGTCTTTCGGCTGATATGATGATGATCTTATGCTGATGATATGATCAAAGTATATATATAATGATATTTTT
Organism: Coleophora flavipennella; assembly: GCA_947284805.1. Lineage (NCBI taxonomy): Eukaryota > Metazoa > Arthropoda > Insecta > Lepidoptera > Coleophoridae > Coleophora > Coleophora flavipennella. Next base: position 3,807,240 of record OX369256.1, read on the forward strand.
CTGGAATAATGAACTACTCAGTGTCGAAGGTTCTAATTCTAGTAACTCACTAAGTTTCGTTAAAATCGATAGAATAAAAAATTAAAAAGCCTGGGCAAACCTGGGTTTGAATGAGAAGTACCTACCTTATGCCATTTCTTCCTGAAGTAATGAACTTCATAGTTTAATAGGACGTAGAAAGATGAAGTAAGATACAGAGATTCATTAAAATCATTAGAGCCATTTTAGAAAAAAAAAGTGTTTTTTACTATGGTGGAAACGATAGAAAAAAAATTAAGAAAAAACGGGTGGAGATGTAAAAATAATATTGCCCTAACCGAAATTGTAACCCAATCTGTCTAGTACTACTTCAACAATTATTATACATATTAGTTCTATCTATACAGGGTGTAACGAATATGGTGAAAGTCCCATTAACTGGGGCGTCTACTAATCATACTGAACAACTTTTGTTCTACGACTACTGAACGACTTTGCTGAAATCGCAAAAAAAAACTCTTGTTACCTGTATAAATATTGTGAATTAATGTTTTACAATGGAACATCGTTAGCGTCAAGGCACAGATTACTAATTAGTTACTACGTAGTCAAGGTAGGTAGGCCGACAAGCCCAAAACCTGCACCATTTAAAGTAAGTAGGGGCGTTTAGAACGCCTCTCTTAGCACTTATTGCAACCGAATAAGGAATATTGTTTTAGCCCGTATGTGGTGCTACCACTGCCTGCGTTTACGCATATGCAGTAGTTTCCGCGAATCGCAGCGCAGTAAAACTGTTTATTTGAAACGAGGAGATTTATGGACAGCACAGACAATATTATTAAGGAAATGGTAATCTTTTATGCCTTAGAAAATAAATAAAATTTTAACAGGTAACGCTGCATTGTAGTTTATAGTGTGGTGGAGTGTGGTGTGGCCAATGGAATATAAACACTAAACATCTTGAATAAAACCCGATATATAATAATGTAGATCCAGACGAATCTAATGCAAACTTATCCCAATCTATATATTTCAACATATCAGCCGAAAGGCCCAAGAATTTCCACAACGATCAGACCTGCACAAAAGTATATATATTAGTACTAACATACAGTATGGACATTCCCTGCCGCTCTTTAGATTGCGACCTCACCCCCTCGTCACCCAGGTCACAGATTACTAAATCCCAGGTTGACACAGATTGGTTACAGTTTGGTTGTTGAACGTATAGGATTTCGGCGCCATTTTGTTTGTTCCGTCATTCGTTTTTTGAAATGTCATTTCTGGCCCGTTGTATGAAGTGTCCAGGGTGTGCCTGTACTGTCCGCGATCTTCTCCAGGTCCACCGAGTGGGAGAGCTGCTTATGCAATGTCTTCCGTTTTTTTTTCGAAAGTACAAGCTTGTTGTTGGCGTTCACAACTCACCGTACAGGGGAGGCGAGTGCGGAGGGCACTCAACCTAGAAGCAAAGCAAAAAGATGCAACTGCCTAAGGCCGCCCAGGTGGACACGGACCTTGGTTTAGGTCGTTGTTAGGAGGTGGGAGGATCGGAGAGAAGCGACCTGGTATATGCCGATAGCGCTGGTAAGCGCCAGAGGCGGAGTGGCAAAGGCGCAACGGAAGACATGCTGCCCTCGCCGCCCTCGCATCGATATTCGCCCTCGCAGCATGTCTTCCGTTGCGCTTTTGCCACTCGAGAACTTTACTGCCGCAACGGCCTTTCGTTCTACGAGCTATGTGCCCAACCACTGCCACTTTAGTAGCGATAGTGTGAGCTATGTCGGTTACTTTGGTTCTCCTACGGATCTCTTCACTCTGATTCGATCACGTAAGGAAACACCGAGAATAGATAGCTAGCACGCTCTGTTATTATTTACTTTACACCTAATTTATTCTAAAATAGAGTTATTCTCGTCGATGCGCTGACATCACTTCCGATCTATACCGATGGCGTTAGTACTAATATATATACTGTGCCGATGGCGATCGATAATCTAACAAAAATCTAGGTTAACTCCTGATATCACTTGCGCAAGAGCATCGCATGGGGCTTTTATTTACGGATGCTGTTACAAGCAAAGCAGATGATTACGGAATCTGGATTATGTTTACATTGACGTCAAGTTTTCTTCAAATGTATATGTGGGTAGGTGGAGAAAGTTTCGTAATCGGTTTTCGGAAAGGCTGGTTTCAAATAAATACTGTAATGTTTGTTAAGGAAATGTCCAGAGTGAAAATCAAACATTGAGTTCAAAAACAGATTAAACGGAAGTTAATAAATAATAATTCTTCACTTAAGAGGATTGTGAACCACCGGCGAAAATTAATCTTTTCATACAAACGGCGATAGAGATTTTCACCTCTTAAAAGTTAACCGATTTTGACCAGATTTTGATAGGTTGTCAGTCAGTCAGAACAAAAGCTAGGTTTATAGTTTTATTTAAATTATTGATTAAAAATAAACAAATAATGTCCAAAATTAGTTTTGTATAAAAACACTTAACGAAATATAAATTTGAATTTATTGATTGTATTAAAACAAAAACCGATAAACCTAGCTTTTGTTCTGACCTATCAAAAATTGGTCAAAGAACCCCGTACCAAAAGTATGGAAAATGTGGTTTCAGTTAAATATTCTGAGATTTTGATATAATATAGATTTTAACGTCCTGAACAAAAGTCTCTATGGGGGCTACCACTGTTGCCGAGTCCCTTTCAGAGTTACGACTGATTTTGTATCAGACAACAAATCATTAATTAGATGCAATTACCAACTATTTATTTAAACAATTGACTCTTAATAATTAAATAAGTTTTACGAGTAACACCATTTTTCTTTCATTATACCCGTTATTAATAGTTTGTTTTGTCTGGTACTACTGTAAAAATATGCGTGCATTAAAATGCACAAAAATATGTTCCAGTGATCTGTGTGTCGTTGTAATAAGAACTTCGTAAAATATTTATGAAACAATTTATTTTGCACTTGAGAAAGACGCTGGAGGTGTCATATTACTGATATCACTGTCACTGTGACAAGGTGCGAATTGGTACTAGAGTCGATTTCCTTGAGGGTACAAAACCAGTCGTAACTCTGAAAGGGACTCGGCAACAGTGGTAGCCCCCATAGAGACTTTTGTATAGGACGTTAAAATCTATATTATATCAAAATCTCAGAATATTTAACTTCTTCTTCTTTGCGTGTCGATGACAAATTAAATCATTCCGGCCCAGAACTTAGCCACTTCGACTGCACTATTTGTGGCGTCCATTAAGTCCTGCTGCGAACAGGTGACAGGGCAGGCAGGACAGGAAACTAAATGAGCCATGGACTGCACCGCTCCACACACACAGTCCAAATTTGGGTTTTCCGAGAGTCCCCACCTGAACATGCTCTCCTTGCTCCGGCCGACCTGAGTCCGAAGTCGATTTAAAGACTTCCAGATCGGCCATGGTAATACATGTCCAGCCGGTAGACTCAAATATTTAACTGAAACCACATTTTCCATACTTTTGGTACGGGGTTCTTTAGTTAACTTTTAAGAGGTAAAAATCGCTATCGCCGTTTGTATGAAAAGTCGCACGTTAAAAACTGGCCAAGCGCGAGTTGTACGCGCGCACTAAGGGTTCCGTACCAAAACATCCTCATAAACCCATTATATAGATGATACTACTATATCCTACTAGATCAGTGTTTCCCAACCTGTGGTCCAAGGACCCCTGGGGGTCCACGAGCATACGTATGGGGGTCCGCAGCCTCGTCTCTGGACAAATTATCAATAATAAATAAATGCCACCAAAAGTCTTGTAATCACTACACTTACTTACATTGGAATACGATTTGGGATTACAACTTAGTAGTAACCTGAACCCGAATATCACAAATTTAAGTAAATAAATAAATAGCAGTAAAGCAACACCAACCTTCACATTAACGTATTATTTATATTATTTTTTTTTGTATTTGTAGTATTAATATAAATGTTTAGAAACTTATTGTTGTTTTTTTTATTAAGGGGTCCTTGAAAATTGTGATTGATTACCAAGGGGTCCGTGGCTGCAAAAGGTTAGGAAACGCTGTACTAGATGTTGCTAGTTTCTTCACATTTCTTATATGGGAGCCCCCTTATTGATTATTTTTAGAATTTTATTACCTATTTGTTATTTATTATAACAGAAGTACTCTGTGAAAATTTTAAGAAAGACAGACAGACGGACGGTCAGCGGATGCTTAATAATACAGTTCCGTTAGTCCTTTTGGTCTACGGAAACCCAAAAACCGACTTTAATCGCAAATACTTGGTAAGTACCTACATGTTTCCTAACTTTTTTTGTTTTCGTTAACTTTCTAAAAATTTACTTAACCGATTTTGACCAAATTTATACGGGATCAACCAGGAGGCGTAAACTATAAATTAAAAAAGAATCATCAAAATCAGTTAACAACTGGGGCAGACATCGCGTCACATACTTACACAAAAACATACAGTCGAATAGTTGAGAATCTCCTGAAGTCGGTCGATAAAATTTGCAAAATACCAACAGTTTGATTAAAATAATTCGGTAAAGAATATCTCATACAGAGGTAAGCAGTTGTTTCCTCCTAGAGATGAGAGTTGCGGTGCGTGATCCAGGCACTTAAAATGAGCTCTCCTCGAACCCAACTTGGGCTTACCAGACGTCAGGATTTGTCCTGACATGTCAGGAATTTTAGGCACCCGTTAAGATTGCGGCCGGACTTGAAAAAAGTTTTTGGATTATTTAGGTATTTTTGGGTCTTCATCAAGGTACTGTTGCAACCCATGGACTTAAATGAATGGTGATTTTTCACTGTGTGGAGAGTAAGAGTAAGAGTGGTAGATTGTGAGTCGGCGAGTGACACTCAAAAGAAATGTCATTAGTGGTATTTTATTACTATGACTGCGTCGTCAAACCGCGCGCCCGCGAGTTTCAGTAAAATATCAGGACTTCTTGAATAAAATCAGGCTTTCTGCCAGGACTTTTCAATTTAACATCTGATAACCCTAACCCAACTCAAGTGGATCCTAAGAACCGGTTTCTTTATTCCGCCCGGTCTCTCGAGATTTTTGACTTGGGTTACTTTTTATAATCAACATAGTAAATGGTACACAGAATAATGAAGACATACATTTTGATTTTGTAGATAATTAATTATTATTAATGTTGTCTTCATTTTTTTTCCATATCTATTAAGTATTGTCCGCATGGATATCGTGTGATCTTTTTTAAGCCAAATTGTTCCTGAAGGTTCATTCTAAATACTGGCGAAACATTTTTTTTTAAATCGGATTAATAGTTTCGGAGATATTACCTCTTACATTCAAACTTACTTACAAACTTTACCTCTTAATAATATTAGTATAGAATAATAGAGAATTAGTATTAAGGCTTTAAGATGCCTCAATCCAAACAGGTAGATACGTGTTAAAATAATATCAAACGTAAGTCTATTCATTTTTAGTTCAAATCAATGCGGGCTTCAGCGCGGCTATTTAGTTAAAACCGAACGCCCAATTCTCGATTGTTACATGTTTTTATTATTTTTTTATACTTTTAAATAAGTTTAAAAAAATGAGTTCAATTATACTGAAAGATCTTAAAGTCACCGATTTCTGTGTGTTGGTTTCATTCAACATTAACTATTTGTTTTCGAGAAATTTTGCAATTAATGCCAAAAACAGGGTCTACACTATATTTTTTTATATATCAAAGTTGGTAATATTTTTAAAATTGTTATTAATTATATTGTAAAAAGCGTCGGTGGCTCAACCGGTAACGACTCGGTCCATCTAACCAGAGGTACCGGGTTCAAATCTGGACGGCTAATGTACCAATGAGTTTTTCAAAAAAACTTACGTACATATACACTTACCGATTGCTTTAAAGGTGAAGGAAAACATCGTGAGGAAACCTAAACACGCCTGCGAAGAAACTCGAAGGTTGTATGTGAAGTCGACCAACCCGCACTGGGCCAGCGTGGTTGACTAAGGCCTAATCGCCCTGATTCAGGGTAGGCTCGAGCCCCTCGGTGGGGACACGTATATGATCTGATATAATAATAAATATTCAATTAAATAGATTTATTACTTTCATATATTTTTTTTTTTATAGTGATAGCTTTACACAGTCTTTCAATAATTTGAATTGAATATAGTCATTTGACCTATCATAAGGCCTGAATTATTATTTGTAGAGCATCAGTGGCGTAATGGCTAGGGACGGTACCTCCTTTCCGGGAGGTCGTGGTTCGAATCCTGCTACGTAGCAATGTGTTGTCGAATTTCGATTTTATATCTACGTTTATTCGACGCTGTTAGGGTGAAGGAAAACATCGTGAGGAAACCTGAACACGCAAAAACTCGAAGGTTTTGTGTGAAGTCGACCAACCCGCACACTGGGCCCACGTCTATAGCCCGATCGCCCTAATTCAAGGTAGGCTCGAGCCCCTCGGTGGTGACGTAATATCAGCTGATATGATGATGACAGATTAAAAGGGGGAATTATTTACTCTAATATCAGAAAAAAATTGTTACGAAGAAAATCCCAACAGCGTTAACAGTGTCAAAATAAAGCGAAGAGATAGAATTGGTCATTGATTTGATTTATTGTCTGACTCTTGAAGTCTTGACCTAACAAATTCTTGTAGTTTCCACAGTTTCGTTGTTACATGTTTTCAACCGACTTCCAAAAAGGAGGAGGTTCTCACTTCGACTGTATGTCCTCAGAACCTCAGAACTTTTGACTGGGTGAACCGATTTTGATGATTCTTTTTTTATTTGAAATCTAGTGCTTCCCGTGTGGTCCCATATAAATTTTATCAAAATCGGCGTAGTACTTTATTAGAAAATTAACAAAAACCAAAAATAATAATGCAAAATTGTATGAAGTTGTTGCGATGGAAGTCGGGTTTTTAACGTGTTTAGCGTTTTTAATTAAACAATTTCATAAATGACGTGGCCTACTTACGTAATAAACAAACAACGACTAGCGTCTTACATATCCCGACTGCTATCGGTAATAATAAGCGTGCGCAAGCGCACCCTCTAATGACGGTAATGATGATGATCAAATCATCGAGATGATCGACCGAGCCACATTCCGGGCACGATACGCTTTTTCCAAAGTTTCGGTAAACTAAGCTTTTTTATGAAGGACTCTTTGTTTTGTTCTTACAATTTCCTGACCGCGTAATAAGTAGGCAGCTTGGTTAAAAAATTGTCCGTTACAAGTTACAGCAGGGCCTCGATAGTCGGTATCCAGGCTATTTCGAACGACCACTCCAACTCTATGCTAACGCCTTTTCTCACTATCGCGTTAACCGTTCAGAATGGACGGATGACGTCAGTACATATTTTTATTTTAGAAAAAAGTACTAAGTAAAAGCATATATTAGCGATTGGATAAAGAAAGTTTAAAGAAGAAAATTAATATTAAGAAAAATAGTTATTAAAACAAAATTTATTCTCAAATTAGCATTAACCATTAGAAATTAATAGCTGGTAAATGTGTGCTTATTTTTAAGATATTTTGAGAGCACGGTTGGCTTTAAACCCATGAAGACGATTATATTCAACTCAATAAATCACCATTTTTTAAAGCCAAAAAAATACACATTTTAATTTTAAAGCTCTAGAGTTATCGCAGCAATTTTGTCGTTAGTAATGTAATATTTGGGATTACCCCGCATAAGCTTTGTCACTATCAGGAAAATTCAAGATAAAGATAAAGATAGATAAAGATAAAGATATTTTATTGCAGTAAATGTGGTAAATACAATAGATCTTACAAACATAGTGAGGTTCAGCACATTTAGTCATTAGTACGACATACATTAAAAAAAAAGTAAATATAAATTATGGCATTCATGTAAAAAAAACAAAATGAAAATGAAAATCGTATTCTTATCATGATTTGAAATCAACAGAATAATTAAGTGTTTGGTTCAAGTAATTTTTTGATTGAATAGAATATTTTTTCCTTAAGCCATTTTTTGAGGTTTTTACGAAAGCGTGGTTGTGGTAAGATTTTTATTTCACTTGGAAGCGCATTATATACTTTGACACACATAGCATGACAATTTTTTTGGTACATTGTGGTCAAAGGTCTCACTTCATAAACCAATCGATCTGGATTTCTAATATTACGGGAATGCATGTCTCCTGCTTTAAGAAATAAATGATTGTTTGATTTTACAAAATTACCTACGGTATATATGTACATAGATGGAAGTGATAATAAGCCCAACTTTTTAAAAAGAGGTCTGCATGGCTCATCTGGTTCTACTCCGCACATAGCCCTAACGCACTTTTTCTGCGCTATGAAAACCCTAGGAGAATCAGTACTGTTGCCCCACAACAAGAGGCCATATGCGAGTACAGAATGAACAAAGCCATAATATGCAGACAGAACGACATTTTGAGAAGTTACTCTACGAAGTCTACTTAAAACATAAATATAGCTATTTATCTTGTTACAAACGCTCTCTGTATGTGACTCCCAATTACATAAATCATCCAAAATTAGTCCTAAGAATTTACTTTCATGTGTTTGTTGAAGAAAGTGTCCATTGTAATTCAAACTAATCTTGTCAACATTTTCACGGTGTTTAACAAATTGCATGTAGTTTGTCTTATTTAAGAAAATTGACCAGTCTAAAAAATGCGCCATCTGACCACTAAGAACACATTGAATTTAAGAATAAGCCTTTGTTCCATTCAATGGTACATATAGCTCAGGAGATTGGAACATGAAAGACATGCAACTAGTTGCTAGTAAAAGACCAAAAGTAGTGTCACCATAAGCACACCCTGTACACTTCATACAACGGGCCAGAAATTACATTTCAAAAAAGGAATGAAGGAACAAACAAAATGGCGGCGAAATTCTATACGTTCGACAACCAACCAATCTGTATCAATCTGGGTGACGAGGGGGTGGGGTCCCTATCTAGAGAGCGGCAGGAAGTGTCCATACTGTATGTTAGTTACTATATACTTTGCCATAAGGTCAATAATAAAAAACAACAACTTTTTTTATCAATAAAAATTGGCATTGAACGTCATAAACTGAATCGGCAATTTGAAACTTAAACCCTATTAATTTACCTATAAAAAATCATTATATTATACTTTCAGTAAAGGAAAACTTTGTTTTATTTCGGAAAATGCCTTTCAAAACTTATTCATACTATAACCCGAACGTTTCGTAATCTGAACAGGGTATAATAAGTTTGGTATCGAGGCCCTGCTGTAAAAAAACGAAAAAAAATGATTTTGTTAATAGGTACCATCGATGAAATGTACAAGAAACCACCACTTTTACACAAACCTTCTCACATAAAATAAAATTTGAATTAACGCATTTAATCATATTAGTTTAAACCTACTTATAATTACTATGGTAGTGTTTTCTTAAAAGTGTTAATCATTTTGTTGTGCTTTAGCAAGGTTAATCAATCATCCATTGGATTCGAACAAACGTAGACGTTACACGTCAAACATCTTCAATTTTGTTTGACCAACAGACATAACCTGTGTATGAAAAGGTTTTTCAAAGTCACTGCTATGTCGTCCATCATTGCCTAATCACGTAATTACGGCTGACAGGTCGAAAGAAGAAATATTGATGGCTTAATAGTCAATAGAAAAACAAGCCACAATTTAAGTTTAAAAGGTGGTGACGACATAACTTTGTTTTGTCGCTAAACGCTACTAAAAGCTTAATAACCCGTCAGTCTGTTTGGACACTAATCGAACGACTTTTATTTATTTATCTTTGCCACTTACCAAGTCATGCCCAAACGCATCATCTGAGCCGTGACTTGTCATTCCAATAGAAATGTTAGACTAATGGAAGGGTACGTACGATAAAATTATATGTTTATGGGTTTTTTAGGAATCGGTGCGTTGATATGATTACGTTGATCGTATTATATTGGAAAACAATTCATCGACGGCTATCGACATTGCTTGGTATTTTTTTTTCAATCGACAATTAATAAGCCCTTGGCATCATCTCACCTGATGGTAAGTGGCGTTGATGCCGAAGTTGGAAGCGGGCTTACCAGATTCCCCAACGCAATGGAGAACTGACTATCTTATCTTTAAGCCGGAACACATCCATGTTGTTAACACTGATATTTGGCGGCAAGACTTATATAAGATGGTGGTAGCTAGCCAGGTGGGCTTAGAAAATGCCCTATCACCAACCAAACCGAGTCTTACAAGTTGATCCCACCGGGAATCGAACCCCCGACCTCCTGGTGTGAAGCGAGTGGACTAACCATTACGCCACGGAGGCGCTCAAATTGGTTTAAGTAATGGTAACTTTTACTACTTTACATTACATGTACATAATTTGATTTTCACAAAATCTCTTAAAAGTTTATGGAAACCACTCAATTTTTACGTCATTTCAAGTGTGAAACAGGTTTTTGCAGCACAAAAAAACAGAATCGAGTGTTTCCACATTTTCTGGGAACAAGAAAGTCGAGTGTTCGGCATAAAATAATATTCGACACAAAAACTAAAGGGCACGGGCACAGTATTAAGACATGGCTTACAGTAGTGCAACGCCTTTGATGTCGCACGACACTCGCGGAGTTTGCCAGGCTGTGCCCCGCCGCCCGCTGCCCCACAAGAACCCTTCCGTTGCTCTGCGTAAGTACATTCGTTGCACTACTGTAAGCCGCTATATTGTAATACCGTGGCATGGGCCATCTCAAGGGCTCCATTAGTAATAAATAATTTTTGAGCGATAACCTTAAAAGCTTTCTTGTTCCGATGTCTCGAGTGCCGAAGCTTCGTGAACTTTGGAGTTCAAGACGAGGTCTTGAAAGACAAAACGCTCTTTTATAACAGTACTTAATATACCTTCGAATAGTTATTTAATTTCAATAAATATAAAATATTTAATATTATTTCTGATTTGTCTGATGTGTCTTATATGATGATTGATTATTGAGGACTGTAGCGTCGGGCTGGTTCTCTTCAAAGAACATATAAGGTCGTGCGTGCCCCTAATATGTCATTGCTGGTTTCTTTTACTTATGAGAAAGAGGTTAAAAAACCGTTCAAGTGCGAGTCGGACTCGAGCTCCGAGGGTTCCGTACCAACACACCTCTCCACACAACTATGACAATGATATCTATTTACATTACAAACAAAATAAATCAACGCGAGCGACAAAAACATGATTTTTTTTATTTATTTTTTATGAGTACGACTCACACTTGGCCGATTTTTATTAAGTTGTTGTTTTACTTCAGTATTAGGTTCAAAGATACTTTATTCTCATAAAAGACAATGTCACTTACATGAGAAGAAGGCTTAGTTAAATTGTTTGTCGTTCAAACAGCACAGAACACATCGATTTAAATCAGCGTTGCCAGACATCCCGATTTTGACGGGACGTCCCGATTTTTAAACAAAAATTAAATGTCCCGCGCGGGACAGGCTAAGTCCCGCTTTTCGGTGATAACTGTCTTATCTAATGTCTTAACGCGAGTTACGTCCTTTACTTCGGGCGTAAATGCACATTTTTATTTATTGCGGGCTTAGTAAACATTCTAGGAAAAAAATTTCTTAGCCGTTTTATCAATACCTTTATTCTCTTACTATTGGTATTAATTTCATGCGCCTAACTTATGTCATGTAGGAGAAAAATCTAATAATCTCTCACAACTACATAGTTTTACAAAATAAAAAGTATCGCCAATGAATCGTGTTTTTGTTTTAGCCATACCAAAGAAAAAGGTTCAAAGAATCATATGTGTAGTTTTTACATTCATCAAGCTTGCGGCGTACTCAACATATTCTAGCAAAAATGCACTTATTTTGGGAGCCTGCACTTTTTAGAAGACTAAGAAGACTCAACTACCTAACGATAGGGTAAAAATGATTTAAAATATAAAATTTTTATTAAAATAATTTTTATGGCTATTTTTGCTATCTTATACGTACTTACGTACTACGTAATACGTACTTAAACGTAATTTAAAATCAATTATAAAGATAAATATTTAAAAACTTTTTAATATTACCTACGTCTTTTTACTATGTCCCGCTTTTGACGAAAGAATCCCGCTTTTTTCACTCAAAAAGTTTCAAAATCCCGCCCTGGCAAAAAAAATATCTGGCAACGCTGATTTAAATAGTTAGTAAAAATTGAAATTATAATTATTATAATAATTATTATAAACTGCCTTTTACATAACTTCATAATGAAATTCACTGAAAAGTATGAAATAATATTATGATACTTAGATACACGACAAATCAATTGTGAATTTAATGAATTGTACAGCCAGGCTGTGCATACTTTCTCGCGAAGCCTTCACCATCTGTCATAGTCGGGCATACACAAAGTAACAATAATTTATTGTAATTGTAATCTTGTTATTTATTTGTGCTAGTAACTTAGAGTTTCTTTTGTGTTTCTTTTCTTTTTTAATTTCATTAATTTTCTGTATGTTCACTTAACCACATGCAAGTATTGAGGCTTTTTTATGCGAAAACATATACTTAAGTGGTTTTAAAAAGTCGTCACTAATTGTCGTGTAATAACCGTTTGTTTTCCAAATAAAATAAAATAACCATTACATTTACTTAGTAGCAAATAATGTACGAGTAGTAAGGTATAATAACAGACTTGATGAAAAATTAACAACTAATTTGGGTTTGTAATGGAAGGTACAGTCAAGGAATTTAATTTCTCAACCCACCTAAGGTTCAACATCGTATAGTAAACTGTCACCATAAGAGCTATTTCCGATTGACACTGACACATAGAAAAGCAAATGATAATTTTAAAGTAACATATAATACGTATTGACATTTCAATACTATACTGAGTAGAATTTTCGACCTTAATGCATTGCGAATGTCTAACGACATTTCAACGAAATGGGTAGGGAATTAAATTCCTTGACTGTATCTTACTCAAATTTTATCTGGAATAATGAAGTATCCATTGCAAGTAGATCTCATTAAGTCCTGGTTATTCACAAAGTTTTATTAAAAACAATAGAGCCCTTTTTGAAATAGAGTAACAAACATCCTGGATTTGTATGTGAGGTACCTTGTTCCGATTTTTCTTGGAACGATGAACTACCGCGTACTGAAGGCCCTATATACAGTTATAGTAACATATTGAGTTTCATCAAAGTTTTAAAGCCATTTCTGTGTAATAAATAATAAGTGATTTTTTCACTATGGTGGCAACCCTAAAAAATCAAGACAGGGGAAATTTGCAAAAACGCCTGGATATTTATATAACCATAACCCAAGTTTCACCCAAATCCGTCCAGTAGTTTGCCAATAGAGCACCGGACGGACGTAGAGACACACACTCATACACATTCTTTGATTATTTTTTATTGGTTTCTTGGCTTCTATTTTTACGATTTTTGCCATCACAACACTTTTTTTACTCCTCCGTAGCTCGAAAGTAAAAAAACCCAGGTTGGTTATAGTAGATATTTTTTCAATAACTTGAAACTTGAAGATTAAAATTTTCTAAACAAGCAAGCGTCTCGTTTTTGTTCTGAGCGACACGTATTTTTCTCAGTTGAGCAGGAGCGATAGAGTGACATCAACAAATTAATCAAATTATCCAAATATAATCTTACGCAATATCACATTCCGAGATAATTATCACAGCATTGCGGTCGCGACAGCCCGAATCGAAAGAGAGTATCCCAAAAAAGTTAAAAAAGAAAGTTGTGTGCGCGTACGCATACTTGCTCTTACGTTAGGTATGATAGTTAATTTACAACGGGTTGGTTTCCGACATATACATACCTAGATATGTTATTTCAGATTTTTTGTCTTATTTTTGAAACTGTAGGTAAATGATCTCTCATTAACGTTAAAACTAAAAGCATTTTTTTTCAGTTTCGACATTGACACTACAATTTATTATAATTTTTAAATTTTTTTTTATTTATTTCATTACCAAAAACACAGTTAAACGATAATACATTAAGCAAACTGCAAAAGATTCGCAAATATGTATAAACGATTCGATCCTGACTTATGATTGGTTCGTTACTGCAAAGCTAATTGGAACTAGAGTTTTTGTAAACCAAACCCCAACAAAACTCGTCTTTCTTAAACGCACACACGAAAAGAGCTCCAACAAAAACACACGTGTTCAGTTTAGCCACGCACACAAGGGTAAATCACGAAGTTGATTATACGACGTGACACAAAAGGAGCAAAGACGGAGGCTGCGCGTGCGACGGGACCGAGTCGCTGACCCGGTTGGCACGAGCGAAGCTCCCGTCTCGCGTATAAAATGTAATATGTAAGATACGTCAAACGTCATAGCCACGGCAAAATTGCGACGCTAACGCAAGTAAGTGCCAATATGAAGTGTAAAATTGCCATTATTCACACTTATGCTGCAGTCCAGTCAATGGGTACATAAATTAGGTAAGTCCGAATACTGGGCAATAGCTGTGAAGTTAGCATATTGACAGGTTCCCAAAAAAAAAATTCAATGTCAAAATTATTTGAGATCTAAACCAAAGTATATAAGGTTTAACAAAATTAGCTGAAACTATTTTAACTGGTGCTTCTACCCATGAAACTGAACAACTTTCCCCATGGAACCCATAGTCAAATCTCAAAAAAAAATTTGAACATCCCATACTAAGTTAGCTGAACAGCTGATCAAGTTAGTATGGGAGAGCCAATTTTTTTTGCGATGTGACTATGGGTTCCATGGGGAAAGTTGTTCAGTTTCATGGGTAGAAGCACCAGTTAAAATAGTTTCAGCTAATTTTGTTACACCTTATATATATTAGTACTAACTTACAGTAATGGACACTCCCTGCCACTCTCTAGATTGCGATCTTAACTCATCCAGATTGATGCAGATTGGTTACCGTTTGGTTGTCGAACGTATTAGATTTTCCCGCCATTTAGTTTGTTCTTTCATTCGTTTTTTGAAATGTCCTTTCTGGCCCGTTGTATGAAGTGTCCAGGGTGTGTCTAAACATTTGGTATGGTATGTAACGAAGATTTACTTGGGCACTTTGAAATACACGCATTACAAGACCACCTACGAACCGAAGGTTAAGAGTTTATCCAAAACAGATCGAAAAAAACTCTATAGTACAGAAGATGACGACACGCCATTATGCGACAAGTCAGTTGTACCAAAAGGTTACGTTGACATCGCGACAGGGCAGCGAACATTAATGAGGTTCATCTGTCAATGTCAGAGATACAAAGAGTGGCCAGTTCGTCCAGTTTAGGCTTTCAATCTTCATGGTCATCCAGTCTAGAGAAAGAAGTTCAGAGACCTTACATTGGCTTTTGTGTCCAGCCAGCAGTAGTCTCAACACGATATATAGCTTGGCCTGTGCAGGTAGATTTATGGGAAATAAACCTGTTTGATTTTTAGATAGACAAACTTTAGCTGAGGTGTAGCCTGAGGGTAAGGGTGACATCAGGACAAGCTAGCGAGCATAAATGGTGGTCATCTATCTCGGTCAAAAGTAATAAGAATGGTCAGCGCTCAGCGAGGCAAGCTCATGCTACAGCTACAGTTTATTTTTATGTTCAACTCGTCCAAGAAAATATTATTTACACAAGACCTATTGCATCTATTATTGTATTTTGATTTTTTACGGTTACCCTGCCACTACACTTTTTACTATTCTAGAAAAATCTCAATGAAGTATCTCCCATACATCATCATAGCAGCCGAAAATCATCCACTGCTGGACAAAGGCATCCCCCAAGGATTTCCACGACGACCGGTCCTGCGCTGCCCGCATCCATCGGCTTCCCGCGATATTCAATAGGTCGTCGGTCCACCGCGTGGGAGACCTGCCTACGCTACGTTTTCTGGTGCGCGGTCGCCACTGGAGAACTTAACTACCCCAACGGCCATCTGTTCTACGAACTATGAGCCCTGCCCACTGACACTTCAGTTTATCGATTCTGTGAGCTATGTCGGTTACTTTGGTTCTTGGTTGACTCTACACTGGACGTTGTTCACGAATATGTAAACCTGGGACAAACAGTCCAGCTAGGTAGGTCCAACTTCAAGAAAGAGATCAATCGAGGAATCCAACTCAGCTTCGCTATATCTTCACGTCCCAAATACCGCAGTGTCTCAAGACTGTCTTTGACCAGTGTGTGTTGCCAGTGATGACTTACGGAACTGAGACATGGTCGCTTACTATGGTCCTCATAAGAAGACTCAAGGTCACCCAAAGAGCAATGGAGCGTGCTATGCTCGGAGTTTGTCTGCGTGATAGAATCAGAAACGAGGAGAAACCCAAATTACTTGTAAAATTTCATTAAATCTAATACAACCTCTTTTTATTTCTACTAACTACCTAAGCGTAATGTTTATTATTGTTTTGTGTATGCCCGACTACGATAGACGGTGAAGGCTTCGCGAGAAAGTATGCACATCGTGGCTGTACAATTTAGTCTGATCTATTCTCTTTAACTCATCATTACAGCTCATATACGTCCCCACCGAGGGGCTCGAGCCTACCCTGAATCAGGGCGATTAGGCCTTAGTCGACCACGCGGGCCCAGTGCGGGTTGGTCGACTTCACACACAACCTTCGAGTTTCTTCGCAGGCGTGTGCAGGTTTCCTCACGATGTTTTCCTTCACCGTTAAAGCAATCGGTAAGTATGTACGTAAGTTTTTGAAAAACTCATTGGTACATTGGCCGTCCAGATTTGAACCCGGTACCTCTGGTTAGATGGACCGAGTCGTTACCACGTCGTTACTAGCTCTTTAACTATTTGTTTTAATTGAGGCCACAGATTACTAAATAGTTTTGAGGCGCCCTACGCAGACTGATTGTGCGAGGACCATACAAATAGTGTATCGTCAAAGTATATATATAGTACTAACATACAGTATGAACACTCCATGCCGCTATTTAGATTATGCGACCTCACCCCCTCATCACCCAGATTGATACAGATTGGTTATAGTTTACGGTTTTTTGGTATACGGTTACGTCAATACGTCATTCCTTTTTTGAAATGTCATTTCTAGCCCGTTGTATGAAGTGTCCAGCGTGTGGTATCGTTTAGTATTTCAGATTTAACATTTCGTTAATGTAAACAATTACTGCAAAAAAATGATGCGTTTATTATGTTGTAACGGATCCATATGTATAAATAAATATCTATAGGTATTACAGTAAGTCTTGATAGACTAAAAGGAATCTGTCTATTGGGAAAAACATAACTAAGTTTTATTCAGTCGGGTGAGGATTAACCTCGAGTCGAGTGAATAGACAGTTATTGGAACAAATTAGCTCAGGGATTATTTCCGAGAAGCCAGGCTGCCGCCTGTCGGCCGTCATTCGAACCACGCGGTGCGCACGCTATAACAGTAAGTGTTGCCGCGAAAACTGAGGCCGGAGCGATATTGGCGCCAGTCTGTCTGGCTGCTGGCAGCGACCGACGCTTGCGCGGGCGCCTCGATGTCGGGTGATAATCGCGTGATCGCCGTAGATGTGTGTGTGCAACTGCCCGCGCACCTCCGAGGCTGCATCTGTGTGAAAGCTTTTAAAACCACGGACACGCGGACGCTGGGGGATTCAGTTGAACAGACCACCACAGGAGAAGCACGCATTCAAAGGACAACTGCGAGGACGCCACGCTGCCCGACGACCCCACACATGGGCCGTGTCCATGACCTGCCAGCTAAGTAAGTCAGATGACACAGAAATAGGAAATCTTCATTCTACGAGGCACGTGAGTGTTTAATAGTGTTCAGTCGCTTTAAATTTATAGGTAATTATTGTTTGTTTTCCAGGTTTCATAGCTTATTTAAATGTGTGTTAATTTCCAGTCTATATTTAATAGGTTTTAATGCATTTATTTCAGGGTTTTATATTTATTTGATTAGGATAGGTAGTATGTAGGCCCGCAGTTGGACAAGGGATATGATAACCGTAGCCACGTTTGTAGGATGTGGGAAGAGTATGTCCACTGCTGGGGTATCTGTCCAACAGAGACTGATGGTATAACTGCTGTAGCAACGTTTGTAGGATGTGGGAAGAGACTGTCCACTGCTGGGACATTTGTCCAACAGAGACTGATGATATAACTGCTGTAGCCACGTGCGCAGGAAGTGGGAAGTTCTGAGTCCACTGCTGGGGAGAGATGATATCTATTCTGCAGCGGCTGATATGATGAAATCACTGAGGCCACGTGTGCGGCCAAAGCTTTAGGGTTCCGTGAGCACGAGGTCCACTCAGTTCACTAATCTCATTCGGGATAATACGGCGCTATGCTGCCGAAAGGAAGGCTTATTTTATCGAACTGCCGTCACTGCAGGTGCCACGCGGCATTATAAGTTTTAGGGTTCCGCGAGCACGTGGTCCACTCAGTTCATTAATTTCATTCGGAGTAGTACAGTGCTATGCTATCGAAGGGAAGGCTTACTTTATCGAACTGCCTTCATTGCAAGTGCCACGCGGTATCACAAGCTTTAGGGTTCCGCGAGCACGTGGCCCACTCAGTTCATTAATTTCATTCGGGCTAGTACAGTGCTGTAAGAAATCTAGTTAATAATCTATTACTAGGGAATAGTGAATTAAGGTTAGGAATATCGCTATTAGGAAGAAACGAATCATATTAGCGAATAAATAGTAGGTATGTCTAAGCGATGCCCACATTTTATTAATTACAAACTGCCGTCACTGCAGGTGCCACGCGGCATTATAAGTTTTAGGGTTCCGTGAGCACGTGGTCCGCTCAGTTCACTAATCTCATTCGAGATAGTACGGCGCTATGCTGTCGCGGGAAGGCCTATGTCATACTTGAGATGGCTGTTTACCAAGCTCCATGCAATATGGGCTAGATATGTAGTTCAGTGGTTCATAGATATGAACAACTCCTAATTTTACCAAATTTTAGCTGAATCTGTCCACACTTTTATGGGATAAATGTAATGGACTAACAAACAAACTATAGGCGTTCGAGCTTCGCCTATTTTGATACTAAAGTAATTTTAGATAGGTAGGTCCTAACTGTAGCTTGTCACAAGCATGCCTCGGCAGAATTTCACCCAAATCGGACCGAGCGTTTAGGAAACTATTGGGCAAGCAAACGAATAGTTGGGCGTTCGCGCCTTACTACTAGTGATTATAGCAAGACCGATTATGATGTAGGTAGACGACCCATCCTGATGGTAACCGTAGCCAGGGTCAGTTAATATGCGCTAGATTTAGAAACTAAATCTATTCTACGGTTTTCGGATATTATGGGCAGTGTTCACGGTGTCCGGGTCCTGTCGGCTCCTATTGCGTCCTGAACTAGCGCCTCGACCAAACACTTGGCTTACACGCCTTCTCGCTTTGACCTGATTGTGATGCCGCGACTATGATTCGCGTGGGTCTCACAGTGGGTTGCGACTGTGTTGGTTCGTTGTTCTTCACGTTCAGCCAAACTATTAAACTGACATTACTTTCGCCCTTTATCAAGGGTTTGCTACGTCTAAAGACAGAGCTTTAACACTATGTATTATTTTGGAGCCGGCGGCACGATGGATATCGTGTCCATTTCGCTTTAGTTATATAGACCGCAGGTCTTTATATCATTATATACAACTGTATGGCACAGTTCCAGGTCTAAGAACCATATTAGTAGATTAACTACTTATTTCACATTCCGTAGTGCTCTTCTCACAGGATGAGCGACATACAAGTCGGAATATATACTTTATTTTAGTACCTAGTGCTAACATGTATTCGCGAACAATCACTGTTCGAAGGTATTAATCCTACCTGACGAATAGGGATGGACAAGCTATGGCTGTAAAGACTCAGCTATAGTTCACACTATACACGTATAATAAGGCGCCTCACAAGCGTTTTATATACACTAGCTTTGGGATTCGGGTGGAACATGGCATAGTACACTTTACATTGTCGTGTAGCTTAATTAAATTACACTTGAAGGGTGGTGGACTCTGATCATGTACCTTAGTGGCCTGCCAGAGACAGTAGCTAGCGGGGCTCACGTAGTAGTAATTATCTGTTTAGAGCTAAAATCGCTCGTTCAATTACTTTGAGTTAGATGTACATTGTTTTAATCACCAAAATAATGCAGTACTGACGTCAGTCAAGTATTACGTTATTCCGAGCACTGGGGGCTAGCTACCCTCCCCAATTTGGGGGGGCCCAAAATAGGGACCAATCACAGTAGGGAAATTAGGGTTCTGCGCGAAATACTTCAAAATTATGGGTTAGACTACATCGTTCGTCCAAACACAACGTGATAGATTAATCTCTTAAAAATAACTTGTCATTCACCTTCAAAAAGACTCTGAGTTACTGCGATCACGAATTAGGGTTCTCTAGTCGATCTGGCCAAACGTTTAATCATATTTTAAAATGCAATAAAAATCAAGTATAGTTTACATACTTCTTATAGGTAGATAGTGGTAGGTTGTATGTTGTATGTACGTATGCGTATTATAGGTAGGTTTAGTTAGTTATATTTATATATATTTATATATTTGTATGTATAGGCTGGTGGGGTGTTACAATTTGATAAGCCGTGATCAGGATAAGAAGAGGGTTCAAAATATTACATTTGGATAGCCAAAATCAGGATTCGGAGGCGGGAACGGTTACAGTGCTACCAAAGAACTTGGATGTCTGACATCTGATTTTCGCGTTCGTAGACTGAATCTTGTAGGTAGTCGTTTTGTATAATAAAACTTTGTGTTCAGTTATTTGTGATAAACATAGATAAATAACTTTAGTTGGCTTCGGTTTATGCCACAATTTGATGTTCGTGAAATGGAATGAAGTGCGAATGACAATTATAACTGAATGATTAATCTATCAAACAAAGAGAATTATTATTTTTATCCTATGTAGTTTTATAGTTTATAGGTTAATTTAAACCCCAGCTATTGTCTTATATCCGGGGGGTTGAATACAGGAGTCGACGAGTGAGTGAGTGCTCCCGTTGAATTCTTTTATATGACAGCGTATTTGAAGTAGGCATTGATAATATAATTTCTTCTCAATACTCCGTTGGTAAAATTCCGGATTTCAATAATTAAATAAGTTATTTGTTCGAAAGAAATATTTGGTAGGTACATTTTCTAGTTGGTGTATAAGATGGGTAGTTAACGATTTAGTTCAGAGAAAAAGGTCTCTCATAATAATTGATAAATAAGGTAGTTGAACGTTACGGATAGCGTGTACTTATGTAGGCAGACGGGGCTGTGAAGTTGCACTTATTTAATAGGTTGAGTAGAAAATAAATTTTAGGCGGTTATAAGTAAGTAAGTAGTGCGAAACGTTTGAGAAGTCCAGGGTTCGATTCCGGGCGAAAAGGGACATCGCAAGCTGGCTCTGAGTAGGTCGTTTTACACTGCTTTGTTACTAAATGTAATTGTGTGAGCTGTGAACATGTAGGTTCAGTTTTAATTTAGTATGCGATTATTTAGTACAAGTTTAGTAGGATAAATAATTTAAGTAAGTTTTAGGTAGGTTATATACTATTTTGAATCAAAATACAAAATATTATAGTAATATTTAAGTTATTTACATTTCGTAAAAGAAGCAGTTGTTATATTGAATGCCTACTGTCGTTGGAATCGCAAAAGGAGGTCTGTGAAGGACATGCAATTTGCTCTTGTTATTGTCGTAGGAACTTCAAGCTAGTGCGCTATGGCACCATAATATATCCGTAGCCTTGCAATTTACAGTCGCAAGTTCGATCCTGTTAGAGGTAATTTGTTTTAAAGATAAATTTTATTTTTATTTTTGTTAGATTGTATATCAGGAGTTTGTAATTAGCCTCGTAACTTGGCGTCGCCAGTTCGAGTCCCGAGGGAGGCAAACTTAGAGAAAAAAATATATATATTATTTTAGTTCTTAATATATCTAGGTTGTAAACTAGAAATACCTAGTAGCTTCGCATACTAGGGTCGCAGGTTCGGTTCCTGTTGCGGTTGAAAAAAAATTTTTTAGTTTTAATTTATTTACGTTGTATATTAGGAATACCTAGTAGCTTCACATGCTAGGGTCGCAGGTTCGGTTCCTGTTGCGGTTGAAAAAAAAAAATATTTTTTTTAGTTTAATTTATTTACGTTATATATTAGGAGTACCTAGTAGCTTCGCATACTAGGGTCGCAGGTTCGGTTCCTGTTGCGGTTGAAAAAAAAAATATTTTTTAGTTTTAATTTATTTACATTATATATTAGGTATAGTTAGAAGCTTCGCATGCTAGGGTCGCAGGTTCGGTTCCCGTTGCGGTTAAGAAAAATAAATTTTTGTTTTGTTTGGTTTGTTCCGCAGTAGATCAAGGTTTCCAAACGTATATGTGCATCTGGGGACATTGGATGCGAGATAGGGTACATAATAAAGATTTAGTTTTAAATATCTACCAGTGACCTTGAGGTATGAGGTATGGTCGCCGTATACGAGCTTTATGTTCGGATGTTGGGAATTTTAGAGTAACAGGAATAGGTAGTGCTCTGAATTTTATTATAGGTACTTTAAGACAGATACAGCTGTTAGGTAATAACTTTCAGTAAGTGAATTAGGTCTTTACGAACGGATTAGTTTATATGGTGGGTTATTCTAAGAAATAATTCGTGTTGAAAAAAAAAACTACCTTCAAGGTAAATAGGTTGATTTTCATAAGGTGCGTGAGTACGTTTTGGCTGCGATCGAGTGGTATACTTGGGTAGAATGTAACTGGTAGCTATCGGTTCATGCGAAGACTCCTGTCTTTGACGTTCCAACTTACAATTTATTAAGGTGGGTAGGTAGAATAAATGGACATAAGAGGTTTTATAGTGTTACATATCTATTACACCGGGGGTACCCAGTGATATGGTAGACAATATTTAATATTTCGGAAATTTTATTCTAGATCCTATTAGGGCAACTTTGGTCTTATATGTCTACTATACGGGGGGTTGTGTAGGTAATATAGGCGTCTGAACTTAGTATTTTACATAGCACTATCGCGGAAGCGAACCGCAGTCGCTTATAGGATAGTTAAGATACGAGGAAAATATTTTAAATTAGTATCTCGGAATTTAAATATTTAAAATCAACAATAAATACTTTGTTGAGGTCCTCGGTAGTCACTCAATCAGACAAATTAAGGGATAGTCTTTATAAAAGATAGATATAAGTATATGAGTGTGGAAATAATAATATAAGATAATACACATATGAAATAATAAATATTTAATTTAGTATTTGTAATTTATCCTTGTTCAGTATTAGTTTTCGTATACTTTATTTTGCTAAGCCTTTATTAGTTGCTTGAGTGCTCGCATATAGTTTCACTTTGTCTCTTCCGATCGACAAAGGATGCCGAAAGAGGTCGCTTGGAGCGATAAGGCCGCCTTTGCATATAGTTGCGTGTTTTGCTAGACCATATGTTTTTCTTTTGTATTTTTGGCGTACAATAGAGGATATTCATCTTATCCTATTTCAAAATAGAAAATTAAACCTGGGTTTTATTTTAAAATCTTTAAGATCGGGGGGTTGACAAGTCTTCTACTAGGAATCAAAATAAAATCGGCTTGCGTGGTATGCTAGACGAAATATAATATTTTTATAGGGCCACTGTATATACGCGGTAGTTAGGTAACCTTATGGTGCTAAAATGAATGAGTACGTCAGTATGCGCTAAGAATAATTTGTAGGCGTATTTTAAAATAGGTAGCATTTTATTTTGTCGTCATGTTAAAAAAATGATATAGGAAGGGTACACATAACAAAAATAACCATGGGATCAAATAATATAAACTTATTCGAAAATAGGATGTTTCGAAAAACCAGTTAAATATAATTTACTTATTTGATTTAGCTCATTTGAATATAACATAATTCTTTTATTCATGTATCTAAACTGCGGTATTCTACTGGAATAGGGTTGCTTACATATATCTATGTAACTTATTTTAAGTTTAATATCGTTTCACTGTAAGTGTAGGTGACTGGTAGGAAATCTAAATTTTACCTATAAATAATGCCTTCACTAGACTAAGTCGCGTCTAAGGTGTAGGTAAATTGAAATGACAATCATGGTACTTGTAGATGACAATAAATACATAAGTAGGCTAACTTTTAAATTTTAGTTAAAAACATTTTATAGAAAAGTTTTAGGTGTCTAATATATGCACTCTTTTACGCATTATTAAGTAGTGTTTTTAAAAGTGAACAATAGTAGTGTACTTGATTCCTTTTAACGTATCTCGTGGGACTAGTTGGTTAAAAGGCTCGCTAGCGGAAGCAGGTTCCGGGGGTGCGCGAGACGCAAGCTGATCGCGGGTGTGGAGAGAAGGGTGCCGGTGTGTTAATTCGGATCCTAAGCTATTTGCCTACTAAAGTCATTCAGCTAGGTACGTTAGGTAGCTTTGTGTGAAGGAGTAACAAACATACATACATCCGTACATGTAAGGTTTCGCGTGTGTAATATTGGTAATGATTTAAGTAGGTTAGGTGGGTAGAAAAGAAAACTTAGTTGTCTCTGGTTTAATTACCTACCTACATTTACCATAAGTAAATGTTGGATATGGATGCATTTTGGAAAAAAAAAATGTTGTTTTGATAAAGATATCTAGGAAATAGCGCCTAGGATAAGTATATAAGGTACTTAAATAGGTAAATTATCCTAAAGGTGTAGGTACCTTAAACTTGCTTATCAATATAAATTAGAAAAACCTTTTAACGGTAAAAATAAATTATTTCCAACCATTTCACATTTCAGTGTGTAAAATAGGTAGATGAGATAAACTTCTAAAATAGGTACATAAATTTTAAGTAATTTAAAACACCATTCCAAACTAATAAATAAGGTCTTATTAGTTCAATCTTAAGGATCATTCAGTACGAAACTTTTATTACTAGTAGGTAGCTAGTTATTCGTATTATTCGGACAAGTAGGTAATTATTCGGATTATTCGGGCAGAGTAAATAGAAAAGCATAGGATATTATTCGGTACGTAGGTAAGTTGGAGAATCTATAAGTTAGACGATAAGTCAAAGGAAGTCCTCACGTATTTATAGAAGAAACTAAAATAGTATCATCATCATCATCACATCAGCTCATTTGCGTCCCCACCAAGGGGCTCGAGCCATAAAATAGTATAGACGTACGTAGTTCAGGAGATTTGGAGTGAAGTTGAGACAAACACATAGTCACATTATTAGATACATAGGAAGTGCACACTTCAGTTTTGATCTTATTTGTTTAGCGCAATAGATTTCTAAGTCGGTCTTACAACAGCGGAAATTTTAGCTGGAACATTCTACTTTCTTTTAATTAAATACTGTACCAATAATTAGTTATTTGTATAATATTATAAAAAAAAAGCAGGTAAATAGGTAGGGCGTGCTAGTACCTACTATTTCCTAATTCCTTCAAATGTTTTGATTGTGGCGCTGTTACGAATGACATAGGCAGAGCTACTAATAGGTGTGACCTTTCGCCACAGGGAAAGTAAGGAGTTAGTTTGTCCTTTTTTCAATAGATGGCGCCACGGGTCATACATTTTGTTCAAAACATTTTTACGGTTTCAATGTTTCAATGAAAAAAACAATGTTTCATAGAATTTCTAACTTACTAGGCGATAATAGAATTTATTCAATAGGATAGAGATATTTTAGTTCATTCGATCGAATATTGATGCAAGACAAATGTCTTGTAGTTCGGCCTGTTTTCACAAGGTGTCGCTGACCATTTGAGGTTGCACAGTGAGTTTGTCACAGATATAAAAGTCTATCGACTTGCCGCTTATAAGTAGTGGCGCTAGCGTAGTTCAGGTGTCGCGTGCGTTTAGGAATTATTTGCAGTCGGGGACTTATCGCACGAAGGAAAAAAAAAGGGGGTTAGGTTTTATAAGTTTAAGTTAAAAGGAGACGCCATCGGAATAACAATTGTGATATTTTTGAATTAAATGTTTTAATATCGATTGAGTTTTATTACCTAGTTTAAAATGAAATTGAAAAAAAAAAAACACTTGTCTTTTATTTCGATAACCCGGTAAAATGTGTAAAGGTATGTTTGAATAACAGGTACAGCGAAGCTATGTTACTTCAACATTAGCATATCTACGCTTTGGTGAATGGCTAATTTTAGTAATAAAATTAGAAGGTACAGTAGGATTATAATAAAAATATTATAATCTTGCTAAATTTAGTGAAATTACGCATGAATAGGAAAAGTGGGGAGTCGGTATTAGTTTTATAAGGTTGCGGTTAGTTTTAAGTTTGCAATGATGCATGCTGCTTCAATTATTTATTACTCTTATATATAGTTTGTGCCGGGTTGTGGTGAAAGTGGGTCATCTTTGGTGCGTTAAATATTAGCGCTCATTTATTTTCAACTTTCAGATCTGATTTTAGAACGAAGTCACGGTCTGTCATTGGAAGTAAATATTATTTTCTTTTGCAAGATGAGGGTTTTGGTTATAAACTAAAGTGAGAATTGTGTTTAAATACTTGAAAATAGGTCTACATATTCTCTTGTGTTGACTACAATAAATATCCTGGCTGAAGATAAGGATTTGTTGACCTTTCCAGGATTGGAATACCACAAAAGGCTGTTTGAGAGTGATGTGAAAAGTGGTTTTGAGTGAGTTGCTTTGATATTTTGGGAGTAAAATTAAGGAAAAGTGTGATCTTGAAGGAGAGTCAACAAATACTGGATATCTGAGTCAGCTGTTGGCACACGCTGTCCTACTTCATGAATACAAAAATAGTACGAACCAACAATTTGTTCTTTTGAGTCTTACATTACGTTGGTTTGGGCTAATTACTCTACCAGAAGCTAAGAACTGGACTTATACACTATACATACTCCAAGGTAAGATTCTATTGTCACTTGGGGGAAGCTCTATTCGGAGAACTTGACTGATTGTCACGGGAACCGCTTCAGTTATATCACAGACAGTTTGGAGAGGTAAACTAGATTGACAATTTACTAATGCGCTTATGCCAGTAGAGTTTCCTGGTGCGTGGGGAATTGGAAGCTAGTGGTCCACTCAATGTATACGCCTATGCGCGAAACGTAGCAGTGGCTTCGACTCACAACCGAAATGCCCGTTCGAACTCCTCTGTGATGGCGGGAGCTGGTCCTGTGCTAATCTGGTTTTGTTTATGGTTGAGTGTATCAATCAAGGGACAATAAATGACATGCCTGGTTTAAATACACACCACACTTAGGGGAGAATGTGCCAACAGGAAATTTTAATAGTTATTAGCTATTTTGAAAATTTTAAAAAGACAATTCTCTGAATTCTATTTTTAAAAATTTTCAGGGGGTTGGATTGTAACGGATCCATATGTATAAATAAATATCTATAGGTATTACAGTAAGTCTTGATAGACTAAAAGGAATCTGTCTATTGGGAAAAACATAACTAAGTTTTATTCAGTCGGGTGAGGATTAACCTCGAGTCGAGTGAATAGACAGTTATTGGAACTAATTAGCTCAGGGATTATTTCCGAGAAGCCAGGCTGCCGCCTGTCGGCCGTCATTCGAACCACGCGGTGCGCACGCTATAACAGTAAGTGTTGCCGCGAAAACTGAGGCCGGAGCGATATTGGCGCCAGTCTGTCTGGCTGCTGGCAGCGACCGACGCTTGCGCGGGCGCCTCGATGTCGGGTGATAATCGCGTGATCGCCGTAGATGTGTGTGTGCAACTGCCCGCGCACCTCCGAGGCTGCATCTGTGTGAAAGCTTTTAAAACCACGGACACGCGGACGCTGGGGGATTCAGTTGAACAGACCACCACAGGAGAAGCACGCATTCAAAGGACAACTGCGAGGACGCCACGCTGCCCGACGACCCCACACATGGGCCGTGTCCATGACCTGCCAGCTAAGTAAGTCAGATGACACAGAAATAGGAAATCTTCATTCTACGAGGCACGTGAGTGTTTAATAGTGTTCAGTCGCTTTAAATTTATAGGTAATTATTGTTTGTTTTCCAGGTTTCATAGCTTATTTAAATGTGTGTTAATTTCCAGTCTATATTTAATAGGTTTTAATGCATTTATTTCAGGGTTTTATATTTATTTGATTAGGATAGGTAGTTTGTAGGCCCGCAGTTGGACAAGGGATATGATAACCGTAGCCACGTTTGTAGGATGTGGGAAGAGTATGTCCACTGCTGGGGTATCTGTCCAACAGAGACTGATGGTATAACTGCTGTAGCAACGTTTGTAGGATGTGGGAAGAGACTGTCCACTGCTGGGACATTTGTCCAACAGAGACTGATGATATAACTGCTGTAGCCACGTGCGCAGGAAGTGGGAAGTTCTGAGTCCACTGCTGGGGAGAGATGATATCTATTCTGCAGCGGCTGATATGATGAAATCACTGAGGCCACGTGTGCGGCCAAAGCTTTAGGGTTCCGTGAGCACGAGGTCCACTCAGTTCACTAATCTCATTCGGGATAATACGGCGCTATGCTGCCGAAAGGAAGGCTTATTTTATCGAACTGCCGTCACTGCAGGTGCCACGCGGCATTATAAGTTTTAGGGTTCCGCGAGCACGTGGTCCACTCAGTTCATTAATTTCATTCGGAGTAGTACAGTGCTATGCTATCGAAGGGAAGGCTTACTTTATCGAACTGCCTTCATTGCAAGTGCCACGCGGTATCACAAGCTTTAGGGTTCCGCGAGCACGTGGCCCACTCAGTTCATTAATTTCATTCGGGCTAGTACAGTGCTGTAAGAAATCTAGTTAATAATCTATTACTAGGGAATAGTGAATTAAGGTTAGGAATATCGCTATTAGGAAGAAACGAATCATATTAGCGAATAAATAGTAGGTATGTCTAAGCGATGCCCACATTTTATTAATTACAAACTGCCGTCACTGCAGGTGCCACGCGGCATTATAAGTTTTAGGGTTCCGTGAGCACGTGGTCCGCTCAGTTCACTAATCTCATTCGAGATAGTACGGCGCTATGCTGTCGCGGGAAGGCCTATGTCATACTTGAGATGGCTGTTTACCAAGCTCCATGCAATATGGGCTAGATATGTAGTTCAGTGGTTCATAGATATGAACAACTCCTAATTTTACCAAATTTTAGCTGAATCTGTCCACACTTTTATGGGATAAATGTAATGGACTAACAAACAAACTATAGGCGTTCGAGCTTCGCCTATTTTGATACTAAAGTAATTTTAGATAGGTAGGTCCTAACTGTAGCTTGTCACAAGCATGCCTCGGCAGAATTTCACCCAAATCGGACCGAGCGTTTAGGAAACTATTGGGCAAGCAAACGAATAGTTGGGCGTTCGCGCCTTACTACTAGTGATTATAGCAAGACCGATTATGATGTAGGTAGACGACCCATCCTGATGGTAACCGTAGCCAGGGTCAGTTAATATGCGCTAGATTTAGAAACTAAATCTATTCTACGGTTTTCGGATATTATGGGCAGTGTTCACGGTGTCCGGGTCCTGTCGGCTCCTATTGCGTCCTGAACTAGCGCCTCGACCAAACACTTGGCTTACACGCCTTCTCGCTTTGACCTGATTGTGATGCCGCGACTATGATTCGCGTGGGTCTCACAGTGGGTTGCGACTGTGTTGGTTCGTTGTTCTTCACGTTCAGCCAAACTATTAAACTGACATTACTTTCGCCCTTTATCAAGGGTTTGCTACGTCTAAAGACAGAGCTTTAACACTATGTATTATTTTGGAGCCGGCGGCACGATGGATATCGTGTCCATTTCGCTTTAGTTATATAGACCGCAGGTCTTTATATCATTATATACAACTGTATGGCACAGTTCCAGGTCTAAGAACCATATTAGTAGATTAACTACTTATTTCACATTCCGTAGTGCTCTTCTCACAGGATGAGCGACATACAAGTCGGAATATATACTTTATTTTAGTACCTAGTGCTAACATGTATTCGCGAACAATCACTGTTCGAAGGTATTAATCCTACCTGACGAATAGGGATGGACAAGCTATGGCTGTAAAGACTCAGCTATAGTTCACACTATACACGTATAATAAGGCGCCTCACAAGCGTTTTATATACACTAGCTTTGGGATTCGGGTGGAACATGGCATAGTACACTTTACATTGTCGTGTAGCTTAATTAAATTACACTTGAAGGGTGGTGGACTCTGATCATGTACCTTAGTGGCCTGCCAGAGACAGTAGCTAGCGGGGCTCACGTAGTAGTAATTATCTGTTTAGAGCTAAAATCGCTCGTTCAATTACTTTGAGTTAGATGTACATTGTTTTAATCACCAAAATAATGCAGTACTGACGTCAGTCAAGTATTACGTTATTCCGAGCACTGGGGGCTAGCTACCCTCCCCAATTTGGGGGGGCCCAAAATAGGGACCAATCACAGTAGGGAAATTAGGGTTCTGCGCGAAATACTTCAAAATTATGGGTTAGACTACATCGTTCGTCCAAACACAACGTGATAGATTAATCTCTTAAAAATAACTTGTCATTCACCTTCAAAAAGACTCTGAGTTACTGCGATCACGAATTAGGGTTCTCTAGTCGATCTGGCCAAACGTTTAATCATATTTTAAAATGCAATAAAAATCAAGTATAGTTTACATACTTCTTATAGGTAGATAGTGGTAGGTTGTATGTTGTATGTACGTATGCGTATTATAGGTAGGTTTAGTTAGTTATATTTATATATATTTATATATTTGTATGTATAGGCTGGTGGGGTGTTACAATGTGTTTTTAAATAGTCTAAAGTTAAACACACATGTTAAAGCCGTAAAAAGTACGTTTTCACACGTGTTTAGTTTGATTACGGAATCCTCAAAAATGGCCGAGTGCGGGTCGGACCACGTGCAAAATACGGTTCCGTAGACTTTTCAATAAACAAATATACATATATTGTAAAAAACAAAGTTATTTTTGCAATTGGTGTAGAACATTTTGATTGGAAAATTTGTGAACTTTTACAAATCCAACGGCACATCTTAAGTTAGTAGACTAATACTCCTAAACCACACCCCGGACATTGCATACAACGGTCGTAAAATGACATTTCTAAAAACATGTGACGGAGCAAACAAAATCACGGCGAAATCCTATACGTTCGAGAACCAAACTGTAACCAATATGTATCAATCTGGGTGACGAGGGGGTGAGGTCACAATCTAGAGAGCGGCAGGGAGTGTCCATATTGTATGTTTCGTCATCATCAATCATCCTAATAAACCTTTTCCTTACCAAACAGATCCTTTAGTTTGTTCATATCATCTGTGTCTATATCTATGATTTTTAAACCAGCCAATCGTGTGTGTCAGTGTCTTTGACTCACTGCGAGTGGACGTACAAAAAACGATCGAACCTAACCTTGCTTCGTGTGACAAAATACAAAATCTATCGACGACACCTGTGCCAGTTAAAGTGGAGTTAAGGCAGTGTCACGGGCCCGTGGACCATCACCGTCATCGCCACGAGGTACGTACACCACTCTATACCACCTTTTGGCTGGCCACCCCTTTTTCCATCTTACCCAAATTGTCCTTGCTGACACATTTTTATGGTGCCGAAACCCGGGAACTCCCATTGAAGAAGCTATTGCCTTCAATCCTACTCTTTAAAATATATTTTTCCAAATTTATCAATCTATTTCCGATCATTGCGCATCAAAATACGTAGATATTGGTATTTTTCAGCAGTGTTTGATGTGTGTCATTGTTTTGTTTTTACCAAAGAAGGGAGAACAATATTTCGCCATACTGAATACCTTAATGCAATTTCTATAACTGTCATGTAATTGCTCTATCTTATCAATGCAAATCTAACAATCTTTTAATCTTAAAACATACCGGTTGCATTGACCAAGTGAGCAAGCTATTTACAAGTAACGAATTTAGCTACTGGTGTCTCTTGAAAATTGGTTCACATCAAATCATCGTAACGGAACTTAGTGATTGCCGGTTCTTATTTTTGTAAACAACGTCGTCGTCGAACCGTTCATATCGTATCGTATTTTTTTGGGAACAAACCTTATCGGCTAGAACGCTGCAAGAGTCGGAATAAATAGGTACCTATCTATTAATTCGATAACTAGCGTCCTAGAACATCCTCAAGTTCTCGAATTTTTCATTCTTAGTATTCATCAAAAGCAAGGCGTAAACATCGTTTGCATATGTTCGTTCAATTCCATATAGCGTTTCCATTTTGCAGCTCATTAAAAACTTTTCTAACGTCAAAGACCAAATATTTCTTGTAAGAAGTTTTTTACGTCTAGGATTAACTTCTCTATCGTACAGAATTGGATCTAATCTTTTTTAAATAACCAAATTGAGTTTCGTTGATTCGTAAAACGTCAAAACCAACAACAACAACAAACGTTACGATGCCTACGACTAGAAAAATACGAAAACCAACTTCTGGCCCTACAAATGAGGAGTTTTCTGTAAAGGACTTACCTATGTTAAGGCGTAAAAGAACTCTTGCAGTTAACCGCATCGAGAAAACGTTGGAAATAGCTGTAAAAGCAAAAAACGATGCAACCTTTCGTGAGCTGTTCCTAGCGTACTACTCTGAAGTCAGGCAACTCAAAACTTCATTTGATGAATCAAACATCTTAATCATTTCGCTTGATGAGTCTAATCTTGTAGAAAGTGAACAGTTGCAAGAAACTTGTGATGAAAATTACTATTCTGTATTAGCTACTCATCAAATTTTAGTCCCTGAGTGTTCAACTCCGAATAGCGGTCATAGCTTTGTATCAGCGAATGGAAAAAATTCTAACATCAAACTACCGAAAATAGCTCTTCCTAGCTTCTCAGGTGAAATTAAGGCTTGGTTACCTTTTATCGATAGCTTTAATAACATCATACATAATAATGACTCGCTCTCCAATACTGAGCGTATGCACTACTTAGTTTCTAGTCTACGTGGTGACGCCCTCAAGCTGATTAACACGTTTCCTATGACAGGTACATATTACATAGAAGCGTATGAAACTTTAGTTGCTAGGTATCAGAATAAGCGTGACTTAGCTTACACCTGTTGGAGAGAACTATTGAACATAGGTTTTAAGGCGAACACACCACAGGATTTTAGGAGAATCTTAGACCTATTCGCTGAGAATCTGTCCATACTAAAAACATTAGCATTACCAGTTCATGAGTGGGACTTTATATTAACTTATCACATTTTATCAAGATTAGACACAAAAATACGTTGTGAATTCGAGGAATCGAACCCAGATGTAGAGTTTCCTACGTACCAGTCCTTGAAGGATTTTTTGAACATGAAGTGTGAAGCTCAGCTAAGAGATTATCATTTCAGAGAGTCGACCAAACTTAGCAATACAAAGTCTTGTGAGGTAAAGCCAAGATTTTCCAACTATAAACAGTCACAACCGACCACAGCTTTAGTGAGTGCTCAAGTGTATACTTACAAATGTTCGTATTGTCAAGAAGCTCATTCAATAAACAATTGCAAGGATTTTACTAATAAAACCGTACAAGATCGACTAAATTACGCGACAAAGAATAATTGGTGTTTCAATTGTTTAAAGCCATCTCACCAGTTAAAAGACTGTCGGTCAATATTCACTTGTCAAAAATGTAAGAAACCACATCACACTCTGTTACATGAAGATAGAGACCAACATTTAGTTGCAATGCCAAGTACTAGTTCTTCCAGCTCTAATGAAGTCGTGAACGATCAAACTCATGAATCCAATGTCAACGTGTTGACTAACATTACAAAAAATTCATCTGTCGTGTTACTGTCAACTGCTTGCGTTCAAGTGCTGGACTCCAAGGGCAATTTTCAAAATCTCAGAGCTTTGATAGACTCTGGTAGTCAGGCTCATTTTATTTCAGAAAATGCAGCTACTAAACTAGGTTTTAAACCAAGGTCAACTTCAAGGAATATTTTTGGTTTGGGCACAACAGCGTCAAAAGTCACAGGGAGTTTACAATGTTCTGTAGGCACGCAAGACAACATTCACTTCAAGATTGAAGCATACATATTGCCTAGCATTTGCGGAGTTATGCCTTCAGTTCGTCTGAACAAATCCATTTGGAAGCACATTCAGAACTTAAAGCTTGCTGATCCGGACTGTGATATACCTGGACCCATAGATATGCTACTGGGCGCAGAAGTTTTTAATAACATCATGCTACCCGGTATAATAAACGGTCAAGAAGATCAGCCTTCAGCGCTAAATTCCATCTTCGGATGGGTTCTGCTGGGAAAAACGCATTGTTCGGGGAAAATTGACAGCAGTAGAGCACGAAATCTCCTATCTTTTGTGTGTCAAGACAAAGACCGGTTAAATGAAGACATAAAACTGCTGTGGGAGCTCGAACCACTACCCCATCACAACACAATAACACCTGATGACATGTTATGCGAAACGAAGTATTTAGCTGGTACCTCAAGAACAGAAGAAGGACGGTACATTGTGCCATTACCCTTTAAGTCTCTAGAAGCTCCTGAGTTTCCAGGAATTCGTGACATAGCCTTGCGAAGGTTTCACTTACTCGAGCGTAGACTTTTGAAGGATCCAGACCTTTATCAAGCATATAAGAATTTCCTGCGTGATTATAGCGACTGTGGACATATGAGTCGTGTTTCTGTTGAAGAAGTTGGAAGTGGAAAGTATTACATTCCTCATCATTGCGTGCTTAGACCAGACAGCGAAACTACTAAAACACGAGTGGTTTTCGATGCATCAGCTCGAGCAGCAAATGGCAAATCGTTGAATGAAACTCTACTTATTGGAGGAAAGTTACAAACTGATGTCTCAATCATTCTACTAAGATTCAGACTACACAACGTCGTTTTCATCGCTGACATGAAACAAATGTATAGACAGATTTGGATCAGACCTGAAGATCAAGAGTATTTAAGAATTCTTTTTCGATTCAATTCAAATGAACCTATCAATGAATATAGAGTTCACACCGTAACATACGGAACGTCTGCAGCACCATTTCAGGCTTGCAGAACAATCAAGCAATTGGTCGCTGATGAAGGCGAAGCTTATCCTTTGGCATCAAAGGTCCTTACCAACGATCTCTACGTTGATGATGTCACTTCTGGTGCAGCAAGCTTAGAAGAGGCACGTCATGTTAAAACTGAACTTATTCAGCTCCTTCGAAAAGGAGGCTTTGAGCTCAGAAAATGGGCTTCAAACGAATCTGATCTGCTTTCAGATCTTCCAGACGAATATCGGCTCAATGGCGTATCATCATTTGACAACTCAAGAATATTCAAAATTCTTGGTTTGAAATGGAAGTCTGACAGTTTTCTGTTTGAAGTTTTACCATCAGATAAACCATGCACCAAGAGAAACATACTAAGCGAAGTAGCAAGGGTTTTTGATCCTTTAGGTTTCTTATCACCAGTTACCTTTCTAGCCAAGGGCATACTACAAAAATTGTGGCTTCTTGGCATAGACTGGGATGCAACACCGCCTCAAGAGATCACACAGATTTGGCAAGAGTACAATGAAGGTTTTCATCTGCTTCAACAGATAAACGTCAAACGAAGGATCACTGTTGATAGTGCCAAATCGTATCAGCTGCACGGTTTTGCAGATAGCTCTGAAGCAGGATACGGCGCTGTCATTTTCCTCCGCGGTATCAACGCTAATGGAGACATATCTACATCACTGGTTTGTGCTAAGGCTAGAGTGGCTCCACTCAAAAAACAAACAATTCCCAGACTGGAATTGTGCGCTGCTGTACTACTTGCCAATCTCATGAGAATTGTCATAGACACATATGAACCAGATATTCCGATAGAAGGAACTTTCGCTTGGACAGATTCTACAATCGTTTTGGCTTGGCTAGACTCGCACTGTTCACGGTGGAAAACTTTTGTTGCAAATAGGGTTGCACAGATTCAACAAAAGTTACCAGACACTCCTTGGAGACATGTTCCTACCAGCCAGAATCCAGCCGATATAGCTTCGAGAGGAGCTCTTCCTGAATCTCTTATCAACAACGAACTTTGGTGGGTTGGTCCGCACTGGCTTATCGAACCAGAACCTAACTGGCCAGTAGCTCCAAATCAACTATCTAACTTTGAAACCATTTCTCAAGCAGAAGAACGCGTGTTTTTAACAGCCAAATCTTTATGCTTCGTAAATACCCTGCTGGAAAGATTCTCATCATTGAGAAAGGTAATTAACGTGTTGTCCTATTGCATGCGTTTCGTCAAACATTGCAGGTGCTCTGCTCAACGGAACACAGACTCTTTAAGTTTGACAATCAAGGAAAGAAATGAAGCGTTGAATACTATTGTAGGAGTCACACAGAATGAAGCCTTTTCTGATGAAATAAACAACTTAAAACATAAAAGGATAGTACCGAAATCATTCCGGAAGCTAAATTTGTTTGTCGACGAACATGGTATTCTCAGGGTGGGCGGACGCATTTCACGCTCTGGTTTAGAGTTTGAACACAAATTTCCAGCCCTGCTACCCCGCAAACATCGTCTCACCGAGCTAATAGTCAAATCAACTCATGAGCAATACCTTCATCCAGGTTTAAACACAACTCACTATTTGATTTTGCAGAGGTTTTGGATACTTTCAGCTAAACGAGCAATTCGTTCATATCTATCCCAATGTATCCAGTGTTATCGAACTAACCCGAAACCTCTTCAACCATATATGAGTGACCTACCTTCAACTCGTTTGAAGGCCGTAAAGCCTTTTTCTATTGTAGGTGTGGACTTCGGCGGTCCATTCTCTATCAAATTAGGTAAATATCGTGGCGCGAAAACAGGTAAAGCTTACCTCTGTCTGTTCGTATGCTTTGCTACCAAGTCAGTTCACCTTGAAGTGGTCTCTGACCTCTCTGCGGAAGCTTTTATCGCTGCTTTACGTCGTTTCGTGGCTCGTCGTGGTAGATGTAACCTCATACATTCTGACTGCGGAACGAATTTCATCGGAGCTAGAAATCAATTGGCTGACTTAATGCGTACTGCGGCAGAAAGGGACCAAATTGAATTCCGCTTCAATCCTCCTTCAGCCCCACACTTTGGCGGTGTATGGGAAATTCAAATTAAGGCAGCTAAGTCTTTGCTATATAGGGCGATTGGTTCCCAAACGCTTACATTCGAAGAACTAACTACACTTTTCACGCAAATAGAATCGACTCTTAATTCGAGACCGTTGTGTCCACTTAGTTCCGATCCCAATGATTTCAACGTTTTAACGCCGGGTCATTTTTTAACAATAGAACCTTTGACATCTGTTCCTGATAATGTTCTAGCACCAGATGTTAAGTTATACAGATTAAATCGGTGGCAGCTTCTCCAACAGCTACATCAGGGTTTTTGGAGACGTTGGCATCACGAGTACCTAAATTCGTTAATGCAAAGAGCTAAATGGACTACTTTATCTAAGCCTTTGAAACTTAATTCAATTGTTATCATCAAGGAAAACGACAGCTTTCCCCTTCACTGGCCTTTGGCTCGTGTTGTGGAACTACACACAAGTCCAGATGGCATTGTGCGACAAGCAACTGTGAAAACTTCGAAGGGAAACCTCATCAAGAGGCCCTTAGTGAAGTTGTGTCCGTTACCGGACAACTGTGATTAGTTTTATCGTATCCTTACTCGGAAGCTTTACTTTATGTTTTGTTTTCATAATTTTATCTTTTTTACATTACTATCGGTGAAAACTGAAAATACCAATCAGTATTTTGGTGGGCGGAATGTTTCGTCATCATCTATCATCCTAATAAACCTTTTCCTTACCAAACAGATCCTTTAGTTTGTTCATATCATCTGTGTCTATATCTATGATTTTTAAACCAGCCAATCGTGTGTGTCAGTGTCTTTGACTCACTGCGAGTGGACGTACAAAAAACGATCGAACCTAACCTTGCTTCGTGTGACAAAATACAAAATCTATCGACGACACCTGTGCCAGTTAAAGTGGAGTTAAGGCAGTGTCACGGGCCCGTGGACCATCACCGTCATCGCCACGAGGTACGTACACCACTCTATACCACCTTTTGGCTGGCCAACCCTTTTTCCATCTTACCCAAATTGTCCTTGCTGACACATTGTATGTTAGTACTAATATAAATTTATACTTTGCCTTAACCAAAGTATATATGTATTTTAGTACTAACGTACCTTAACTAAGAAAGCATACTTGACCGTGATATGGCCCTACTATTTCCAATACTTTCAGTTTTGTTGAAATAGCGCTGTAGCTGGTAGGAGGGGACATGCAACTCTAAAAAAAATCGTCACTTTTAGTAAACAAATCATTAATCCGAAGAATAATATTAGCACACACACATTATAGGGTAAATGCATAGATTTGCGTAGCGAAATCATCCTATGACTATCGGTAAATAAACAAAAAAAATCACCCCCATTTTACACGCTTGGAAGATACCATAAAAAATGTTTTTACAGTTTTTTTTCCTTATAGATAAGGGTCACCGGTACTGAGCGTCGGTGGCGTAACGGCTAGGGCCGCCGCCTCCTGTCCGGGAGGTCGTGGTTCGAACCTGCCACGTACCAATGTGATTTCGAATTTAGATTTCATATGTACGTTTATCCGACGCTCTTACAGTGAAGTATAACATCGTGAGGAAACCTGCACCCGCCTGCGGAGAAACTCGCAGGTTGTTTGTGAAGTCGACCAACCCGCACTGGGCCCGCGTGGTCGACTAAGGCCTGATCGCCTTAATTCAGGGTAGACTCAAGCCCCTCGGTGGGTACGTATATATGAGCTGATAATATGAATGTATGAGGGGTCACCGATTTGTATTATCAGCTTTACATTACATAACATTAAAACGGCTGTGGCATATCGACGGAAAGACAGACCGACAGACTTTTTCCTACTTTGAGCAAGGATGTAATTAACTGCTTCTGGTTTTTGTCTGACTGTTCTTTACGAGTGTGGCAAAAGGTGATCGTTTTTTAGGGTTCCGTACAACAACAAAAAACGGAACCCTTATAGGATCACTCGTGCGTCTGTCTGTCTGTCCGTCGTCTGTCACAGCCAATTTACTCCGAATCTACTGGACCAAATCAAGTGAAATTTGGTAGGACGGTGTAATCCTGTGACAGAAACACAGGTGTGCAAAGTAAATAAATATATATTTTTTTTAAATAAGGCTCACATTCGAGAGAAAAAATAGGAAATAAAAACAAAGTTTTACAAACCTAACTGTGTTATATATCAAACAAAAGGGCTCGTTTATTCATGAAAGAAGACGAAAATTGTCCATTCCGCTCCCCCTCTCCCTGATCTCCGAAACTAATGAGCCTAAAACTTTGAACAAAAATACAAAATATAGTTCATTGCTTGTAGATTACAGGAAAACCTATAAGAATTCTATCAATTGAAAATAAAGTGGTAAACTCAATATTACGTTCACTTACTGAAAATAGTTCACTAAAACACCACTAGATAGCGCTAACAAAATATAGTTCATTGCTTGTAGATTACAGGAAAACCTATAAGAATTCTATCAATTGAAAATAAAGTGGTAAACTCAATATTACGTTCACTTACTGAAAATAGTTCACTAAAACACCACTAGATAGCGCTAGAAGTATTTTTCTGTTGCTCGCGTTTGTTTTTTTTGTCTGTCATGTGAATAGGTATCATTATCATAGTTGTGTGGAGAGATTTGGTGGTACGGCACCCTTATACCACGGGTCCATCTCGCACTTGGTTGGTTTTTTTATGTTTTACTTTAATTCAGATGTGACAAAAAGACGCAGGAAAAAAGTGTGGTAAAACCAGGCATGATTCAAAACGAAGCATAAATATAATATTGTGTCTATGTCTAGTAAAAGCGTCTTAGAAAGTAGAGCAGGCGAATGGTTAATATTAAAAGCTCTTTTGTTATTAAATCTGCCACTCACCATGTTGGGCCGTTAATATTCTCATAATGCAATGAAGCAATAGCATCTGTTATTTATTACTGTTTGCTTATAGTCCGCCGAGTATCTTAGAATATGTACTCACTTTCAATACCAACGTAAATAAAAAGAACCGGCCAAGTGCGAGTCGGACTCGCACACGAAGCAGTGTTGCCAGATGCAAAAACACAAAATACAGTAGCATAACTTAAAAATTACAGTGCTTGTATGAAATTCACAAAATTAATTACAGTACATAACAGTAAAATACAGTAAATCCGCCGTAATTACAGTGCATCTGGTAACACTGACACGAAGTATTCTTTCAACCCGATCCGTCCAGTGATTAGAGCTGTGCGTTGATATACCAGTCAGTCACCTTTTCCTAGATTTTAAATCAAAAATTTAAGAAACGAAACCTATAAAACTAGCTTTTTATTGTGTCAATAACATATTTTAAAAAACATTATGATCGGATAATGTTCAGAAGTGGAAAAACGTTTTCTCTTTTTGTATGGAGGTATGTATCATCTGAAGGTTTGAGGCTCTACACTCGAAGTTGTGGCTGAATATGTGTACCTGGGGCAAACAGTCCAGTTAAGTAGGTCTAACTTCGAGAAAGGATCAATCGTCGAATCCTACTCGGCTGGGCAGCTTTCGGGTAGCTTTCGCAATATTTTCACGTCCCAAATACCGCAGTTTCTTAAGACCAAGGTCTTCGACCAGTGTGTGTTGCCAGTGATGACAAATGGTCGCTTACTATGAGCCTCATAAAAAGGCGCAAGGTCACCCAAAAAGCAATGGAGCGTGCTATGCTCGGAGTTTCTCTGCGTGATCGAATAAGAAACGAGGAGATCCGTAGGAGAACCAAAGTAACCGACATAGCTTTCAGAATATTTAAACTTAAACGGCGGTGGCAGCTATGTGCCCACATAGCTCGTAGAACAGATGGCCGTTGGGCCAGTAAAATTCCCGAGTGGCGACCGCGCACCGGAAAACGTAGCGTAGGCAGACCTCCCACTCGGTGGACCGATGGACTGGTAAGGATCGTGGGAAGCCGCTGGATGCTGGCAGCGCAGAACCGGTCGTCGTGGAAATCTGGACGTGCTGAATATAGGCCTCCCTCAAGAATTTCTATGACGATCGGTTCTGCGCTGCCCGCATCCAGCGGCTTCCCGCGACCCTTACCAGGTCATCGGTCCACCGAGTGGAAGGCCTGCCTACGCTACGTTATCCGATGCGCGGTCGCCACTCGGCGCCATTCGGCTGGTATGATGATGATGGAGTGCTATTCTTCCAAGCACAGATCTCAGCAGGTATGGGTACATAAATTTAAAAAAATCTTTTCGGGAGCACGTCAGTGGTATAACTTTGGACTGGTCTCACTTTCTGTGTAGTTTTCTTTAAAGCGCAGTTCAGATCGTATATACTCATTCATAGAGACTTTCATAAAATGTTTGTTACCACTTGCATGCGGTTGATCGTACTTCCAGATCCCAAATGTTAGCAAATGCAAAACCTTGGTAAGTTTACCAGTCACTAGCCGCAAACCACACGAAAAATTAACGAATACATTTTGAAACTGCAATTATTCCTTCTTACTTGAAACTCGAATCGAGGACTGGTAGTGAGCAACCATTTCTATGTCACAGTTCCCGCGCTCTATTGTCTCAACGTTCAATTGTAGATCGGCTGATAAGCAGTCGTGATGTGGACCATATCGCGATGAAAGCGATCACGATCGGATGGGGATGGAGACCAGCAGTTGCACAGACAATTTTTTTTATTCATAATTGGTAAGCCCTTGGCATCATCACACCTGATGGTAAATGACGATGATGTCGAAGATGGAAGTGGGCTTACTAAGATCCCCCAACGCAATGGAGAACTGGCTATCTTATCTTCAAGCCGGAACACATCAATGTTATTAACGTGGACATCGTTTTTATGACTGTCTTTAAGGGCGATTAGTAAATTATGTCGTTTCCCACCTACTCAACCATCTCTGTGCAAAAAATCACAACAATCGAGTATTTTTTTAGTTCCCTCAAGAACTGCATCAGATTATGCTATTTTCCCGGGACAAAAAGTAGCCTATGTCCTACCCCGTGACACAGGCTACCTGCATGCCAAATTTCATAAAGATTGGTCAAGGCGTTGAAGCGTGAAAAGGTAACAAACAAACACATTTTCACATTAATAATATTAGTAAGGATATTGTTCTGTACTTTGTTACCTGATATTATCTTCTTCTGTATAAATAAAAAATATCGTAGGTACTTGATTGATCTATCAACGCATAGTTCAACCAGTGGACGGATCAGGTGAAATTTAGCATACAGATATCAGATAGTACTTATGACACAGGCATCCGCTCAGAAAGTATTTTAGATAAATTCCCACGGGTACGGCCAAAAACGGGATTTATTAATTGTGAATAAATAGTTAATTTTTTTACGAGCTTATCCTATTTTGCGACCTGCGAGTTATTTTCTACCCATTTTATTGAATTTATTAAATGTTAATTCTTTATTTTGCATACGATGCTGTATAATCATCACATAATAATATACGTACCTACCGTACAAAATATACTAAATAGGAATTAAGACCGGATAAAGTACATTCCGGTATGCGGTCGCACTCGAGAACTTTACTGCCCCAACGGTCATCTATTCTACGAGCTATGTGCCCCGCCCACTGCCTCTTAAGTTTAGTAATTCTGAGAGCACCGGAAAACGACCTCCCACTCGGTGGACCGATGACTTGGTGAGGGTCGCAGGAAGCCGTTAGGTGCGAGCAGCGCGGAATTCCTGCCTATGTCTAGCAGTGGACGTCCTTCGGTTGATAAAAGTACATTAATATTGGTAACAAGTACTGAAAGATTGTCGCAAACCAGGTTAAACTTCATAAAAAAACCGGTTAATTGCTACACAGCTATTAACAATGACAACTATTCATTACAAACAAAAGACATCAACGCAAGCGACAGACAAATGCTTTTTTTATTTAGTACGGACTACTTAGCGCAAGTACGACTCGCACTTGGCCAGTTTCTATTATTTTTGTTATACTTTAAGATATGTACTCATTATAACCATACTAAGTTTCACACTTGTGCCACTTGTATGTATATATAACAGTTTTTACGATAAATCAAAAACAAAAAACCTTTAAAAAAACATGTTTCTTGTATTGGAGCCCCCTATATTTTTTAATACGTTTTTATAAATTTGTCGTTATAGCGGCGATAAAATACACACTCTGTGAAAATTTGAATGTCTACCTATTACGGTTCATGAAATACAGCCCGCTGACAGACGGACAGACAGCTGAGGCTTAGAAATAGGGTCCCGTTGGTCACCCGTTGGGTGAACGGAACCTTAAAAACGGAGTCATAATTCACGAAAAACCTTGAAAAATTTGAAATTTGCGCCACGACCTAAACGTTCCACCTTAAACTACTTTACTCTACTCATTTAATTAAACGACTCCCCCGAGCAACCCAAAGTCCGTTAACAATGTCATCATCACATCAGCTCATGTATACATCCCCACCGAGGGGCTCGAGCCTACCCTGAATTAGGGCGATCGGGCCTTAGTCGACCACGCGGGCCCAGTGCAGGTTGGTCAACTTCACACACAACCTTCGAGTTTCTTCGCGGATGTGTGCAGGTTTCTTCACGATGTTTTCCTTCACCGTGAGAGCGTCGGATAAACGTACATATGAGATCGAAATTCGAAAACACATTGTATAATTAATTGTATAGTTAACTGTATAATGTTTTTAACATAACATGATGATAGAGCAGTTGGGTAAAAATGGAATAAGTACATATAGCTACACTGACCGAAAAGAGCACAATAGAAGAATATCACCTTTGACCTATCCAAAAACTGACCAAGTCAAATATTCTATATCCAAGCTAAGGATCCACTTGAAAACGTCGCAAGGCGCG
The DNA here is from genome assembly GCA_947284805.1 of Coleophora flavipennella. Lineage (NCBI taxonomy): Eukaryota > Metazoa > Arthropoda > Insecta > Lepidoptera > Coleophoridae > Coleophora > Coleophora flavipennella. The sequence continues at coordinate 3,851,059 of OX369256.1, forward strand.
ATTGTCGAGGGCGGATTGGACATGACATGCCTTCGGGTCTAGAAAAGGTAAGATGACGCTGACATTCCAAAAAGGTTAAGACCTTTGATTGAAGACTATGAACATCTATAAGCATGAGACTTTATCCAATAGAATAATTGAGTATTATTCAAATATCGTAAGGAATCAATATGTCCAATGCAAGTGCTTACCTATACCTGAGATAAAGAATTTGAGCATCATTGTCTTAAATGTTAAGTCCACTCTCCAAATGCAGACTTAAACACCTCCATACTTTCTAGTGGCGAAAGTAAGCTTTGTATTTAATGTTAAAAATAAATAGTCGCGTTTAAGTCACGCAGTGTACAAAATTGTGCACCACATTTAAAGCTCAAACGAGATAGATAAGCCACAAAATCTAAAGCTGTCAGAACAAGGATTAGTTCAAAGTTCCACGGGATTAATGGGGTCGAAGGCAAAAAACTAGAATGAAGTGACGATAAAAGATTAGTTGCAGTTGGTAGGTACTAAAAATAATTGAGCATGAAAATGAACAAGCATGACATTATCGGACTGAAATAATTATAGAGCGGTATAACTGTTAAAACTAGGTTAAATGTTGGTTGGTTGGAACGACGATTATGTGCACTTTATATTATTGGGCATAGGTACAACGGCGATTCTACACTCGTTTGAAACTTGAAAGTGAGAGCCTTCGATCCATTTCAATTTAGAACCTTAGAGCACAGATTACTAATTAGTTACTACGTAACAGATACTTCACTCAGTAGTAAATTTCCAATACCTACTGCTATAATAGCCTACTCCATCGCGTCAGCGACCGCAGTACTTGCTTCACACCGCGCGATCGCAGGGCTGCCTCTTCGATAAAATTAAATTAACATAACTTTTTGTGTCTATGTTATTGAGAACTGTGAATATGTTTTGACTTATAGGTGGTAGTTTAAAATTGTATCATATCTATAATATAAAAATGAATCGCAAAATGTGTTGGTAAGCGCATAACTCGAGAACGGCTGGACCGATTTGGCTAATTATTTTTTTGTCGAGTTCGTTATTGTTTTCATACCTCTACGCGGGCAAAGCCGCGGGCAACAGCTAGTAAAATATATATTTTTTTATAAATTGGTGCTGACTGTGCAATACATCTAGATAACACATAATTTTAGAGGTCAGTGTGTAAGTAAAATGAAAAAAATCTTTAAGAGTTACATGTGTTTTATTTTTATATATTTTTTTATAAATTTCTTACCCTTTCTAAATTCTCGGTTATTAAATTTTAGTGTAGCAAAAATCCTGAATCTTCTAAAAAGTTTTATTAGATATTGTTTTGGGAAACAAGGGCAGGGAGAGTCAAAATGTATGTCATTTAAAATTTCATATAGAGTACTACCCGGCCTTTGTTTTATATTTTTTTCAAAATTATTAATAAACATAGTCTCAAGTTCTCTTACATAATTATAAAACGCATCTGTTGGTACTTTTAACTTTCCATAAAAAGACGATGTTTTGTTGAATGCTTTGCACATATTTGCTTTGCACATTGTTGAATGCTACAGCACATAAGGCACCAGATGGCATCGTAGGTACGCGTACGAACGAACGAAACGATTTAAATTGAAATACGTGCGTGCGCTTCGTTTGTGAAAACCGCACTGAATTGGGTCCGCAAACGGCCCGAGAACGCTCGGCCGGGCGGTAGGTTATTATAGCGCGCAAGTACATGGAGTGACGGAGGCCTGCTTAGAGTAACCAGATAATCTAAGGTAACCAGTTACTGTCATTCATTAAATAACCAAGTTAGAATGTGGGTAAAGCGTGTTGCAAAACGTGTTTATATTGTGTAGGGGTGTAGTGTAGATGCTTATCCAAATAATCGCAGAAACTAAAAATATTGAATATATCTATGAAATCCTTACTAATATTATAAACGCGAGAGTTTGTATGTGTGGATGCATGGATGTTTGTAACTCTTTCACGCCACAACAGATAAACGGATCTGAATGAAATTTGGTAGGTAGACAGATTAGGATCTGGATTAATACATATGCTACTTTTTGTCCCGTGAAAATAGCGTAGCTCGATGCAGTTCCTGAGGGAACTGAAAAAGTCTCTTTTTTGGTTCCTTTCTTTAACATCACAACGAAACAATGGATTGTTGTTATTTTTTGAACAGAGATGGTTGAGGGGATGGAAAATGACATAGACTGGTAATCAGGAAGCCCGGTATATTTCCTGAGGGATCTAGAGAAAACTCATGTCCACACTCCTTGCGGCTGGCGCACTACTCACCTTCAAAGACAGTCATAAAAACGATGTCCACGCGGGCAAAGCTTCTTATAAGTTTAAAATACATACATATTATATAAGCACAGTCGAGATAATTGAGAAAACAATAGTCATACTAACTTAGAAGTAGGTACCAATTAAAAATCTTTAGTAGCAAAGGAAAGTCAAAGAATCCACGCCTATGTTGATCTTGAACGTCCATTATAAAAATTGGTGAGAGAATTTTTGAAATCGGATGAGTAGTTCCGGAGGTTACCTCTTACATACATACTTACTCACATACTTGACTACTTACTTGTAACTTAACTGGGTGGCACCGTGGAGTGGAGCGTGGAGTCTGAACTTATTCAGAAATTAAACCATTTACCTCACAAGAAGTGTGGCCCTGCTATAAAAAGTGCTTAATTCCACCTGTCTGTTGCCACGTGCCCTCACACCTGTTATTCGCAGTTTCCGATAGTCTCCGAACGCAAACATGCTATTATTTTTTTGTTTAGCTGTACGAAATAGCTCCCCACTAACTATTCATTATGTATTTCCAAGTGGAATAGCTTTAATGATACTACATTATTGCGGGGCATAGTTGATGTCAGATATTTAATGTTGGTCTAATGTCTGTATAATTCTAATCCTGTAGAGTTAAAAGGACTAGCACAATATTATTTCACGAGCAAGTTTTGTTTTTAATTAAGTAATTCTATTATGATTAAGCACTACAAAGCAGATGTTATTATAAGTTACTTAGGGAAGGTATTTAAATTCATGGCAGCAAGACGTTTTGCATGTTTCCAATCGTGATATGCTAATGAAAGATTTTTTTTAGCATTTTATTAATTGTTTAAAATTAAAGATCGGACGTTAGCAGCCAGCAGCGCGTGGGCGTAAAGTTATAGGTGGAAAGCACAAAAACAGTGATTTTTACGACAAAACCTCGTGAAGGCGTTATCGTAGGACGTAATACATGTGCCATTAGCTACGTCAATTATAAGAAATATCCATAACGGTACAATGGTGAGTGTTCGGATTGATTTAGTGGGGTAATAGGTACCCAGTAGGTTGACCAAGTCATGTTTCGTTACGCGACTTACATGAATCATTGGTGAAGCCAGTAGCAACAGCACACACATGCAGCACTTACCCTAGACACACCTCGATCACTGGCGATCAAATGTATGAAACAAACGCGTTCCTACGCGCACAGTCTAAGCTCGTGTAGGTGAACGCGTACCATGCTTGTGTGAGTGAGATAAGACGTGCTAGGATTGCTGGGAGATATCTGAGCGGGGGTGGGCGGCACTTTCAACGGGAGGCAGGGAGTGACCATATTGTACGTAGTACTCTTTATTATACTGTGCCCTAGGTGCCCTAGGTCTAGAAGGCAAGACTGTCAATTGAAAATAGTGGTATCTGAATAATTAGTGTCTATTCATAGCTAAAGGATTCTAAGAGTTAGTAGATATGCATTTTCAAAAGACAGGCAGCGTAAATAATAATAAACACCAGCCAAATGCGAGTCGGACTCGCACACGAAGGATTCCGTACCATCGTACAAGAAGCAAAAAGTCTCCATAATTGTATGGGGCCCCCGTTAATTTAATTTTGTGGTTATAGCGACATTAGAAATACACACTCTGTGAAAATTTTAACTGTGTGCCTAATACGGTTGATGAAGTACAGCCCGCTGACAGACAGACAGACGGACGGACAGCGGAGGCTTAGTACTAGGGTCCTGTTGGGCACGGAACCCTTAAAACAGGAGACAAAATCGATCACTTGCGTACCTAGTAATACAAAAAAAAATACATGACAGGCTATTAGGTACTAATTACCCTAAATACCTATTAATATACAATACCAAGTTTGAATAAAGAATATGAAAGTACATAGGACAAAAAAATTGGTGTAGGAGCTGTTAACCACTAAAGATCTTCAAGGCAAGAGTGAACAGTCATTATTTGAGTTTGCGTGTACCATCCTCGGCTGTATCGTCGCTTTCCATCAGGTGAGTTGCAGTAAAACGCACAAATGCTGTTAACCGAATGCTCCCTACTCATCATCCTGAACCAATTTCCCCAAGGAAACCATAGACAATTCTCAAAAAAACAATTTGGCGGCTCTTACGCCAATTTTGATACACTCTGTATAAACTTCATCTTCTTCTTCTTATTCGTGTGAAGTGATTCCGTCTCATACATGCCCGGGGTGTTTCGTTTGCCAGATCTTCCCTGGTACATAGACATAGGGGCCCATGGTGCATTGTGTTGGTGCTTTGCACTTGGCCACAGAGCAGTTGCTATCGGTGTGCGGTGCGTTGTAAAAAGTATCCTATGTTCTATTCTAGGATATAATTAACTCCTATGCCAAGTTTCATTCAAATCCGTCCAGCCGTTCGTTTGTGATTGAAACACAAACATACAAACTAATACATTTATAATATTATTAGTAAGATAAATAATAGGTAATTGAAAATTCTTACGGTTGGTCTTCCGAATCAGAAATCAACAAAGTAAAAACACATCGGCAATTAGAAGTGGAGATGGATTACAGTACCTGCCTACAAAAAAAAATATGGCTCTAATGTAGAGCTGGGAGCTCACCTCAAAACAATCCGTTTTTTGTTCCCAGAAGGTGTCGGCGTTCACACCTCCTGTTTTCCATTCACACCTGTGGCGAGTCCAACTAATCCTTGGCCCAGGGTTCAAATCACGAACACAACACACTGTACTCTCGTACTTTTGTTCACTAATCCTTTCAACTAAGGATTTAAGTTCACTTGAATCACCAGTAAACGTTCATAACAGTACATCAACTTCAACACTAGGCTGTATAAATACAAATGTGTCGCTTACAAAGTTTTATAAAACTTTTTCCCGCCAAATGTAAATATTTTTTTCGCCGGCCGGCGAGCACAAGCCTCTGCGACGCGCGTCCTACCGCGAAGAAAGCCGGTTATACGCTGAGTTTGAATTGTTTTATTATGTCTATGGACGCGCGCTAGCGAGGCGAGCGAGGCTCGGGGCACGCTACAAAAAAAGGTAGCCAAGCCAAGCCATCGCGTTCAAAACAAACCCCCTTGAACGGTAGTGGCTTTGGACGTAATGGGTTTTAGAAAATTGGATATTTTATGAATTTTTGTTATAAGATTTCCATGTACCTACTATGCTGCGTCAGTTGGATTAAAATAAGAAGCACAGTCCACGACTGACAGTAAGAACGAGTTTAAAGCTATGGTTTAATTTAAGGCTTTGATATACCGTCACCTACGACCTTGGACTAAGTAACTTCGTAACCACTTTTTACTTCAACTACTTACGGATTTTATCAGGGAAAAAATCATTAAGCAATCTAAGGATTTGAGGAGTGATTCGGTTTTCCTCAAATTCTATTTAAATATACAGAAGTAAAGAAAAAAAATATTCTAATGTTCCATTTTTTTCTAGTTGTTTCCTTTGTTCCATTTTTTTCTAGTTGTGACAAAAGTGCTGCTACAATATTTAAAAGCTTTTATTTAACTTGCAATGTATAATATATGTTTATTCGGGTGGAATCTTGCAAGTTAAAGCGATTGAGCTGAAATTTTGCATGCATATGTACCTATACCGCGTGAAAATGCAATATTAAAAGCTTGTACCTAAAAGTTTTAGTTTTTTCAAAAATTATTATTGAAACATTTAATAATTTATGAACTTCCAAAACAATATAAAGTGATTTTATTTTCTTACTTTTTGGAGCTGTTTCCCGCAAGTTCACCCGCGTGGACAAAGTTTCTATGTCTTTTAGAGAGTATACGCAGTGCGCGAATGCTTGCGAGCATGGAAAAAGTAGCCATGTGTTAATCCAAGTCCTAATCTACCTACCAAATTTCAGCCAGATCCGTTCAGTAGTAAAAACTAAAAGAAGTAAAAGCGTAAAAGAGTAACAAACATGCATCCATACATTCTTACAAACTTTTGCGTTTATAATATTAGTAGGAGTAGGATAAACTAGCTTTTGCCCGCGTTTTGACATAGTTTTTATGAATGTATTTGGGTGAATGGCTCGCGAGCGTGGACATGAGTTTTTTTCCAGATCCTTCAGGAACTATATCGTGCTATTCTGATTAGCAGTCTATGTCAGTTCCCATCCCCTCAACCAATTCTATACAAAAAGTCACTTAAATCCGTTGCTCCATTGCGAGCGTGTAAATGAGTTTTCCCAGATCCCTCGGGAACTAAGTATGTCAGGATATGCTAATAGTAAATTACGTCATTTCCCATCTTCTCAACCATCTCTTGCGCAAAAACAAATCCATTGTTTCGTTGCGATGTTAAAGACATTAACCAAATAAAAAACGGCCAAGTGCAACTCGGGGTCAAACAAACAGGGTTCCGCACCAAAACTTAAAGTACCAAAAGAATAAGACCTCTTACTACAAATATGGGTCTACTTATTCTGGACTAATGAAATTTCATTTTTCCAGAGGGAATGGAAGGACTTTAGAATTTCTCATATATTTTTCTGTAATCTATGCATAAAACCTCATACACTGTTAAGATTTTAGGCCCAGAAGTTTCGGAGATAAGGGTGTCGGTAATGTTCAATTTTTGCTTATTTTTTTAATAACTTAAAAACTAATAATAACTAATTTCCAGATGACCATGTGTGATTTGTCCCAGAATATTTATTATTATTATTTATCTTAAAATTATTTTTTAAAAAAATCATTTGATATGTCACACAGTATATTTATAAAAACTTTTTTTTTTAATCCCCCAAAAGTAGCCACCATGTTAAAAATTTATTTATTTACGTTGCGCGTCGTCCGTCTTTGGGTCACCGACTTATATAATATGTGTACCAAATATCAATTCAATCGGTCCGGTAGTTTCTGAGCAAATGCTTATGACACACGAGTGATCCTTTAAGGGTTTTCTTTTTTCCTTTTGAGGTACTGAACCCTAAAAAGACTATTTTTTCAGTTCCCCTAGGAACTGATCGGACTATGCTATTTTCACGGAATAAAAAGTAACCTTTGTCTTTCTCAGTACCTGCATGCCAAATTTCATGAAGCTTGGTAGATGCGTTGAATCATGAAAAAGTAACAAAGAAACAAACACATTTTCACATATTTATAATATTAGTTAGGATAAAATCCACAATTTTCGCACTATTCGTACGCAACGATTGACGTAACAGCCACGTTGCAGTACGAGCCGACAAGAACTTTGTTTCCAAGCTATTTCGTTCGAAGTTTGAAACTTTGTGAATTTTAAAGAATATTATTTTAAAGAATATAATTTTAAAAAAAATAGTACATTAATGCCGCGAGATGCAAAGAAGCACCTGCAGATCGAATACGCTCGAGCTGCAGGCGGGATCTTGAATATGAAAATATTATTTCTGTAAGAATATGACGATCTTTGCACAGTACCTATTGCATATCCGATCATCATCATCATATCAGCCGAAGGACGTCCACTGCTGGACATAGGCCTCCCCCAAGGACTTCCATCACGACCGGTTCTGCGCTGCTCGCATCCAGCAGCTTCCCGCGACCTTCACCAGTTCATCGTTCCACCGAGTAGGAGTAAGGCCTACGCTACGTTTTCCGGTGCGCGGTCGCCCATCGAGAACTTTACTACCCCAACGGCCATCTGTTCTAACAGGTATCTGATATAAATTGCCAAATTCGTTATAAGTATATTTCTTATTTAAAGATGTCTCGACAAGCGATATTAATTGAAAATTATCAATGATTCCCAGTCATTATTATTAATTACCAATATTGAAGGTAAAAGGTTTTAAATTCGTATTTAGACAACAGAACACAAAAAGTACAAGTGAATGGCACGAACTCATCTGGATCTAAAGTGAAAATGGGTGTGCCCCAGGGTTCCATATTAGGGCCTTTTCTTTTCCTTGTTTACGTAAATGATTTGCCTTTTATGGTGCAACATCTGTCAAATATTGTGTTGTTTGCGGATGATACATCTCTTATTTTTAAAGTGAATAGGAAAGAAAACGAAATTGACGAAGTAAACAACACTCTTTCAAAGATACTGAACTGGTTCACTGTGAACAACTTATTATTAAATGCTAAGAAAACAAAATGTATAAAATTTTGTTTGCCAAATGTAAAAAAGGTCAATAATAGTGTAATATTAGACAGTAATAAATTAGAATTTGTAAATACCACGGTGTTCCTTGGTATAACTTTGGATGTTTCACTTCAATGGGGACCACACATTGAAACTTTATCGGGAAGGCTTAGTTCAGCTGCTTATGCCGTTAAGAAAATAAGACAGTTAACGGATGTAGATACTGCGAGATTAGTGTATTTTAGTTACTTCCATAGTATAATGTCTTATGGCATATTACTATGCGGCTGATATAGAAACTATTTTCATCCTGCAGAAAAGAGCTATCCGCGCAATCTATCAGATGCGATCACGTGAGTCGTTACAGAATAAGTTTAAAGAAATCAATATTTTAACTGTTGCTAGTCAATTTATATATGAAAACATCATGTACGTTCGTAAGAATTTGCATTTATTTCCTAAAAACAGTGACAGGCATAATTTGAATTTAAGAAATGTAAATAAAATAGATATAGCCTTTTCGAGACTGTGTAAGGTTAAAAAGTCATTTGTGGGGCAGTGTATAAGATTCTACATTTGATAATGATACTGTCGGCCACGAAAAAAGAGTGGATATGGGCTTCGCTATAATAATATGTGGTATAATTTTATCTTTTTAACTAGCTGTCCCGGCGAAATTCGTACCGCCGTATACTACACTACACTACACTGCACTCCACTGTACTACACTGCACTCCACTGCACTCCACTGCACTACACTGCACTTCACTGCACTAAACTGCACTACACTGTACTACGCTGCACTACACTTCACTACACTGCACTCCACTGCACTATACTGCACTACACTTTAATACACCTACACACTATACACTACACCCTTCACCCTACACCCTACCCCCCTTCACATTACATACTACACTACACTACTTTTTGTTGCAGGATTTTTTTAGGTATTTTTTCACACCTTGGGTTACAGTTTTAGAATTGAAAATATAATATAGCCTATAGCACCCGCGGATTATCTCCACTGCACTACACTGCACTCCATTGTACTACACTGCACTACACTGCCCTACACTGTACTCCACTGCACTCCACTGCACTTCACTGCACTACACTGCACTCCACTGTACTAAACTGCACTCCACTGCACTACACTGCACTCCACTGCACTCCACTATACTACACTGCACTCCACTGCACTCCACTGCACTACACTGCCCTACACTGCACTCCATTGCACTACACTGCACTCCACTGCACTACACTGCACTCCACTGCACTACACTGCACTATACTGCACTCCTCCGCACTACACTGCACTACACTTCACTACACTGCACTACACTTTAATACACCTACACACTATACACTACACCCTTCCTTCACCCTTCACCCTTCACCCTTCACCCTACACCCTACCCACCTTTCACATTACATACTACACACTTCACACTACACTACTTTTTGTTGATAATGCAGGATTTTTTTAGGTAATTTTTTTCACACCTTGGGTTACAGTTTTAGAATTGAAAATATAATATAGCCTATAGCAACCGCGGATATTATAGCTTCCCAACAGTGAAAGAATTTTTCAAATCGGTCCAGTAGTTTCGGAGCCTGTTCAATGCAAACAAACAAATTCATCCTCTTTATAATATTATTACGCTGCAACTGCCATTGCTTGGGGCCACACCACTGAAGAGAAAAGAGTCCTAGACTCTTCTCCTCTGTGGGCCACACTGATCATTGCGCGGCGGTGGTTATTTTCATAAATTCTTAATATCTTCTGAATGGAAATGGTCCGATTTAAGTAATTCAAAAGGTTATCTATAGGTAATCTTTCCTCTTTATAATATTAGTGTAGATTACCAATAAATACTTACCATAAAAGGTCGTTTCTTGTTGGTTTTATTACTTTTACCGAAAACCAAGTAAAAAAATATATTTTTTTATACACAATTGGTAAGCCTTTGGCATCATTTAACCTGAGAAATTAACCATTGCGACGAATAGACAACTTCCTCCTTTTTTGAAATCGGTTAAAAATGATGAATTTCACAATTGTTATCACATTTACCGAATCATACGGTTACTATGAATAATGACCGGTTATTATTAATACTACTAATCACAGTAATTACTATGCACTAAGCTGGAGTGCCTATGCACTAAGCTGGAAAATTCTTAAGAAAAGTTTATGTCCTTAAGAAACCCCTCTGTTACGCTGCTAGCACAGAGGCCAAGAATGGTGCCTCTACGAGAAATCACATTTGATCATGATTCTTTCACAGCTTTCAATGAATTACTCAGAGATATATGGCACTTTCCGTCAAGTAGGAGTTCCTTGGCGTAGATTTAACATCCGATCTAAATTTCGGGAGATACAATGAATCCACGGCAAAAACGGCTGCCAAAATACTTGGTATCCTCTCGAAGGCGAGACTTTACTTCACACCAGAGCAGCTTCTAGTATTATACCAAGCTCAAGTTCGGTTATGTATGGAGTACAGCTCTCATTTATGGGAGGATCGACTCGTTACCAGCTAGATGCCGATCGACGCGCAGGGAGACTCATTGGCGACGAGAAACTTGTATCAAACAGGCTCCAAAGCCTCGAGCATCGCCGCAAATTCGCCTGTCTATCGGTGTTCTACAGGATTCATTCCGGAGAGTGTGCCCTGGAGCTTCACGACCTTATCCCTCCCTCGCTATTTCATCATCGTACGACCAGGCGCGGAGGGTGATTCCACCCCTTTGTCGTTAATGTTCCACCTTTACGCACGAAGCGTTTTGCTGCTTCGTTCATTATGCGAACGGCCAAGGAGTGGAATTCCCTGCCGGCGTCTGTAATCCCCGATTCCTATAATTTAGGAATCTTCAAGTCAAGAGTGAAAAGGCACTATTTGAGCTTGCGTGTTACATCCTCGGCTGCATCGGCACTTACCATCTCCTGAGGTGCATCCAAACGCACTCAAATTTATAATAAATAAATTTTAAAAAAATATATTCCCTGTCCAGTTCCAGTGTAGTCTCCAACCTTTTAGAGGGGTAGGTGCGACACGGACATTTAACATTATTTTCGTCTTGTCCATGTTCGGGAAGCTTCGCAATATCTTCACGTCCCAAATACCGCAGTATCTCAAGACTAAGATCTTTGACCAGTGTGTGTTGCCAGTAATGAATTATGGAACTGAGACATGGTCGCTTACTATGGGCCTCATAAGAAGGCTCAAGGTCGACTAATGTGCAATGGAGCGTGCTATGCTCGGAGTTTCGATGCGTGATCGAATCAGAAACGAGGAGATCCGCAGGAGAACCAAAGTAACCCAAGTGACATAGCTCACAGAATCGCTAAACTGAATAGCAGTGGGCAGGGCACATAGCTCATAGAACAGAGGGCCGTTGGGGCAGTAAAATTCTTGAGTGGCGACCGCGCACCGGAAAACGTAGCAGAAGCAGGCCTCCCGCACGGTGGACCGAAAAACCTCGTGAAGATCACAGGAAGCCGATGGATGCGGGCAGCGCAGGACCGGTCGTCGTGGAAATCCTTGGGGGGAGGCCTTTGTCCAGCAGTGGACGTTTTTCGGCTGATATGATGATGATGACGACAGTGTCTATAAAAATAAATATACAACCAATGAGACTTTTTATATTTATGGAGTTTACTCCTTATGAAACGTTTATAGATGGGGAGTAAAATCGAGTTTTAACTTTGTTTAGTCACATTTTATGTCAGTCACCTTTTACTTATATCAGGACGGCTAAGACTCCATGGACATACAGACTAAACCACCAGGCCGCAGGCCGAGCTCTGCATAGGGCGAAGTTCGGAATGCTACATGCGCGGCCGGAGGCCGAGCTCCGCGTAGGATAAAAAAGAATTAGGATGAGTAAACTCCTGTCGCGCGTCGGAGCTGACACGCACACTTTTTTAATTAATTAAGTAGGTATCAAATTCCTGGTGCTCTTTTTGGACTTTCGTTAGAAACTTATTGACCAAGGTATAGATGTAAGTGTACCAACTCCATGAAAAAAACAACTGTGCATAATAAATAAATGTCATGCTTTTTTATCCACAATTGGTAAACCCTTGGTATCATCTCATCTAATAGTAAGTGACGTTAATGCCGAATATGGAAGCGGGCTTACCAAGATTCCCCAACGCAATGGAGAATTGTCTATCTTACCTTATTTTCAAGGCGGAACACATCAATGCAGGCGGGTTTAGAAAATGCCGTTCCACCAGCCAAACCGAGACTTACAAAGTTAGATTCCGCCGAGAATCGAACCCGCGATCTTCTGATGTGAAGCTAATGAACTAACCATTACTTTTTAGACTTTACATATTCTTTTTTTTAAATAATGACATAAATGACATAATGATGGCAGTGGGCGGGGCTCATAGCTCGTAGAACGAATAGCCGTTAGGGCAAAAAAGTTCTCGAGTTGCGACCGCTCTGATGAAGTCATTATTTTTGTTTGTAATCGATCTGTTTTGTATTAAAAAAAAATGTTTTTTTTTAAATGACTTTTCATCTGTCTGTTTTCATTCGCCCATCTCACACCTTTTTTCCTTATTTTCATTTTTTTTTGGTGGTAAACATTGACTTAAATTCTTAGGTAATAATATAGATTTAATAAAATACTATTATTGCCCCCCAAATCCTAATTTATACTTGTGCTGTCTCAGACGCGATCAGGGGGCTCAGCGGACCGACGACGACCCGAATAATATTTTTTGTTTGTTTCTGGTCTTGAAGAGGATCTCTTTCAGTTTTTTTATATATATTTTTTTCACAATTGGTAAGCCCTTGGCATCATCTCACTTGATGGAAAGTGACGATGATGCCAAAGATGGAAGCGGGCTTTCCAAGATTCCCCAACGCAATGGGGTTCTGGCTATCTTATCTTCAAGCTGGAACAAATCAATGCTGTTTACACTGATGTTTGGCGGCAAGACTTAGATAAGATGGTGGCTGCTAGCCAGGCGGGCTATGAAAATGCCCTACCACCAACCAAACCCAGTCTTACAAAGTTGACCCCGCCGGGAATCGAACCCGCGACCTACTGTTGTGCAGCGAATGGACTAATCATTACGCCAATATATTCGATCACAATATAGTAGGTAACTTGTCACCCCTTGTTGCTTGGCACCCGGATGCGGATCGCTTCCCTTCACGCGGCCACTGAGCGCAAGAACGGTCGTTGTGCAAATCCTTGGGGGAGGTCATTTTCCAGCAGTGGACGTCTTTCGGCTGATATGATGAATAACAATATTTCCAAACATGTTTGCGAAAAATATTTTATTTAACTTGCCTTAAAAACAACAATAAATTAGTAATAAAAGTTCAGTATTTTACATGTAGGGTTAATTTGCCTTATATTTAACTATATATATTTTCAATCTGTGGTTCACTCGCAATCTCTTCACTTTGTGATTCACTAACAATCTTTTCACTTTGGTATTCACTAACAATGTTTTTACTTTGTGATTCACTTACAATGTCTTTACTTTGTGATTCACTGACAATCTTTTTACTTTATGATTCACTAACAATGTTTTTACTTTGTGATTCACTAACAATGTTTTTACTTTGTGATTCACTAACAATGTTTTCACTTTGTGATTCAGTCTCTATCTTTTCACTCTGTAGTTCACTCGCAATCTTTCCACATTGTAATAATTAACTAACAATGTTTTCACTTTGTGATTCACTAACAATCTTTTCACTTTGTGATTCACTCTCGATCTTTTCACTTTGAGTTTCGCTCTCAATCTTTTCAGCTTGAATTTCACTCTCAACCTTCTCAATATCTTCTAAACTAATGTCACCTTCAAATTCCTTCTGTTCTTTGATAACAAATCCTCTTTTCAAGAAGGGTTGGTGGAGGGCAGTGTGTAATTTTTTCGCCTTAGTAGCGCCGAAACCGGGACACTCAGCCAGTCGACTTTCTGTCGCTTTGATGATGTTCTCCAAAGTTCCAAAGGTGGTGATGAGAGTCATCGCATCAGTCTTGTTCACTGATCTTACTGAGGTTAGGGCATTTACTATCTACAAATGAAAGTAAAAATGTTTTAATGATGAATTTAGGTAGCAGGGGCTCTTAAGTCTGAGGCACTAGGCAAAGCTTGAACAACCCGGCAAAATTAATTAATTACATAATACATACGACAGGGTATTTTCTACTTAGTCAAATCAATTACTTTTTATAAAAAAAACGCAATTATTAATTATTTAAATTATTCTTGTTACACAAATGATGTCACAAATATTTATAGTTTTTAGGGTTCCGTTCAAAGGGTAAAAACGTGACCATATTACTACGACTTCCCTGTTCGTCCGTCTGTTACCAGGCTGTATTTCATGAACCGTGATAGCTAGACAGTTGAAATTTTCACAGATTATGTATTTCTGTTGCCGCTATAACAACAAATACTAAAAATTAGAAAAAGTGAAAAAATAAGGGGGATCTCCATACAAAAAACGTGTTTTTTTAAACATGAAAAAACTTGCGACATCTAGTATGATGGTACGGAACCCTTTGTACTAGCGCCATCTAGTATGACGGTACGGAACCCTATGTGTGCGGTTCTGACCGGGTTTTACTTTTTACGTTAGAACTATTTTGTGATTTGATCACAAATATAAAACTGAAAATTTATGAAATGTATAAATAAGTCAAACAAGTAATGTCTCAGATATTTTTGAAGGTATGCTAGATATTTGCTAAATCATCATATCAGCTCATTTAGCTCCCCACCGAGGGGCTCGAGCCTACCCTGAATCAGGGTGAAGGGGCCTTAGTCGACCATGCGGGCCCAGTATTGAATAATATTTTATAATTTATTCTTTATCAAGAATATCGTGTACTTACTTTCTGGTGAGGATCATTCTCAATCTTCTCCATGATTCTATCGGGTGGCTTGTTCTCATATATCTTATAGTTCTCAATCACCTTGGCTGCCTCTTCGGCACTCCAAGCTAGCATAAGAGTCAAGTCAGCGAGAAGACATATTCTAGTCAGATTCTTCAGTGCTGTGTGGGGGTCTTTTAGGTCCACCTAAAATATAAACATAGGGAATTAGGTTAAATGTTAATGTAAGTCTTACAATTACCTACATCATCCACCGAAAGACGTCCACTTGTGGACAAAGGCCTCCCCCAAGGATATCTAAAACGACCGGCCCTGCGCCGTCGCCATTCAGCGGCTTCCTGCGATCTTTACCAGGTAGTCGGTCCACCGAGTAGAAGGCCTTCCTACGCTACGTCTTCTGGTGCGCGGTCGCCACTCGAGGACTTTACTGCCACAACGGAGCTATGTGCCCCGCGATTTTAGCGATTTAGCGATTCTGAGAACTATGTCAGTTTATTTGGTTCTCCTATGGATCTTCTCGTTTCTTATTCGATCACGCAGCGAAACTCTGAGCATACCAATAAAGGTAGGTACAAATAAGAAAAAAAGTACAGCGTGAAAGTAGATGATCATATTCAACATTTCAAAACATGTTATCTCATGATGTGCCATATACAAGGTGCAAATTCGTGTAGGTCCCGTTAACTGGGGCTTCTAATCATCATACTGAACAACTTTTGTGCTACGACTCTGCTGAAATCGCAAAAAAAAATTTTTTTCTTCATTCAAATCGATCAGCTGATCGACCAATTTTGTGCATTTTTGTATGGAGGGTCCAATTTTTTTTTTGATAATTGACTATGGGTTCTTTGGGGAAAGTTGTTCAGTATGATGAGTAGGACCCCCAGTTAACTGGTCCTACGCCAATTTTGTAACATCCTGTATAAGTGATCACGCCAAAATGCCAGTTTAAACTGATCAACTTTTTAGTTCGAAATAGGTGATAATTATTTTTATTGTATATGAAACTCAACAAAAGCGTCGGTGGCTCAACCGGTAACGACTCGGTCCATCTAACCAGAGGTACCGGGTTCAAATCTGGACGGCCAATGTACCAATGAGTTTTTCAAAAACTTACGTACATATACTTACCGATTGCTTTAACGGTGAAGGAAAACATCGTGAGGAAACCTGCACACGCCTGCGAAGAAACTCGAAGGTTGTGAGTGAAGTCGACCAACCCGCACTGGGCCCGCGTGGTCGACTAAGGCCTAATCGCCCTGATTCAGGGTAGGCTCGAGCCCCTCGGTGGGGACGTATATGAGCTGATATAATAATATGAAACACCATCAAAAATACGACATCAATCTGCAAGAAGGATGCTGGTGCAATGCTGGTGTGTTGTTGCATATGTTTGTCCCATGTTTTATGTTGCAAAGTATGTCTGATCAGATTTCCAATATATCCTTTTTGGGACATACATAATTAAGGCGAGGCATTTGTAAAACAGTTGTCTCTGTTTTTTCTTTTACGTGTAAAGAGTTAAGAAAATAACCACACTTTTGCAATTTTTCAATGTTTTACGTTGTTATTTCTCTTAAGACTTCAATTTAAAAACTAAAATTTAGCAGATTCTCTGTAGTACTTAAAAATATATATATATCTCCATATAAAAACTATGAATTTAGAAATTTTAGTAATAAAAAAATCGTTTAAGACTTTTTTTTTAGACGATTTAGACCTGTTTTTGGGATTTTTTATGATCGAGTAAAGTACACACTATCGTGTATATCCTTAAGTATGTCCAATATTTTTTGCAAGACCGATATTTAGTAGTAATTACCCAATCAAACCAGTCAAATTTAATATCATATAGTTTAATCTCCTTGCTAAAGTGTTGAAATATGGCAAAAAGATTACAGTCTTCTTGTTTTCCGTCACTCTATTATAAACGAATATTTAAACGTGATCACTTCTTTATGACGTGTTAAGAGAACATTTTGGATTGGTATGCTGCCATAGTTTTTTTTTTTAATTACACATTAGTTTGGAATTATATTTCATCAGATATTTTTGATAATTACTGTAACTAGTTAATATGTAATAATTAATAATGCAAACGGTGGTTGAAATATAACATCATAATGCTAAAAAGCACCAAGCATATCCCTATCAAAAGTTTATATTTTTACGAACATGTGGGCATATTTCTTTTTTTTATCCACAGTTGATAAGCCCTTGGCATCATCTCACCTGATGTAAGTGGCGATGATTACGAAGATGAAAGCGGGCTTACCAAGATTCCTCAACGCAATAGGGATCTGGCTGTCTTATATTCAAGCTGGAATACATCAATGCTGTTAACATTGATGTTTGGCGGTAAGATTTAAATAAGATGGTGGTAGCTAGCCAGGCGAGCTATGAAAATGCCCTACCATCAACCAAACCGAGTCTTACAAAGTTGACCGCCGGGAATCGAACCTGCGATCTCCTGGTGTGTAGCGAATGGGCTAACCATTACGCCACGGAGACGGTTATTAACAAACTAAAGTGCCCTACAGCTGGGGCACAAGCACAAGCATAGGTCTGAATCTGGCCTCTAGGTACATTTGGAGGCCAGTATGAGTTTGTACTTTGTAGGGATTGTTACCAAAAATTAAAGGGGCCGCCGGTTTGTGGTAGTGGAGAACTGGGTAAAAAAATCCCATGTAAAGTAACTTCTGAATGAGCATTTTTACATGTAGTTTTCTGTAATTTCAAAAGATGACAATTTACAGCACTATAATATAAAAAGATACCCCGGAATGGACTATGGGCAAAGTATATATATTAGTACTAACATACAGTATGGATACTCCCTGCCGCACTCCAGATTGCGACCTCACCCCCTCGTCACCCAGATTGATACAGATTGGTTACAGTTTAGTTGTCGAACGTCCTATACGCCGTCATTTTATTTGTTCTGTCATTCCTTTTTTGAAAGGTCATTTCTGGCCCATTGTATGAAGTGTCCAGGGTGTACAATGGGTCAATTGTTTTCATTTTAAAACAAGCAAAAATTTCCATAATAAAATAGTAAACCTGCATCCGTGGCGCCATCTAGTGGTACCAAGGAGAAGTGCTAGAAAAACGCTCATTGACTAATGAATATCAATGGAAAGTCTAACCTGCACTAAAAGCACTCTCAACTCATATTTTTTGCCCAACTCTTTCAGCCCATTGTTGATGTAGTCTGGGTTCATGTTGTGGTAGCGCACTGACAGAAAAAGAATGCCTATTGTTTTGCCGATTTCATAGTCAGGGATTATGTCATCGTACTCCCATGCAACACTCTTGATGAACTTCAGCAATGGATTCCCTCTCTGAAAAGATATTTATAGTAATCTATGTATTTAAATGGAGAAAATCAATGATTAGATTTAGTAAGTTGCTTAATTTTTAGGGTTTCGTACACCCAAAGCGTGACCAATGGGACCCTATTACTTTAGTATTCTTTGCTATTACTAAGCCTCTGCTGTCTGCTGAAACAGCGTGAATTAATCTGTCGACTGTACCCTGCATGGTAACAGGAGTTCATGAGGGTTTCCACCCCCCCCCCCCCCTTCGCGGAATGCATGCTTTTTTATATTATTATTTTAATGGGTTCTATAAATTACTAAACCAATAATTAAGGGGGGGAAGGTGGTGAGGTAGGGAAGAGAAAAATCCTCCTCTCGAAATTTCAGTGCAAAAATTAGGTTCTGGTGCTACTCCGCTCTGGTGCCGCGGCATGCTCGCTTGTCTATCATGACAACCTAAACAAACCTAACTAAAATTTGGAGCCACTGCTGGGCAACTGGAGCTGCTCAGTGATCTTGACCCCTCAAAACCTAATTTTTTGCATTAGGTGCCCCAAAATTCAAATAAAATTTTTTCAAAAACCATGCAACTTCTAACTCTTCCTCCCCCGTTCGTTATTATATTAAAGTACAGTTGAGCCCATTAAAATAATAGGCAATGTAAAAGAAACAATATGCCTCTCCTTAGTGGGGTGGGGTGTTAACAGGGGGTTCTCCCTCCCCCACCCCTACCTCTCAAAACACCAAAGACTTGTTTCAAAAGTCAACCGGAGACTCATGCCCCAGCAACGGGGACACTATGGATTAACGATGCAGGTTTAAAAATGACAAGAAAATAAAATCCTACCTGTTTTTGATTGACTAGAACACAATGAGTTTTGGTACTTGCTGGTTTTGAAGATGTTGTTTGCGATGTTCCTGTAAATTAAGTGCAGTATGTGCAGTAAATGTTATAAAAGATATAAAGTTTTAGGGCAGGTTCTTTTTGATGGGTCAAATGGAAATCATACAGAGATGACCAAGATTTTGATTGAATGATTTTTTGGCAGATCCTTAGGGAAAAAGTAAAAGATGACCTAAGCAGATTTATTTAAAAAAGGAATTTTTCACAATGCAAAGATATTTCTGGTTGAAAAAGGCCACAAGTGTTAAAATTCAATAAAATTGTTTAATCTCTGCACAGATTTTACTACATATTAGTACCTAATAGAACCCGAAAGCTTACTTAGGCATGATCTGTGGGCAGAGTAGGACAGAAAAGACTGCTACACAATTTCTTGCATGATTGCCATACAAAAAAGTTTTTTTTTGTTTGACCCCATTTACTATAGTGGGGCCGTTCTACGACGACCGTTGTGACGTTTAAAACGTGCATGAAGTATCGCATTTCGGTTTCATAAAAAACAGGTAAAGAATACGGAACTTTATGGTCTTAGTGATGTAGTTGTATTGGTATCGACAATTTTTATCCTTTGGCGTGCGATTTAGGTACAAGATTGATGTTTTTAATATACCATTTATAGGCAATATTATAATAACATTTAGCATGGCATTTTTATAATTTACGATAACTTGAAACTTCGTGATAAGCTGCGTTCGCCGGTGCCGCCGCCGTGTCTTTTATGGCCTGTATTGTATTAGTTCGGCCATGTACGGCCCACAGATGTTCTTTTGTTTGTATAGATTTGGAAAGTTTATATTAAATGATGCCTGTGCGACTAAAAGACTAGAAGTAAGTCCAACCAGAAGAACTATAATGGAAGACTATGAAAATTACGTTCGGAATGATGAAATAATTATATCGGTAGAAGACAAAAGAAGCGGAGATGAAACTTCAGACAGTAGTGATAATATAATAGTATTGTGTCTAAGTTAGTGAACTACGTTATTTATTTTTACACAATTCTGATGGAATAAATATTTAAGTACAGAGGCCAGCACATCAAGCTACACACTCGTAGTGCGATTCTGATCCATACGCATTCGGCATAAGAACGGTACAGTGTGTAGCTTGATGTGCTGGTCTGTGTTCATTTAGTTTAATTAAAGTAAGCAATCGGCGATTCACCTTTGACCAATTTTATTAATACAGGATAAACTTTACATAACATCACTATCGATGGCTGTCACAACGGTCATCGTAGGATGGCCCCACTATAGTACTAGATATTATCCTTTGTTCAAAGCTTTCTAAGGTGTCATACTTAAAGGGTGCAAACGGGACCGTAATTCCAAGCCGAAGCCTATCAGTCATATATAAGGTCTAACAAAATTAGCTGAAACTATTTTAAGGGCAAGTTCAGCAAACGAAACTGAACAACTTTTTCTTTAGCGACCATACTGAAATCTAAGAAAAAAAATCTACAATAAAAAAAATAAGAAATCTTAATGAATGTGGCACTGGCCATCGTACCGTAGCAGCCGCACGCAGCCCACGCGCCTCCGCCACAGATGATAATAGTAGCACAAGCCTCCGCTCCGATCATTCCGATTCTTTACCCGCAGCCTTCCTTCTTACATCCCAAACTTGTGGTTACAAACTTCATAGCACACCACCATGTCCAAATACTTTTGTACGGCATTTTCACTACGATACACTTAACTTAGGCACAATACAAAAATTGTATTGTGACTTAGGTCACAAAATGTCATAGGTTAGGCTTTGAGCAACGTAACTCAATGAGTGCGCGAGAGTAACTGAGATATTTATTTACTTCACAGTTGCTTGTAGGCGCTTGCTCGTAGCTCGTAGGTACATTTCGCGTGGTTCGTTCAACGACCTCAAACGCCTTAAAACGCCTTCAATTTCAATTTCTTCTTTTTCGTAAAGTGTAAATACCTGTTAGGTTGTATTTTACTACCTACAGCTAAAAGGAACTGTAAGGTTTTAAGTATTTTAAATAAGAATTGATTGAGTGAACTAGCAAAGGTCAACGGCCGGGCACAGTGCACAGTTTTGTTGCGACACGTCACGAGTCCAGCGATGTAAACAAAAACCAGGACCGTACTACTAGAATATTATTTATTTAAGTAGGGGATCCTTCAACAATTACGTGATCATTTTTGGCCGTTTTTTTAACCCCCCCCCCCCCTATGTGATCACAGCGTAATCTTTTGTTTTTAACCCCCCCCCCCCTCGCCTTGATTACGTAATCTTCGTCCGTGCTTAAAATGTTTGCTGTTTATTAACACTGACACGTATGTCATGTTTCTATGAGTCTTAAATGACCTAAATTTGGGAAGAAGTTTGTCTATAGCAGGGGAAATCCCGTTCCATCTATCTAATAGTTAGTGTTACCAGTAGTAGACTTCAAAATTGGACGTAAATATTTTAAATATTTAGTTTATAAAATGATAACGTAATCATGGATTCTCCCTCCCCCCCCCCCAAATAATCCAGATGTATATACAAGCATCTGACCCCCCCCCCCCCTTCCGGTGATCACGTAATTGTTGAATGATCCCTAGGCAGTAATGGAATGTGGCGATTTTTTTTTAGAATTCGGTATGGTCGCTGAAGAAAAAGTTGTTCAGTTTCGTTTGCTGAACTTGCCCTTAAAATAGTTTCAGCTAATTTTGTTAGACCTTATATATACTTAAATGTATAGCTGCATGAAAATTTGTATTTTCCAGAATGTCTATAACCAATAGCAAAGGTCTACACTTGCAGGGCGTGAACCGCTTCACACGCGGCAAGCATGTTCATAGTTCTTTTTGTAACATTGTGTGGTGTATCTCAGCCACAGCTGTGAATGCAGGGCAGGGTCCATTGATACTATAGTAGAATTACTATGGTGCACATAGAAAAACGGTTGCCATTGCACTTTACACTATCAGTGTACGCTCCACACATATGCAAGAAGCATGTCAGGGTTGACAGTACTAGGTGTTCTTTGAAAATGATACAAAGTTCATGCATATATGTTATTTATTTATTTATTTAGTTAGTATCTTCTGTCCCTTTCGGCTCGCGGCTTCATGCCTGAGTAATTGTTCCGGTTACCGTGTACCTATTTACTAATATGTATAAATTCCTAGATTCAGTCATTCAGGGAAAATAACAGATGCGTAAAGTTTTTGCACTTTGGTTACAAAAGGTGAGTAGCTACTTACCGGGTTCTAAATTGTCGGATTCGGTCTTGGGTTTCTTAGGAGACGACGGTTCACATATGTCAGCTAGCAAATCATCAAGTCCATCATCTAATTCCATTTCACAATTTTGTATTTTCACAAAAATCAAAAAAACTAAATTTCAAAACAAACAAAACATACAAGCGAAGTAAACAGTTTTTCTGCCTGTGCGAAAGGTTGCGAACAAAAGAGCGCTTTTTGACATTTACATTCTGAAACTACATTCATAACGAAATGTTATCTAACTTCTTCTTTTTACCTGACTGCCCAAAAAGGAAAACAATATTTTTCGAGTATATGTTGTAAGTGTAAGTAAGTCTGTTTTTTTGGCTGATCCTGTAGCCTGATATTTTGTCGGTTTTTACGATTGCAAAGTGTCGATAGACTAGTCTTAATCCCAAATTACCATAGTATACTTTTTTATGAGATTTTCTGACAGCTAAATTTAAAAAAAAAAGTGGTTCCAACCCACGGAGGAATAAGAATGGTAGGTACCTAGTACACATTTTCCTGTCGATTTTAGCAGGCGGAGGGTACACATACCGCTCACACACAATACAAAAAGTGTCACACTCATTTATATTCACCTAAGTGGCGGCTCTAGGGCGGGCGGTGCGAGCGGTGCGACCGCACCGGGCGCCATCATCTGAGGGGCGCCGAAATCAACCGAAACATGAAACACGGATCGGTCGGGCGCGGTAAATCGGTAATCACGGGCAAATGGCAGGGGAGCGGGCCGCAGGGTGTAGTTTCGTCTGTTACTTGCTTTCGATAGGTAGGCATGGCATGCATTTGAATTTTAAAGCAGTTCACACACGCGCTAGTGTATTATCTACGTACAGTGTGGTTACTGTTATGTGTGCTATGTTAGCTTCCGCTCCGCCTGACTTGGTTTTTTAGGGTTCCATACCATACAAAACGGGACCCTATTACTAAGACTTCGCTGTCCGACCATCTGTCTGTCCGACTATCACCATGCTGTATTTCATGAACCGTGATAGCTATATAGTTGAAATTTTCACAGATTGTTTATTTCTGTTGCCGCTTTAATAACAAGTACTAAAAATTCATCATCATCATATCAGCTCATATACATCCCCACCGAGGGGCTCGAGCCTACCCTGAATTAGGGCGATCAGGCCTTAGTCGACCACGCGGGCCCAGTGCGGGTTGGTCGACTAAAAATTAGAAAAAGTGAAAATATAAGGGAAGGTCTCCTTACAAACGAAATGTAGAAATTAAAATGACATAAAAATAGGTCTGTGCCTAATTTGACCCTGTGGCCATATAAAACAAAAGTCAACTTTTCTACTAGCTATGTGCCTCAGCCACACAGATCGTAGGACAGATGGCTGTTGGGGTAATAAAGTTCTCGAGTAGCTACTGTGCACCAGAAGACGCACCTCTCACCGCTTTAAGAATTACCAGTCTCGCTTGCCCGCATCCAGCGGCTTCCTGCGACCTTCATTAGGTCGTCGGTTGACGTCTTCCTTTGCGCGATCGCTACTTAAGAAATTTACTGCACCAATGGTCATCACGACCACAGTATAATAAAGAGTACTAGCGTACAGTATGGTCACTCCCTGCCTCCCGTTGAAAGTGCCGCCCACCCCCGCTCGTTAACGCATAGGTATCGGCTGGCAAGGACGCGGTGCGCAGAGCGGAGGCCACGTAAAATATTCAAATATTAAACAAATATTTACAAATACTTTTGTAATGTGCGTTTGTTGTGCTGTGTAGGTTGTTTAAGCTCTATAAAAGACAAAACTAAAAGAATGTTCTACAGATTCCTATTGGATGAATCATGGCAAGCAAAATAACTGGGTATATTTTTAGTGTTTTATGTTTAAGTAGAAAACCAACTTACCATAGGTACTTACCTATGTTTAGTATTTCTATTACCGTATCCGTTTTAGACTTAAACCTATCAGATCACACTGAAAACAACACAATATGTATATGAACAAAAAATAATGTTTTCAACTTACGTAATATTTTGGTGGCTCGAATTTCCTTACAAAATTGCACGGCGGCGGCGGTGCGTGGTCGAAGGCAAAGCTTTGACTCGGACTAGCCGCAATGCGACGCCATGCAAAAGTATACCTTAGCCCAATAAAGATTTGTTTGATTTCACCGCGGGCGGCGCGGAGAATGGTGTCGTGGCACAGTATATAATGTACTAGCGGTCGTGGCGTGTGTATATACTTTGTTTTCGCGAGTTTGAAAATCGTCTTAATTATCAGTCTGCAATCAAACTATCCAAAATTTTGTGTGCCCGGTGTGTTCTATTTTTAGGGTTCCGTACCCAAAGGGTAAACGGGACTCGATTACTGAAACTTCGCTGTCCGTCTGTCACCAGGCTGTAAGTATTTCATGAACCGTGATAGCTAGACAGTTGAAATTTTCACAGATGATGTATTTCTGTTGCCGGTGTAGTAACAAATACAAAAAAATACAATAATATAAATATTTAAGGGAACTCCCATACAACAAACACGATTTTTTGCTCTAAATTGATAACGGCAACAGGTAGACGCTTGAATTATTTACAGAATATTAAATAAATAAATAAATACATATTCTGGGACAAACCACACATGGTCATCTGGCCCCAAAGTAGGATTCCCTGTGTTATGGGTTACCAGAGACTGATATACATACTTATATACGTTTAAATACATACATATATAGAAATAATTTAACACCCAGATACAGAGCAAACAAATCTGCTCATCACACAAATGCTTGCCCTGGGTGGGGATTGAACCCACGACTCTCGGATCAGTAGTCAAGGGCACTAACCACTGAGCCACCGATTCAGTCAATATTAAGTTATATATTAATCAATTTAAAAATAAATCATCATATCAGATCATATACGTCCCCACCGAGGGGCTCGAGTCTACCTTAAATTAGGGCGATCGGGACTTAAAATGCCTCTAAGAATCTACATTGCCTTATAAATTACTATAATTTCTCATATCTATACACATAATAAAACAGTAGCGAAGCCGTCTTTGTACATTTAATTGTACAAATTCGGCTTCGCTACTATTTTATTTTTATTAATTCTTAGTGGGCTGAATGAACATTACTATCGATATTGCCGCACATTGCGTTCCCGATTCGCGAACGCGCTACGAATAAATTAAGGCAAAATGGCGGCAACCCTAGCACGTCTTATCTCACTCACACAAGCATGGTACGCGTTCATCTACACGAGCTTAGACTGTGTGCGTAGGAACGCGTTTGTTTCATACATTTGATCGCCAGTGACCGAGGTGTGTCACGACTATATTATAGCTCATAGAACAGATGGCCGTTGGTGTAGTAAATTTCTCGAGTAGCGCCTGCGCACCAGAAGTCGCACTGCGCACCGCATTGGGAACAATCGGTTCTGCTTACCCGTATCCAACAGTTTCCTGCGACCTCCACTAGGTCGTTGGTCCACCGAATAGGAGGCCTTCTTATGCTACGTCCTCCGGTGCGTGATCGCCACTTGAGAAAATTAGTGCCCCAACGGTCATATGTTCTACAAGCTATGTGTCCCGATTCCCGACCATATAGCTCGTAGAACAGATGGCCGTTGGGATAGGAAAGTGCTTAGCGACTGTGCACCCGAAGACGCACTGCGCACCACATTGGGAACAACTGGTCCTGCTTGCCCGTATAAAGCAGCTTTCCGCTACCTTCACCAGGTTATCGGTCCACCGAGTAGGAGGCCTTCCTACGGTAATCTGTTTTACTAGCTATATGCCCCGGCCCGTAGAACAGATGGCACTTAGGATAGTAAAGTTCTCGAGTGGCGACCGCGCACCGCACAGTCTTTTCACACCACTTCAGAGGAGGGTTGGATATTATCGTACTTTGACGCACGATAGTACAATGTATTATATAATACGATGTACGATACAATATGTCATATTGTATCGTACATCGTACCGGTGTCGAAATTATCGTACGTCTGGCAACGCTATTTCAACATAATCATTCGACAATCATTCTTCATAGTTTTTGAATCTTTCGCCTTCGGCTCTTTGATTTTGTTGATGGATGTCAGTGATAATGACAACTGTCAGTTAGTTTAATAGATAACCTCAAACACGGTGGAGAAAACGAAAATCGCTTTGTTTATTTTATTTGTTTATTTTGGAAAAATCGTATGTTTAAGTATAATAATGTCAAACAGCAAGTAATATAAACTTGGATATGTACAACAGTGCTAGCTCTTCAAAACAAAATACCACTATTTTTGAAGATGATGAGGTATTTGAAGATTCCGCTATTTTGGCGAATTTCAATGATTCCTCCTTCAAGGAAAGGACTTCCAGTAATGTGAACGATTCTGTGAATAAAAGTGCTTTAAATGTTAGGTATGTGTTGTGTTCCTCCATAGTTCTTCCTAGTCTTATAGCGTGGCGTTATCTTTACATCGATTGTAAATATGGATATGAATGTTGACAGTGCTCTCTGCTGCGACGAAGAAATTAGTGGATATGACAAGCTTTCGGGACAAACATGGATTTACCCTACAAATTACCCTGTCAGAGATTACCAGTTCAATATAATCAAGGCAGCTATACTAAAGAACACATTAGTGAGTCCTAACTTTTATATTCATAACAATTGGAAACATGAACACGGGTTACAGTGAATTTTTTTTTTACTTAGAGACTTTTTAGTATGGCGGCCCTTTTAAGTGCACCCCAACCCTGAACACATTAAAAAATGACTCCCACTGCAGCAACTTAGTACCATTTTGCATTATTATTTTGATAGGACCACCAATTTTTATAAAATTCATGTGGATCCGCAATCTGTAAAGATAACACGTAACAAACACAAAAAACACATCTGAATTAAGAACTTCCTCCTTTTTGGAAGTCAGTTGAAAGATATAACAGTACCTACTAAATTAGGGCTACAGTTCTTAGACAACAGACTTTATAGTTGGGGGCACTTGAAAGGGTTGCCATCCTCTAAATAAAATAAAATAACAGTCTAAACTCTGGTCTTGATCTCACCGTCCACATAGCACAAGTATAGATTCTAAGTGTATTCATCTCACTCTTAGATATCAGATCTTATTGTGTTGTGAATTGTGATGTCACATATGCAGCATGTAAGTCTTTATTAAGTTGCTATTTTAAAAAAAAATCAATTTACAAGTTAGTCTTTATTAAGTTGCTATTTAAAAAAAAAACCATTTACAAACTTGTAATGTTATTGACTAATTATTACTTCACAGGTGAGTCTCCCGACAGGCTTGGGCAAAACATTTATAGCAGCGGTGATAATGTACAACTTCTACCGCTGGTATCCCCTCGGTAAGATTGTGTTTACTGCACCAACGAGGCCACTGGTTGCTCAGCAGATTGAGGCCTGCTATAATATTATAGCTATACCTCCCAGTGATACAATAGAAATGACAGGTAAAAAAACAACTTATTTTTCTGTAATTCAATTGCAGCGTTTAGGGGTGCCGTAGAAAAAGATACTAGGTGGGTTTGAAATAAAAAATGAAACTTAGAATTTACACTTACTTATTTCAGCCATAATTTGCACTGTCCACGAAAGTCTAGTATGAATAGAATTAGGTAGGGGTCACCGGGCTGAATGTCTTCTTCATAGCGCAGTTGGCTCTTAAGGGCTGGCCTGAAGGTCGATTTCTTTACGCCAAAATTATGACCCACTGGACTTCCTCGTCAAGCCAGCAGAGATGAACACAATTGCAGGTCAAAGAAGGTAGTGGCAGATAGATTCTCCAGCAGATGAGATGGTGTATTATAGGTGGATCCTGGAATGGACCAATTCCATGTCTTAGGGTCTTGCCAGCACAGAACGAAAGCCACATAGAGTCGTTATAATTCTAAGTCCAGCGACCCAATTTACAAAGACTAGCAGCGCAAAAGTAATAGAACAGCTTATAGTATTATTTGGTATTTATGAAAATTAAATTAGAACTCACCCCAGCAGGATATTTTTTTTCCTTTTTTTTATCCACAATTGATAATTTTATTACATAAATTTATTTTAAACAGTAGCTGTTATAAAATGGTGTTTTAAAATTTACTGCTCGTACACAGGAGATGCTTGCAATGGTAGGTCTTGGAGTGACAAGGCATTATGTACCCCAGAAAGTAATAGTCGTGCTATGTAATTGGTAGAGGCAGCGGTTTAGGGATACACGAGTGGTGGTTAGAACACCAAACGCAATATAAATCGGAACGTAGAGGTTCCGTACAGATTTACAATTAGTTTAAATATTTTATTTTATTTTTATTTACAATTAATAATAGTGTAGTTTATTTATAGTTAGGTATTTACGTAGGTTAGTTTAGTAGAAATTTATTATTATATTTACTTATTTATTTATCTATTAAATCTATTTTTGGTAAAGTTCTAGTACAATGTTACACAATGTAAATAAAGTTTCGAAAGCAGTTTGTTATAACAACTAGATTAATCTAAATTAATTAGTGGTTTACGTGTGTATTTAAATTATTCAGAATTTGAGTGTGTTTGACTGACTTACTTGATTGAATTGATGAAAGTGATGATGCAATTAAGAATGTTACATTTAAACTCAAATAATACTTATTCACTCTTGCCTTGAAGTTACCAAATCGTAATAATTGGGAAATACTGATGTAGGCAAAGATTTCCACTTATTGCTAT
This sequence comes from Coleophora flavipennella, assembly GCA_947284805.1. Taxonomy (NCBI): domain Eukaryota; kingdom Metazoa; phylum Arthropoda; class Insecta; order Lepidoptera; family Coleophoridae; genus Coleophora; species Coleophora flavipennella. The sequence goes on from OX369256.1 coordinate 3,880,433, forward strand.
CTGCATAAGAAATGGGGAAACATAACATAGATTTTGTAACCCTTCCCGTGGCAAGATGTCAAAAAACTAACCTCGCGAGTAGCACACGCCCATTTTTGTCGTACCCCCGCAAGTGGCAAATTGTAAATTTGTGGCATTTTTGACTAAAACAGTAAGTCAGTTCTCTTCGTCTAAATTTAGCTGTATTATGATTAGCCAATCCGCTTCTACTAAACAAGTTTGTTTTTAATTATACTCTTAAATGCATTATAGCGGAGTCGAATTACCCCGCGGAGCCTCCTGACAGTTGCTAATGGCGCACAAACCCATTAAGGGAATTCTGCCACTTAAAGGGGTTATAGGGTATTTTTTATTTGAAAATAAATTTAAAAATATTATTAACTAAATAGCATTTCCCCTAGAAACCATAAACACATATTCATTTAATGTTATAATCCAATTTCAATTTTATATTAATCAAAATCACTAAATTAATTCATCAAAGATAATGAGGTCACAGGTTTGTAACACGAACTATTTCAGAACAAAATGTTGTTTATGACAGTTTATAAAATAAATGTAGTATCATAAATGACTAGTATTCAAATCATCATAAACATCATCATATCAGCCGAAGGACGTCCACTGCTGGACATAGGCCTCACCCAAGGATTTCCACGACGACCGGTACTGCGCTACCCACATCCAGCAGCTTCCCGCGACCTTCACCAGGTCATCGGTCGACCGAGTGGGAGGTCTGCCTACGATACGTTTTCCGGTGCGCGGTCAAATACCGGATTGAAATAACGGGCTGTTTTCTGCACTCAGGTGTCTAATGCGCCCTATTTGCTTTATTTTAATACAACATAACTTTTTGCAATACCCTTGACTTGGTTGGAAAAAATCATTCAATTATAATTATGCAAACTCATACTTTAATCTCTATTTCAGGACATATGCAAGTGAACACACGTAAAGCACACTGGTCAAGTAAAAGAGTTTTCTTCGCCACCCCACAAGTCATTTACAATGACATCAAATCTGGCATCTGTCCAGCGGACAAAATTCGATGCCTAGTCATAGATGAAGCGCATAGGGCTCGAGGGAACTATGCATATTGTCAAATCATGAGTACCTTAACAGATATGGGACATAAAACATTTAGAGTACTGGCTCTCTCAGCTACCCCTGGAAGTAAGGTGGAGGATGTTGTCAATGTGAGTATACCAGTATACCAATAGGGAAGATAGATGACCGCATTAAAAATAAATTATGTCCCTTGCCATTGTTGTTGCTGAGTGTGTGTACCTGGGACAAACAGTCCAGTTAGGTAGGTCCAACTTCGAAAAAGAGATCAATCGTCGAATCCAACTCAGTTGGGCAGAATTCGGGTAGCTTTGCAATATCTTAAAATACCACAGTGTCTTAAGATCAAGGTCTTTGACCAATGTGTTGCCAGTGATGATATAGGGAACTGAGACATGGTCGCTTACTATAGGCCTCATAAGAAGGCTCAAGGTCACCCAATGGACAATGGAGCATGCTTTACTCGGAGTTTCTCTGTGTGATCGAATCAGAAACGAGGAGATCTGTAGGAGAACCTAAGTAACCAACCTAGCTCTCAGAATCCTAATATAAAATTCGAATAATCATAAAATTCTGAACATTATTAATAAATATAATAACATACAAAAAATAATAAAAATACTCCAAAAGTCACATTCTGTTTGTCAAGTTAACATACCTGTATCAGCGACATAGACTCACACACAGTCACACATAAAGTTATTTCACAAATAGGGGTACACATTGACGACACTATTGTTCTTGTGTTGTGAACATGTTTATGGCAGTTCTTTTTATTTAAGTACCTACACTACATAAGTTTGCTTTGGGTATCACCTGCCCTCATTTTAATCATTATATTCAATAGTCTTCAACTTCTGTGCAAAATAAAAACCCAAATGATTTCCTTTGTACTGTATTAATATCAGCGATGTTCACCCGTGAAAATCTGCATACCTTCGAACATAGGGGCGTTAGCAAATTTAATCTTCGGAGCAACAAAAAGAAGGACCACCTGGTAGTAGAAGCACATAGGCTTACCAAATCAGAGAGACCGGCGTACGTGATCGGCCCCGTCGTCTACAATCGTTTGCCGGAATCTATTAAGAGTGCAGCGTCTACATCTGCCTTTAAGTATAAATTAAGAAAGTGGCTCCAGGAGCAATTATTTTATAATTATGAACAATTCTTTAATAATTCTATTGAGAACGTACCTGGGAAAGAAGGGTACCTTTAATATACAATTGTAATTTTTATTATTATTACTACATATAAAGTTTTTGACGTATAACCAGTGTTATAAATAAATATTTCATTTCATTTCATACCATTATGTTAGTTCCTTAAAGCTATGAATAAAAATATATATAAAAAAAATTGCTAAACTTAAGTGGCAATGGGCGGGGCGGTTCGTAGAATAGATGGTCGTTGGGATAGTAAAGTTTTCGAGTGGCGACCGCGCACCGGAAAACGTAGCGTAGGCAAGCCTCCCACTCGCTGGACCGACGACCTGTTGAAGATCGCTTGAAGCCGCGGGATGCGGGCAGCGCAGAACCGGTCATTGTGGAAATCCTTGGCGGAGGCCTTTGTCCAGCTGTGGACATCCTTCGACTGATATGATGAATTGCCATCCCACTGAAATTTCTTAACATCTTACCCATTTTGTTTTCCATCACATCTTAAATTTTTAGTTTGTCAAAATTACAAGGTCAATGACATAAGCTGTTTTTTTTTGCATAATTTTGTATTTTAGACGTATGTGCTAACTTCCTTAAAGTATAATGGCAATAAAAAAAATCGAAAAAATTGTTTTTGGAAGGAATGATCCTTTTATTAAACAATAGGCTAAAGCATGTTAAAAACTTTGATATCACACCTTACTATGTTGTTATTTCAAACAATTTAGAACAAAATTTCGTTTTAACATAAGTCACAAAGTAAGTATTAGTTAACTATCCAACTGTAGTATGAAAAACACAAAAAATTGTGAGGAGTTGATTCAAAATAAAATTACCCCAATAGGGATGACGAATGCTAGTCATCTGAGTTACTTTTTATCATCTGTCTTATACGACATTTTGTTCTAAAAATGTTTGAAATACCTAGACGTGACGTCATAGTTTTTTTTTTTTTTGTAATTTTAGTTAAATTAAAATCGAAGATTTGTTGGAAAACAAAACGAATAAGGTTTTCCGAAGTTTAATTTTTAGTTTAAGGGCAATTTAGTAATCAAGAATTCATAATTTATTTCTGATGCTGTCGTCACCCCTATTGTAATTATTTGGTTTCAGGTTGTCAGAAACCTACATATAGCTCACCTAGAGCTGCGAACAGAGAACTGCATTGATGTAGCTCCTTACAGTCATTCAAGAAGCATAAACACTGTCATAGTGCAGCTGGGACCTGAGTTGACACAGCTTAGACAACAGTATGTTGAGGTAAGGTTTCCCTGAGGTGGCAGCAAGAACTTTACCTACAAACTCTTTGGGTGGCAGGTTAGAATATATTAACGTCTCTGGGTACTAGCTTTTTTGAGACACTCTTCATTGTTTTTCTTCATTTCTTAGATTTGAACTGGGCATTACAAATCTTCTCTGGAGTTCTTGACAGTAATTACAGTATCCTCATTTTGAGGTGGAACACCCGGTTACAGTAAGGCGTGTATAAATCTGCACCCAGTGAAAGTCGGGTCTTCACGTCCTTCATTTTATTTTCTTGTTCTTCACATTGCTCACGTGCACCAGACAATTTTCTTCAAAACGCACCACTCTTTGAAACAAAACTAGCAGAAAACAATAAAATAAAACTATGAATGCGTTCACCACATATCCCGCCAAAAAGTCGGAAAAGTTAGCCACCTGTCTTCTGCTTCTTTCCCTTTAAGGCATTAAACATTAAAGATTTTAAGATTTGGACCAGTCGTCGTGGAAACCCTTGGGGTAAGCCTTTGTCCAGCAGTGGACGTCTTTCGGCTGATATGATGATTGAACTTTAAAAACAAGCTCATACTAATATCATTAGTACCTTTGGTTGTTAACAAATGCAGTAGTTGATAAAACTTCGCATATTAATCAACTAAAGAAAAGAAAAAACAAAAATATGCAAAAAGGCGATATAAATATATGATTTATACTAACTAAAAGAATAGTTGATTATTTTGATTGTAGGTTCTTGGTGGAACATTATATCACACATATTGCTATATATCTATTTTTCTTTATAAACTGTAGCAGAAAACATTTTTTTATTAGCACAGTGAAAAAAACCATTCAGTGGCCCAATGTCTTTAATGTTTGCGTCAAAGGCGACATCACTATAGTCACTGGACACGTCCTCCCCCACTACCGCCTGAATTAATTATCATATCAACTGATGTATTTCAGCGTTTCAATGCCAGAGGTATTTTCCAGATCCATATTTAAAGAGAATGAAGAAATGACGTTATTTAGATAAACAATTCTGCACATTTATTCTATGTACCTCGCCCGAAAGTTGGATAAAAACTAAAAAGAAATGACAAATGTAGGGTGTAGGGTACTAATATATATACTGTGGTGTAAGTCTACATATTGATAATTTTGAGTACTGGAGGTCGAGGGATGGTAAATGAAACTGTTCCGCGTCGATGCTAATTTCAGACTGATTTAATTCAGGTAAAAAATCAGCTTGCACACGTATGTGAAACGTGGCGGCACTCTAAGGCTGCGCTACATTAATACCTATTATAATAATTATGTTATATATATGTTATGTTTATGCCGCTGGATGCGGGCAGCGCAGAACCGGTCGTCGTGGAGATCCTTGGGGGAGGCCTATGTCGAGCAGTGGACTTCCTTCGGCTGATATGATGATAATAATTATGTACGTATCTATGCAGTAGCCCGTACAACAAATGCTCTGCTTATATGCCGGAGGGTAAACAACGACCGCACTTAATATCACGCCACTCTGACGTCACACACATCACCTCTTTCTCAACTGCTTCTATACATATTTAGCTCCTAAAAATTATAATTTATTTAAATAAAATAATTAACTAATTAACAAATAATTTTAACATTCAATAAAAAAACATTTAAAATAACTACGCAAAATACCTTAACTTCCCGTTTCTTGCTTATTGATTAACCATTTATGACAATTAATCCTAAACTTACTGAAAATGTATAAATAAAATAAATTATAATTTATCAAGCAGCAAATTCGTAAAATATCAAAATCACTTATTATTATTTCTATATAATTACGGTACTTCCGCTTACTACTTTAACTGTGGGAAACTGTAGATACAAAATTATATGAGATTTTTGCGCGTAAAATTGGCTTTATTAGTAACGAAACTCAAATTATTAGTCTCTTAAATTTAGTCTTATTGCGATATTAATAATCATTAAGTTTTGTTTACAAACAGAAATTACCTTAATATAACTCCAAAAAAGCATATAAAAATTATATCTGCGCCCATATGTACGTCCCCACCCAGAGGCTCGAGCCCACCCTTAATTAGGCCGATCGGGCCTTAATCGACCACGCGGGCCCAGTGATGGGTGGTCGACTTCACATACAATCTTTGTGTTTTCCTCACGAATGTTTTCCTTCACAGTAAGGCAGTTTATCCACTACCGCCGTCACCGAGCCGTTACCGACAACATGATTATTTCGGACGGAGTTCAAGATAACGTGACGGCGATCGGGTGTCCACAGCGGCCTAAGAGCGTCGGGCAAACGTACATATGAAATCGTTATTCGAAACACATTGGTACGTGGCAAGATTCGAACCACGACCTCCCGGACAGGATTTAGTGTCCCTAGCCATTACGCAACCGACGCTCACTGAATTAATTGAATTGTATGAATTGTCCCCAACGTTGATTAGAGTAATTGGGGCTCGATCTTCCCCGTCTCGCCCCTTACCACCCTCACGATTGCCCTGTTTGACGACTGTGTGTAGACATCTGTAATCTAATAAATATTATTTTGTACTAATAAACAATATTTTATTAAGAGCGTCGGTGGCGTAACGGCTAGGGCCGCCGGCTCTTGTCCGGGAGGTCGTGGTTCGAATCCCGCCATATACCAATGTGATTTCGAATTTCGATTTGTACGTTGTACGTGTACGTTTGTACGTTGTACGTTTATCCTACGCTCTTACGGTGAAGGAAAACATAGTGAGGAAACCTGCACACGCCTGCGAAGAAACTCGCAGGTTGTGTGTGAAGTCGACCAACCCGCACTGGGCCCGCGTGGTCGACTAAGGCCCGTTCGCCCTAATTTAGGGCAGGCTCGAGCCCCTCGATGAGGACGTATATGAGCTGATATGAAACAATATTTTCATGCTAATAATACTAAAGTAGCTAAATAAGTGATTCTAAAAATATTATAAGACCTTTTATACTTACCTTATTTAAAAGCAAATAAAGAATCTTTTCCAATCTTTTTGTAGATTATGGACGGCTACGCAAGGAGACTAAAACAGCTAAACATCCTTCCCCACAACCTGGGGAACTTGTCCAAAGGCCGCGTTGTGATGCTGTACAAGGAGTTCCAATCAAGGGAGAGAGGGGCAAGGTACTGTTTTCTGGCAAAAGTGTTTACCACGTATGTTTATAATTTTGAACAAAAAAAAAACGACTTCAAACAGGAAACTAAGGTGTCCCTCGATTTCTCTGGGATGCCATCATCAGATCCTGGTTTCCTTATCATATCCCTTGGGATATCTCCTTTCCAACAAAAAAAAAATCATCAAAATCGGTTCATAAACGACGAAGTTATCCGCCAACAAACTTAAATATATACGGTCGAATTGAGAAACGTCCTCCTTTTTTTGAAGTCGGTTAAAAAAACATGATGCACACAATATGGTGAATTAAACAGAAAGTGTTCAGTTCTCAAGCAATTGTTATTTCCGAACTCAACTCTCTCTTAATTTCTTAAACTTGTTAAATCTTGTTTAATCTAACTTTAGTATAGTAGTAAATATGTAAATTGTCGCTTTCGCGCTTGACCGATAGCCACGGGCACAGAGTTTTTATAGTATCTCTATTAGATGGTGGTAGCTAGTCAGACGGACTTTCAGAATGCCCTACTCCTAGCACAAACCAAACCGAGTTTTAGTTTTAGTTAGACCTCACCGGGAATCGAACTTGCGACCTCCCGATATGTAGCGAATTGAGCCATTACGCCACGGAGACTGTTTAGAATAGTCTAATTACAATAGTGTAATTCATACAGGTTGTAACAAAACTGGTGTATGGACCGTTAACCGAGGCGTCTACAAATTGATCTAAAAATGGAGGGTGGACTGAGTCGGAGACAATTCCGCTTAATTTTGGAGATTCGCGAATTACATGCCGCAAATTAATGTATATTAAAATAAAAAAATAAAAGTTTAAAAAACTTAAAAACCGACTTCAAAGTGAATTTCACTAAAAAGTATGAAATAATATTATTAAACACGACATTAACCAACAATAACGAAATCAAATATGGTTACGAATTAAATTAGGGGCCTAAATTTATTTTTGAGGTGGGTATCAGCATACAGCTACTTACGTATCAAATGTTTTAGATTCGATGGCATTGCTGACACCGACCTCAAAAAAAAATTTAGGTCCCTAATTTAATTCCTACCCGCCTTAGATTTCGTTATTGTTGGTTAATGTCGTGTATCTAAGTATAATAATATTATTTCATACTTTTTAGTGAAATTCATTTTGAAGTCGGTTTTAAGTTTTTTAATAGATGTGTTTGACAGATGATAAAAAGTAACTCAGATGACTAGCAGTCATTATCCCTATTTTCGTAATGTGCCTTTTTTTAAATGACTTTCCCTAAAGAAGTTCATCAAAATTTCGTCATAATTGAGCTCTGTACAGAGATATGCTATAATATGTAAGGGGGCGTCCCCTTATATATCATAGCATATCTCTGTACATAGCTCAATTTTATCTACGTAACTCAATTTATCTATATTTATCTACGTAGATAGGTTACATGCGTCCTGAAAGTGAAACAAATAATTAGGAGTTAATTAAAAACCCGACTACATAAAAAGTTAACCCCTTTTTTGGCCATACGGGTAAAAATGTATCCTATGTCACTCGCGGAATTAAGACAAATCTAACGACACCTCCCACTCCAAAATACATCGAGCACGCTTACGCTACAGAGCAGTTCAAAGAAATAATTAACCTCTTTTTTGGCTAGTCGGGTAAAAATGTTAACGACATCTCGCACTCAAAAATCCATCAAGCCGTTTAGGCTATAGGGCGTGCCAAAGAAATATACAAACATTATTTATTTATATTTTATTATTATTTGTGTAGAGACTTTTTGAATTTTGACTCTCAAACACAATGTAATTTGTTCCTGAAATAAATTAAATGAAAAACATACATACATACACTCGAAAAACATAACCCTCCTTGTGGCGCAGTCGGGTAAAAAGAACCCAATTGGTATCTCTTTTCTCAGTAGCGTTCGTTGCTACGGAAGCGAAGTAGGTACAGTCGAGTTCATTAATATATTGGCAGGGCCAATGGTTCAAAACATTGTAAGCGTCGAAATGAATATAAAGTTCTATACAAACAATTAATGAACCGTTTAGATGATAACATTTTATTGATATCTACATATGTTTGTATAGAACTTTATATTCATTTCGACGCTTACAATGTTTTGAACCATTGGCCCTGCCAATATATTAATGAACTCGACTGTACCTATAATATTGTGCGTGTAAATGGGTTAGATTTTCTAATGTTGTTTGTTAGTGCATAACCCATCTATGGTAACTGGTTAATCAACTGTTAGATCTATGTTCGATTGTTATGGGACGCCAATTTTGTAACACCATTGTGATGTTTTCACAGACATCCCCAACACAATTACATAATGAAGGACTTCACTGTCCTTATCGCCCTATACCACGGATTGGAGCTCCTCGTGAAGCACGGCTCCCGAGTGTTCCTAAACTTCTTTGATGATCACCCGGAGAAGACCTGGATAGAGTCTGATGACAACCTAACAGGGCTGTTGGAGAAACTGCGGGACGACTTGGGAGTGAACCCTTTGGGGCTGGATAGGAGTATACTACCCGATGGGACATTGCCTGAGGTATGTACTTTATTACTTACTAGCTTTTGCCCGCGGCTTCTCCCGCATGGATATCGTTTTATGACTATTCGAGGAATGAAGATTATCCTAGTTCTCCGGAAACTATGCATTTTTTAGGTCTTAAAACTAGGTATTCTATGTTGTACTCCGCACCTTACTTTACCTTTAAGTTAAATTCCAGCGAAATTGATTTAGTAGTTTTAACGTTAAAGAATAACAGAAGGTGTCCTGCGAGATTTTTTTTGTTTGCTTCGTGACTTTTGAACGCGTGGAGAGGAGAGCGCGTGGGTAGTGTCAATCGGTAGCTTAGTTCTTGAAATTTTAGTCGCCTTGGATCAATTCACGATTCACGGCTGAACAGCGTTGTTTTGCTGTATTCTAGGAAAATAAAAATACCAAAAACGATCTTGCGTTCAAAATACAATCAATTTAAACCTTATTATACACTAAGTGTGTGTTAATTCTAATCTACTATATAAAAATGAATCGCAAAATGTGTTGGTAAGCGCATAACTCGAGAACGGCTGGACCGATTTCGCTAATTCTTTTTTTGTCGAGTTCGTTATTGTTAGGAGAAGGCTCTTATGTAGGGTAGGGTAGTGTAGGGTAGGGTAGGGCAGGGTAGTGTAGGGTAGGGTAGTGTAGGGTAGGGTAGGGTAGTGTAGTGTATGTAGGGTAGGGTAGTGTAGTGTATGTAGGGTAGGGTAGTGTAGTGTAGGGTAGTGTAGAGTAGTGTAGGGTAGGGTAGTGTAGTGTAGGGTAGAGTAGTGTAGGGTAGGGTAGTGTAGTGTAGGGTACTGTAGTGTAGGGTAGTGTAGTGTAGTGTATGTAGGGTAGGGTAGTGTAGTGTAGGGTAGTGTAGTGTAGTGTAGGGTAGAGTAGTGTAGGGTAGGGTAGTGTAGTGTAGGGTAGTGTAGTGTAGTGTAGTGTAGGGTAGTGTAGTGTAGTGTAGTGTAGGGTAGGGTAGGGCAGTTTACTGTAATGTAAGGCGGTACGTAGTTCGCCGGAACAGCTAGTCTAATAAATACTTTGCTTAGTGTATAGCTACAAAAAATCACAAATTACTTGTATTTTATTAAAAATATTTTTTTAAATATTTTTTAAGAAATTAAATTATTATTATTATATTTTTTTTAATATCTTATATGTTATTTTAATGACCGATGTTTAATGTATCTGTGTACTGTGGCACTAGAGTTCATTTAAATAGTACATTCCCTTCAAGTGTTGTCCCTTCGTGTGTAATTGTTATAATTCAGTATAAATTGTACAGTGTTCAACAGTTGCCATTGCACTGTTGCCGCCCAGGTCCTACACGTACTGCTCAGACCGAAGAAAGTGTACAACGCAATAATTGACTCTCGGTATACGTAAAACTTTTTTTGCACCTAGCAATAGGTGAATCCGTGATTGAGCTTCCGGGAGGGAGGCGATGAATCCTCAAACATACCCGTACAGCCGTCTGTACGGGTTATGTGGGACTCACAGATATCTGTGCCTACCCACTAAACGCCGCCTGCTGTTGGCTTTAGCCTGTGGGGCCTTGAAGCCTTTATCGGCGGCGACCCCACCCTGGGGAAGGGAGTCGCGCAGCGGTGCTCCTGATGGGAGTTACCGCTTAGTGGGTTGCATTTGTTGTGCTAGCGAAGGGGGGTTGTGTTATCTAGATTAGGCACTTCAGGTCGGCTGAAACGTAAAACTTACACATCGAAAGTTACTCTCTATCCCAAGTACCTATTATATTTAAACCCAGTTCCCGTTCACAGATACCAAACAACCTCTGCTTCGGCCACCCAAAGTTCTACAAGCTGAAAGAGATCATGCTCGAGCACTTCAACAAAGCAAAGCAACATGGGCAAGACACCCGCGCCATAGTGTTCTGCGAGTACCGCGAGAGCGTGCACCTGGTGCACTGCTTGCTGCTGCAGTGCCGCCCGCTCATCACTGCGCAGATGTTTGTGGGTCAGGGCGCTTCCGGTGAGTCCTATTGGCAGGGTTCGATGTAGTGATTGTCATTGATAATTATCTTGATTAACGATAATTATAACGTTGATAATCATAAAATTTATTGCAAAAACAAAACAGTGATAGCCTCTCCCTACTCGTATGTCCTGCCATGATTTTACGTTTGGTGATTAAATCGAAATGCGACAAACCTTTAATTCAGAAAACGTCACAAAAAAAATCGTTAGTTAATAACCGTGATTATACTTACACTTAAACAATTAAAAGTTATTTAGTTACTAGCTTTTGCCAAGTTTTGTTTCTATGACTGTCCTCGAGGGTACGCAGTGCGCAAGCCATAAGCAGCTCGCGAGCGTGGAAAAAAGTGGCCTATACGTATACGTTAATCCAGGTCCTTATCTGTCTACCTACCAAATTTCAGCCAAATACGCTCAGTACTTTTTGCCTGAAAGTAACAGACATCCATACATACCTCCACATATACAAACTTTCACATTTATAAATATTATTAGGATTTTTCTACATAATATATTCAAACGCACAAAAATTTTAAATACAAAATAATAAATAACAATAATGTATTTTTTTTATTTTTATTTTTTTTTGATCCTTGGGGGAGGCCTATGTCCAGCAGTGGACTTCCTTCGGCTGATATGATGATGATGATTTTTTATTTTTAGTAAAAAAACTGATTGTCTGTAAAGTCTATTTACTGACGATAATTTTACGTGATAACGTGTCACAAGCCGAACGCTTGGGCCGATCGTGCCTCTCAATCGTTTGTTCCGCGCTCTCGCCAGCATGCTCAGCTCAGGCGGGACGTGAAACTTTTTCGTGAGTGCAGCCGGCGTTCATCGATTTATAAGACGTTATCACGTCAGAAAATAAAGAGCCAAAAATAAGAATCAACGCCGATATAATTATAAATTCGGATAATTGTCATGATAATTATCACAGAAAATATTTATCTTGATAATTTCGAACCCTGCCTATTGGTAGTGGGCTTCCATTTCCACATTTAGACTCTTTTTAACCGACATCCAAAAAGAAGAGGTTCTCAATTCGACTGTGTTTTTTTTTGTGTTTGTTCCCCGAATCTTCGCAGATTGTAAACTGACTTTCATGAATCTTTTTTTATTCGATAGGGTATGTTGCCTAGTTGGTCCCATATAAATTTTATCAAAATCGGTGTAGTACTTATTTATAAAATTATCAAAAACCAAAAAATAATGTTGCAAAGTATGTGCAAAATTGTACTAACGTGTTCGGCGTTTCCAATTAATCGATTCTTTATACGTGCAGGTATGGTTGGCTAAGTACAGTTAATCCAGCTCCTTCCAGAAGCACTACATAATCTTCTCGGGCCAAACCCATGTCATGTAATAATGAATACGGGAGAAGGGTCTGGGTGTATACCCTGCCCAATGCCTTAAACAAACTACCTAAAGATTGGGTCATGAATCATATTCATGACAAAAACCCTAAACAAATCATACTAATATTATAAAGGCGAAAGTTTGTGAGTGTGTGTATGTTTGTTACTTCTTCACGCCAAAACTACTGAACGGATCTGGCTAAAATTTGGTAAGTAGAGAGATTAGGACCTGGATTAACACGTAGGCTACTCTTTTTCACGTGCGGCTCGCGCACTGCGCACCCTCGAAAAGTCAAACAAACGATGTCCACGCGGGTGAAGCCGCGGGAAACAGCTAGTTAAAAATAGTCTGAAGAAATTACTTTTGCATGGTTCGGAAGATGGCGGGCAGCATCCTAACAGGCTATAAATGTTATTTTAGTGCTTACGTTAACCCCTCAGACACACATAATCTTAATACTATATTTAGCGTTCTGATGTTGATATGTAACTCTAAAAAAATAGATTTAATTATTATTTTTATAACGATTGGTGTGTTCGGTCAGACGAGTGCATTCCAAGATCACATAACTGTTTCTTGTCTCAAGATAACCTCTGCAACGCGAACTGATGCTTATTCAGGGTAGGTTCCCAGGACAGTACCTGCAACAATTCCAAGATCGCGTCGGTTGAGAACTTGTGGTCCGAATACAATTGTATGCTTAATAAAATAAGCCAGTATAATGGAAGGAAAAAAACCTTACGAGTTACGTTTTACGAAGTATTTTTTCCCATTTTAAAGAAAAACGGTACCAGCGAGAAATCTGTCAATAGACAAATTAGTCTACATTAAATATTAAACAAGAACATAAAATTCATGTAAATACGATGAATAGTTTTTTATAATAGGACTGTCGACATTATATTTCGTTTTTGTACAATATACAAAAGGGTAATGATACGTTAGTACTAATATATATATCGGTGAAGGAAAACATCGTGAGCAAACCTGCACACGCCTGCGAAGAAACTCGCAGGTTGTGTGTGAAGTCGACCAACCCGCACTGGGCCCGCGTCATAGTAATATATATACTGTGCCTGCGTGGTCGACTAAGGCCTGATCGCCCTAATTCAGGGTAGGCTCGAGCCCCTCGGTGGGGACGTATATGAGCTGACATGATGATATATATATATATATATATATAAAAAAGCGTCGGTGGCTCAACCGGTAACGACTCGGTCCATCTAACCAGAGGTACCGGGTTCAAATCTGGACGGCCAATGTACCAATGAGTTTTTCAAAAACTTACGTACATACTTACCGATTGCTTAAACGGTGAAGGAAAACATCGTGAGGAAACCTGCACACGCCTACGAAGAAACTCGAAGGTTGTGTGTGATGTCGACTAACCCGCACTGGGCCAGCGTGGTCGACTAAGGCCTAATCGCCCTGATTCAGGGTAGGCCCGAGCCCCTCGGTGGGGACGTATATGAGCTGTTATAATAATAATATATATATATATATATATATATATATATATATATATACTTTGGTAATGATAAGAACCACGAAAGCTTTGATAAGACAAAATAGAAACACATTAAGCCTCATATATTTACATATAATATACAACCTAGTGGCGATTACGGCAAAACCCCCCAATTCAGGGGAAGCCTGAGCCTCTGTCCAGCAGTGGACATATTTTGGCTGATGTGATGATTTTCACTATCGCCAAAGCAAGCTGATTAGCATACGACCTAGTTGATTGTCGTACGGGCATTACTTTCCGAGCTACAGCTCTGTGTTTTAAAGATGCTCCGGCGCGTACTTTACTTTCTCTGTCACTCTATACAGGTGTAACAAAAGTTATACGACTCTCGTTAGTTTAAGCGTCTAATTGCCATAGTTAATTACTTTTCTTAAGAAACTAATAGTGAGTTAGCAAAATAACTTCGGTTTATATGGAGTTCAAAAAGGAGGAGCTTCTCAATTCGGTTTTTTTTTAAGTTTGTTACCTCAGAACTCCGTTATTTTTAGACCGATTTGGAAAATTATTTTTTTATTTGAAAGAATATACTTATACTTGGTCTCATAGAAATTTCATCAAAATCGGTTAAGTACTTTTTTTGAAATTAAGAAATCTCTAAAATATGTCGCAAGGTTGTTGCGATTTAAATCAGTTTTTTAACGTGTTTAGCGTTCCCAATATTACTTAGACAACACTTTTTGATACGAAATATTTTACTTTTTATGCTCACCCGCAGGCAAAGAAGGCAAGCCGGTAGTATCACAGAAGCAGCAGTTGCGAGTGATGCGTAACTTTAGAGAAGGCGTGTGCAACACCCTTGTTGCTACCTGTGTGGCTGAGGAAGGACTGGATGTTGGCTCTGTAGACCTGATACTCTGCTTCGATATATCTACTCGCTCGCCGATACGGCTGGTTCAGAGGTAAGTCAAAGTTATCTAAAATAATAGGTTAAAAATGTATAGAGTCTAGGCTTGGACATTTAATTACGTTTTCTTGTACAAACTTGTCTGCCATATTAAATAATGGCAATAAGGCAACCCTGTAGGTTTTGGTACTTCTTGATGAGTACTATCGAATGTACTAAGTACCTACTTGCTACTCGATTAGGTAATTTACACCCAAAAAAATGATACATTTTTTGCTTACTGTACGAAAAGCTCCAGGTTACGCCCAGGCAACCCTGTACTTTAAGACTTACTTTTTTAATATGCAACACCCTAGATATGTAGCATCTTGCTACTCGATGAGGTAGGGTTGCATACAGGCCGCTCTTTAATTTTTAGCCACCCTAAAATTAGGCTGACTCACGAAAGTGCCAGGTTTGGGCGAGGCAACCCTGTAGATTTTGGCACTTCTTGATAAGTACTATCGAATGTACTAGGTACCTACTTGCTACTCGATGAGGTAATTTCAACCCAATAAAATGACTTTTTTTTTGCTTACTGTACAAAAAGCTCCAGGTTACGCCCAGGCAACCCTGTACTTTAAAACTTACCTTTTTAATATGCAACACCCTAGATAGGTCGCATCTTGCTACTCGATGAGGTAGGGTTGCATACGGCCCGCTCTTAGACTATTAAATAGCTGTTTAGCTGGCAGAGGGGCGGACACTTGACTCGAACAAAAATTTGCACTTTAAAGCTTAATATTTACAAACCGATCCCTGAATCGAAAAATGGTTTTAAATTAATATATAATAATAATAATAAAAAGCCGGGAACCTTAATTAATATATAATAATAATAATAATAAACCTTTATTCTTTCAGACAATTTCAGTCATTTTTGTTAGTACACACAAATTTAATAAACTATGTTAGTAATTAATAAATAAAAAAAAACCTAATTATCATTTATTGATAAGTATATTGACCCAATGCTTACATTGGGACAATCATACTTGTTGGAAAACACTTTCAGGACGCCGCTGTTGCTGTTTCTCACTCTTGATAGTAGCGACGCTATTTTTTTGCGTATTATAGCATGAAAGCCGTCTGTTCGAGTCTCAGCAAACATAGCAGACGCACTGCAAAAACGAGACAACCTCAGCAGCGTCCTGAATATGTTATTGTATTGGACCCGCAGGGCATTAAGCGATTTCTGAGAGTAGCTAGTCCATAGGCTGCTCGTGTAAAAAGATTGACAGTATTATTTGAAAAGTGTAACTTTTAAAGATTCCGAGTAACGAGCAAACCTTCTGGCCAGCATATTGCCTCGTACCGCCAATGCTCTGCGTTCCCTTTCTATGTCTGTGTCGTCTTTTTGATCGGGTTATAAAATGTCCCAGATATTTAAAACAACCTACTATTTTCAGAGCCACCTTGTTTAGAGTTATAGGTGGAACAGAAAAAGGACTTTTATTACCGGCTTTAAAAATAAGAAACTCACTTTTTTACATTGTAAGTTAAGCCATGAGTATTGGCGTAGGACTCACACACCCCAAGCATTTTTCTGAGTGCACTGACTGACGGACTCAGCAGCACCATATCATCGGCATAGCTAATATTATTCATGCATACTCCATCTACTTATTTAATAATTAATGATATGTCCCACTATTTTCAATTTTTCTCAGATGTCCTTAAATAGCTGTTTTGCTGGCAGAGGGGCGGATCCTTAACTCGAACAAAAATTAGTACTTTAAAGCTTAATATTTCACAAACCGATCCCTGAATCGAAAAATGGTTTTAAATTAATGATATGTCCCACTATTTTCAATTATTCTCAGATGTCCTTAAATAGCTGTTTTGCTGGTAGAGGGGCGGACACTTGACTCAAACAAAAATTAGCTCTTTAAAGCTTAATATTTCACAAACCGATCCCTGAATCGAATAATGGTTTTAAATTAATGATATGTCCCACTATTTTCAATTATTCTCAGATGTCCTTAAATAGCTGTTTTGCTGGTAGAGGGGCGGACACTTGACTCAAACAAAAATTAGCTCTTTAAAGCATAATATTTCACAAACCGATCCCTGAATCGAAAAATGGTTTTAAATTAATGATATGTCCCACTATTTTCAATTTTTCTCAGATTTCCTTAAATAGCTGTTTAGCTGGCAGAGGGGCGGACACTTGACTCAAACAAAAATTAGCACTTTAAAGCTTAATATTTCACAAACCGATCCCAGAATCGAAAAATGGTTTTAAATTAATGATATGTCCCACTATTTTCAATTTTTCTCAGATTTCTTTAAATACCTGTTTTGCTGGCAGAGGGGCGGACCCTTGACTCGAACAAAAATTAGTACTTTAAAGCTTAATATTTCACAAACCGATCCCAGAATCGAAAAATGGTTTTAAATTAATGATATGTCCCACTATTTTATTTTTTTCTCAGATTTCTTTAAATACCTGTTTTGCTGGCAGAGGGGCGGACCCTTGACTCGAACAAAAATTAGCACTTTAAAGCTAAATATTTCACAAACCGATCCCTGAATCGAAAACTGGTTTTAAATTAATGATATGTCCCACTATTTTCAATTTTCCTCAGTATTCCTTAAATAGCTGTTTTACTGGCAGAGGGGCGGACCCTTGACTCGATCAAAAATTAGCTTAATATTTCACAAACCGATCCCTGAATCGAAAAATGGTTTTAAATTAAAGATATGTCCCACTATTTTATTTTTTTCTCAGATTTCTTTAAATACCTGTTTTGCTGGCAGAGGGGCGGACACTTGACTCGAACAAAAATTAGTAGTTTAAAGCTTAATATTTCACAAACCGATCCCAGAATCGAAAAATGGTTTTAAATTAATGATATGTCCCACTATTTTCAATTTTTCTCACATTTCCTTAAATAGCTGTTTTGCTGGCAGAGGGGCGGACCCCTTGACTCGAACAGAAATTAGCACTTTAAAGCTTAATATTTCACAAACCGATCCCTGAATCGAAAAATGGTTTTAAATTAATGATATGTCCCACTATTTTCAATTTTTCTCAGTATTCCTTAAATAGCTGTATTACTGGCAGAGGGGCGGACCCTTGACTCGATCAAAAATTAGCTTAATATTTCACAAACCGATCCCCGAATCGAAAACTAGTTTTAAATTAATGATGTGTCCCACTATTTTCAATTTTTCTCAGATTTCCTTAAATAGCTGTTTTGCTGTTAGAGGGGCGGACACTTGACTCAAACAAAAATTCGCTCTTTAAAGCATAATATTTCATTAACCGATCCTTGAATCGAAAAATGGTTCTAGGTAACTTTGAAAGACCTATTCAACGATACCCCACTCGATAGAGTACGTCAACAAAAAAAAAACCCCTCTACATGTAGGCGAGGTCTGTTATTTGCATGAACGGTTTTGCTAATAGCTGTCCCGTATTTATTCTTTGTCAGGACACAACTCGGTTAGTAGTTAGCCTATAAATAAAGTAGGTATAGCAATAGCAAAGAATACATTTTTTAAAAAAATAACGTAGTATTTTTTTTTCTTTCATTCATGTAGATGTGGCCGAACTGGACGGGAAAGAGGTGGGAAAGTGTATATTCTAGTCACTGAAGGCAGAGAACACCAGGTGAGTATATAAATAGTCATAACATATAAGCAATGATAGGAATAGGTAGAGTTTTTTCATGTACTTTTGCAACTTTGGCACAACATGGATAAGCTTAATTTTATCTTGTATCCAGTTTTCATTTAGAAGCAATTAAATCAAGACTCAAAAAAATGCTAATCCGTGCGTGCAAGGTTTTATTGAGAAATACTTGCACAAATATATTTTCCCATTTGTTTATTTACTAATTCTTATTGTATAATTATTGGTGTAATATGTTTTAAATAAGTAATTTATGCATTTATAAACAATAAAAAGATGATTCCAAAAAAGTTTTTATTTCACTTTGTAAGACCCTCAAATCCGGAAACCCGGAGAAGTTTATATATCCATACTATTGACAACGTTATGACATAATTGCTGGAAAAAACTCTACCTATTCCGATCTATACACATAAGCTCATATACATCCCCACCGAGGGGCTCGTGCCTACCCTGAATTAGGGCGATCGGGCCTTAGTCGACTACGCGGGCCCAGTGCGGGTTGGTCGACTTCACACACAACCTTCGAGTTTCTTTGCAGGTGTGTGCAGGTTTCCTCACGATGTTTTTAATAGTATTTTACTTCAAAACAACCCTCCAAAAACTAAAATTTTACAAAACAATTTTTGCCAAATGCTTAATTAACTCATCGTCTGTCGTGAATTCAGACACAATTTAAATAAACCGGCCACGTGCGTGTCAGACAATGTATAGTGTAGGGTTCTGCAGTCATTAATTCATGATTATTTTTGTCTTACGATACTCGAAATATTTTTACTGCGAACCAGCTTTTTCCCGCGGCTTCGCACGCGTGGGCATCGTTTTTATGACTGTCTTTGAGGGTGAGTTGCGACGCCGACGACGTGCGCGAGCCTGGAAATGAAATTTCCCTAGATCCGTCGGGAACTGTCTTGGGCTATGCTTATCCGTAATCTACATAATTTCCCATACCCTTAAACATCTCTCTCCAAAAAAAATACAAGAATGCGTTGCTCCGTTGCAATGTTAAAGAAATCAACCAAAAAAAAATGTTTTTTTTTCAGTTCCCTCAGGAACTGCATCGGTCTATGCTATTTTCACGGGATAAAAGTAGCTTATGTCCTTCCCCATGACACAGGCTACCCCCATACCAAATTTTGTCAAGATTGATTGAGGTATTGAAACGTAAAAAGGTAACAAACAAAAAAACACATTTTCACATTTATAATATTATACTAGCCGTCCGCCCGCGGCTACGCCCGCGTTGTTTTCCCGTGGGAATAAGACTTTTCCCGGGGTAAAAAGTAGCCTATGTCCTATTCCAGGACCTAACCTATATGTGTGCCAAGTTTCATCCCGATCCGTTCAATGGTTGAAGCGTGAAAGAGTAACAAACATCATACCTACATCCATACATACAAACTTTCACATTTATAATATGCACTAGCTTTTGACCGCGGCTTCGCCCACGTGGATATCGTTTTTATGACTTTCTTAGAGGGTACGCGGTGCGCGAGCCGCAAGCGGCTCGCTAGCGTGGACATCAATTTTCTCCAGATCCCTCGGGAAGTATGTCGCAGGATATGCTTATTAGTAAATCATGTCATTTCCCACCCCCTCAACCATATCTGTGTAAAAAAATCACTCGAACCATTGTTCCGTTGCGATGTTAAAGAAATTAACCAAAAAAGAGTATATAATAAATTCCCTTGGGAACTGCGTCGGGCTATGCTATTTTCACGGGATTAAAAGTAGCCTATGTCCTTCCTCGTGACACAGGCTACTTGCATTTCAAATTTCATTAAGATTGGTCAAGGCGTTGAAGCGCGAAAAGGTAACAAACAAACACATTTTCACATTTATAATATTTGTAAGGATTAGTAAGGATTCCTACTAATACCCACTTACATCTTACATCTTAGGCTTTTAGGTCAAACCGTTTAGAAATCCTTACTAATATTATAAACGAGAAAGTTTGTATGTATGGCTGCTTGTTACTCTTTCACGCCACAACAGATAAACAGATCTGGATGAAATTTGGTAGGTAGACAGATTAGGACCTGGAATAGACTACTTTTCTTTACGCCACCCTCGAACACAGTCATAGAAACTATATGTTCACGCGAGCGAAGCCGCTGGCAAAAGCTAGTACAAATATATACATATCGTCACTGGAAAGGAAAAACTTCTAAAGCGCCATTTTGACCAAAATGAGTTATATACATGGTTCGATAGCATTTTTTTTTCTGCGTCGATCTGTGTAAGTTTCGAAGCAATCAGAGCACTTTTTTGGCGCTTTAGTACATCGAAAATTCGTGAATTTTCTCTTATCTTCGCCCTCTATGCGACTAAAGCGCCCCTTTTTTAGTGTTTTTCAAACATATGTCACTTAAGATATTTTTTCCATCCACGTTCTTTAATTTCCAGGATATAAGCATATTTTCGTTGACTCACATTTTAATAAAATTGTCTTTTTAGCACATTTTTACTTAAATTTTAGTGACTATCGATCTGTTAGCAATTATTGATTACTGTTGTTTAGGCCCTGTTTGGCGCTTTAGAAAAAGTAAACGACCAAGATTTGAGTACCTGTGGCACTCAAGCAATTTTTCGATAGCCGATTGATATTACTTCATTACATTAGCAAAAATATTTTTGTCTTCATCACTTATTCGGTATGTATAAGAAAAAAATTGCTATATTTATTAAGTTGAGAAGTATTTTAGCTTTTGTGTTCTATCCTCGAAGACAAACTATTGCAAGTAAGCCACGCACACATATTATGGATGTCACAGTCTAAACCTAATCGAATTTGTCGATTCTTTCGTTGAGTCATTCGCCACGTCAATCGTTGTAAACGTCATCATTCATCAGTTTGCGCGAGTGATTCACGAAGTAAATGTCGTTGGTTATTGAAAAAGAGTATTTTTTTTATTTCTTATTTTTTTGTGATCTGTGTTTTGGATACAAAAAGGCAGGTTTAACAACCCTCCAGTATTATTTTATTACTAACTAGCTGTCCCGGTGAACTTCCTTCCACCTTACACTGCACTACACTACCCTACCCTGCCCTACCCCATCCTACACTACCCTACTCTACCCTACCCTACACTACACTACCCCACACTACCCTACCCTACCCTACCCTGCCCTACCCCATCCTACACTACCCTACTCTACCCTACACTACACTACCCCACCTTACCTTACCCTACCCTAACCTACATAAGAACCTTCTGACAATAACGAACTCAACAAAAAATAATTAGCGAAATCGGTCCAGCCGTTCTTGAGTTGTAAATGGTGTCACTAACACGACTTTATTTTACATATACAGATGAAATAAATACTATGCAACTATCTTTGGAAATATTGTATTTTAAAAATATATTTGATTCATTCGGCGAAATAGTATAAAAATGAGGCGTTGAAGCCTAAACACGCTTCTCAAGCAAACCAACTTGGATTAAATCATAAACCGAATCAGTTTTCACAGTTTTTTTTACAGGTCGGGCTGTTTACACCATTTATAACTCAAGAGCGGCTCGACCGATTTTCATAATTTTTGTTTTGTTGGATTTGTCTTAACCATGGATAGCAGAATGACTATTAAAACATCGACTTTATTATTATTTTTTTTAACTAAAAATTTACGTGTGTTTGGCTGCACCTGACCTGATAGTAAGTGCCGATGCAGCCTAGGATGTAACACGCAAGCTCAAATAGTGCCTATTTACTTTGCAAGTTTCCACTTTCCAGTGTAGGAATAAAAGATAAGGAAATTAACGTTCCCCAACATTACCCATACATGTGTAGTGTAGATTGTAGTGTAGTGTTGTATAGAGTGTAGTATAGTGTAGTGTAGTGTTGTGTAGTGGAGTGTTGTGTAGTGGAGTGTAGTGCAGTGTAGTGTAGAGAAGTACAGTAAAGTGAAGAGTTTGTGAGGCGGTACGAAGTTCGCCAGGACAGCTAGTTTTAAATAAAGGATTAGATTGTACAATACAATTCATATTTCATTAAATACCTAACGAACGTAATAGTTACTCGTAGGTACCTATTATGTATTTGATGATTTACATTGCTGTTTAAAGATTAGAAAACTATAAACAATTTAATACACATCTTTTGTTTTAAGTCTTCATGAAAAGCAAACGCAATGCAATTATGCAATAACTAAGGATTACATTAATAAGCGATCTAACACGAACCGCTGAGTTACATTGCAGAGTTCTACAGAACACATTCAGGTAGACAGTAGTAAACCAGTCAGGCTGCTGCAGCTCAGCTCCTACCTCCTGCTATGTACACCAGCGCTACTCACGGGATGACGACTATGTACACCCGAGCTGCTGAGTTCCAACCTCCTGCAATGTAAACCTGCGCCACTCACGGGACATCGACCTAGCTGGCTGTGGCTCCTGAGCTCCTAACTCCTGCTATGAAAACTGGCACCGCTCATGAGATAATAACTTGGCAAATTTCGGCTCCTGGGCTTATAAAAGAAACTTCTCAAGGTCAATGTTTATCTCGAGAAGAAGAGATTGAAATTTGTTAACAGCAAATAAAGGCCGAGGAAGAAGCAATTATTAGCAACAACCCTGTTAATAAAATTAAAATCGTGATTGAAGAAGAACAACTTAAAAAGAAGTCGACACCAACTTTGAGAAAATTGAGAATCAATATAAAAAAAATCTTGAAAGAAGTAAACAAACACCTAACAAAGAAACATAAAAAAGTGATAAAAAACCTATTTGAAATCTAAACCTAGAAAAAGAAAATCTCAAACAAGCAATGAAAAACCTAGAACTAGTGAAGAAACTCTTACCAAAGAACGAAATTGAAATGCTAGCAGAGAAAAATTAGGAAACAGAAAAGAGTTAAGTTTTATAAACGTTGACTTTATTCTGACGAAGAGCCGTTTACATTGACCTCGTCTTTCTGGGAAGCATCAGATGATACGGATTTAATACATCTAACAATAACAAAATGCAAAAAGAGAGAAACTAAAAGCCAACGAAATAAACAGTTAAAAAAAGAAAAGACATAACTGACAATGCTGGCCCTAGCAGTGAAGTATCTGACGTAAACCAACAAATTGAAAGCTAAAGAAATTAATCTATGAAATCGATGTGTAATTATAAGAGGTAGGTTTTTAAGCTAAGCAAGTCTAATTGAAGCTATGGTGTTCCCTATAATAAAAAATAATAATTAATATTTATAGAAGAGAAGTTTTTACTATGTTTAATCTCAGAAGTGAGTGACTTTAGTTTGCCTCCATTGAATTAGTAAGTTTTTATGTGAAGTTTGCAATTAATTAAAAGAATAAAACTGATTATCTAAATAAATGAAACTGGTTTTTAATCACAATGAAAGTGAAAGTTACTGTTTGGTTAAATTCTATACTTTGAAAAAATATAAAGCAATAACTACTTCTTAATTATTTATAACGACTAGGCAATTATTTTTAACATAAAACATTATACTCTTATACGTGATAAGTAAAATTATTTCTTAAAACCGGTCAGTCAAATAGCGTTTAATCATTCAATTACATTTAATATACGAGGTTTGTGCGAGTAAGCTTTTTTCTTCAAAACCCCTTGTGGCATAAGGCTTCTTAAGCATTTATTATGTGTCGCATGTAGTTATGATAAATGTTATTTAGCAATTTTTCTTTCCACAGACCAATATAATTCAAGTCACTTAGCATTACATTACACTTTTGGGTACGAGTATCAGATTATTACAGCTTATTAGCATATTTTAAATGCATGTATTCTTAAGTTTTAATGGAGATAAGCATTTTTTTCCTGACTAATATTTTCTTACTTTTCAATTTATTTTTGCTTATGCGACAGTTATTTCACGATCTAAACGAGATAAAACCCTATAAATATCTTCAATATTTAGATATATTTTTTTAAATGATGGTCTTCTTTTGAACAAACTAGCTAACATTAATAATAAAAAAGATAATGATTTTTTTTCCAAAAAAAAAACTTTGAACCTCATTTTCTACGAATGTCATTTTGGCGCTTTAGAAGTTTTTCCTTTCCAATGACGATATAATAATGACTTTGGCGGCTTACTATGTCTTGCAACCGGTACACCTAAACAAAAATATGTTCTAATAAAAACTTTACTTCATTTTGAATTAACATTTCTTTTCACTTATACATGTATAGAGGAACCACTAAAATATTATAAAATCAAAAGCTGTCAATGCATTTATTTCGGACTAGAGACCACGGAACCCTAAATATAGGGATGACGACACATCAGAAATAAATTATGAACTCTTGATCACTAAATTGCCCTTCTCCTGAAACTTCGGAAAACCTTACTCGCTTTGTTTTTCATCAAGTCTTAGATTTTTAGTTCACCAAAATCACAAAATGACTACATATATGACGCTGCTAAACTATGACGTCACGCCTAGGTATTTCAAACATTTTTAGAACAAAATGTCGTTTTTGACAAATATTAAAAAGTAACTCAGGTGACTAACATTCGTCATCCCTATTGTGATCGTCGAGATTATCGTTACGATGGACAAGGTGTTAATTGAAACGTATTTCCAGACTCTCCTGGACTGTATGCGCCAACGCGACGGCCTAAACAAAAAGATACTTCAATCTCGGGAGGTGCAGGCCAGTTTATACGCGAAAAACCCTCGCCTGGTGCCTCACGGTTTCGTACCCGAATGCCAGAAGATGTACATCACTGTTCAGAAGAAGACCGATGGCAAAGACAGCGGGGATAGAAGCAAGAGTGGCAATGAAAATAATCATAAGGTAAGAGAACATCAGCTGACCAGTTAACAAGAGAGTGTGATGGTTCATTTAGATATTTTCAATACACTTGCTCATAAAATGGCCCTTATTGCGCCGCTCTTAGGTTCATTGTGCAGATTATTATACACGCGTGCTTATTGTTTTTATTTATTTTTGTTAGCAGATAACATTAAGGCGAGATATTGATTGGAACAGTTGTCTCTGTCTTCTTCTTTACGTGTAAAAAGTAAAGAAAATAACCACACTTTTTCAATGGTTTTTCGTTTCAATCAAAAACTATAAATAAAGGTATAAAAAATAATAACATTACTCACTTTGTATTATCATAACAAATATTGTTGTATAGGTACGCGTATTTTTTAAAATTTCAAAATTTTTATAATTTATACTTCAAAATATTAGTCATAACTAGATTTGAAAGCAACGGTGTAGACCAATCTTTGGGATTTTTTTCTATAGAGCCAAAACTGCTTAATCGTGTTTCTAATAGCGCAGGCCTGTCGCACTCCGCGCTGTAGGCATGATGATGATGATGCCTGTATTCTCTGAATAAATACTCCTATAGTTTAGGCTGTTGCCTAAACGTGAGGTATCCTAAATTTCATCTTCCGTACATAACTGAATCAGAGAAGGTGTATAATAAATAGCCCCCGCGCAACATCTGCGGCTCGCGCACCGCGCACCCTTAATGACTACGCAAGCGGAGCCGGGGGCATCTAGCAATTTTTTACACCATTTAATGTACAATTGGCGTCATATTATTTAGTGTAAAAAATAAAATAATGAATATTTGTAAATGGTTTGTTTACATTCTGTTTTTTGTACTGTTGTATGTCATGTTTCGTATACTTATGCATTGAATTTTAGGGTCAAAAAGATCTAAGGTCAATGCTGCTAGCAGGCGCACCAACAAGCAATACTCCTCAAACAATCCGAGTCAATATGGAGGGACATACATTCATAACGGAACAGGAATTTAATGATCTTTTTCCCGAAGGATTCAAACCTACGGAATACTTTGAGAAACCAAAAGAACTGTGGTCAAAGAGTATAGGCAAGTATACAAATTTTACTGTGGATAAAAAACGAATAAAGTTATTTACTAGAACCTGAGACTTGAACTATCTAATTCTGTCTATTCATTCCTTATCTTTATGTGAAAACTGTGTGCACACCGTACAATATATTTTTCATCAGCTCATATACGTCCCCACCGAGGGGCTCGAGCCTACCCTGAAGGGCGATCGGGCCTTAGTCGACTACGCGGGCCCTGTGTGGGTTGGTCGACTTCACACACCGCCTTCGAGTTATGTTATGTTCCTCGCTATGTTTTTCTTCAGCGTTAGAGCGTCGGATAAACGTACATATAAAATCAAAATTAGTTAACACATTGGCAGGATCCGAACCACGAACTCCCGGACACGACCACAGACGCGATGACGCTCTCAATATATTTTAACTAGATAAAAACCCTGTCCTTGAAAGCTTTTTTAATTTCATTAAACCAAAAATCCTGTCGGAGGCCTCTAGGCTCCTTGACAACTCCTGACATAGGTTCGCCACTCTACCTCCACCAATCTGAGCTTGAGCTTTTTTTTTTTATTTACAATTGGTAAACCCTTGACAACATCTCACCTGGTGGTAAGTGACGATGTTGCTGAAGATGGAAGCGGGCTTACCAAGATTCCCCAACGCAATGGGGAACTGGCTATCTTATCTTCATGCCGGAACACACCAATGATATCAACATTGATATTTGGCGGCAAGACTTAGATAAGATGGTGGTAGCTAGCCAGGCGGACTTAGAAAATTCCCTACCACCAACCAAACCGAGTCTTACAATTGACCTCGCCTGGAATCGAACCCGCGACCTCCTGTGTAAAGCCAGTGAACTTTGCCTCTGAGCTCCGGAGGGATTTGATGCTTCGCGGGTCCTTCAGAACTTTTTTCATTTTATTAAACCAGAAACCCTGTCGGAGGCCTCTAGGCTGCTTGACAACTCCTGACATAGGTTCGCCACTCTACCTCCACCAATCCAAACTTGAGCTCCGGAGGGATTTGATGCTTCGCGGGTCTTTCAGATTTTTGTTTATTTTACTTAACCAAAAACCCTGTCCGAGGCCTTTAGGCTGCTTGAAACTCCTGACATTGGGGTTCGCCACTAGCCCTACTACCTCCACCAATCCGAACTTGAGCTCCGGAGGGATTTGATGCTTCGCGGATCCTCCAGAATATTTTTTATTTTATCATTCCATGAAGTACCAAACTAAAGCCTTATGTAAAAATTTCGCAAAAAATATTCCATATATTGAGGTCCATGGGATCTTGACTACAGGCTGTTGTTTTGGCGACAACTTATAAAACTGAACAACTTTTGTTCTACAACTTTGCTGAAATAGCAAAAAAAATATTGGACTTCATACAAATCGATCAGCTGGTTGACCAATTTTGTAAGGATGCCAACTTTTTTTAGAATTGGGGAAATTTGTTCAGTTTTTAGGGGAGAAGCCCTCTTGAAAAGGGCTTTGTCGACCAACACAACACCCTGTATATCAGATGATTTAGTCAGTGTCGCGGAAAGATCGTCCTCTCCGCAGATACTGCGCCGCCTGGGACACAATAGGGTACTTGACTTCATTAAAAATAAATCATGAAACACTATTAAATTGCCCTCCTGAAATTCTAAAAAAACCTTGCTTTTTGCCATCAC
This sequence comes from Coleophora flavipennella, assembly GCA_947284805.1. Taxonomy (NCBI): domain Eukaryota; kingdom Metazoa; phylum Arthropoda; class Insecta; order Lepidoptera; family Coleophoridae; genus Coleophora; species Coleophora flavipennella. The sequence goes on from OX369256.1 coordinate 3,908,464, forward strand.
GTCTTAAATTTTTAATTTATAAAATTCGCAAAATTAGTACGTCAATGATGCTCAACAACTATGACGTCACTCCTTGCTATACCCCTGGCGCACCAAACGCGTAACGTTTAAACGATTTCCGTCCACCCGTGCGTCCGTAAGGCGCTAATATTTTTAGAACAAAATTTCGTTTTTGACAGATGATATAAAGTTACTCAAATGACTAGCAGTAAACTACCCTATTAAGGAAACGCAGGGCTGCCCAGGACCTGGAGTCACACTCTCGGCTGGCTGAACCCGCAGGAAGGACGAGTCATTGTGCGGAGCCAGGTCGGCTACATGGGACTGCCGCATTTTCAGATTGAACCCTATTTACCCCCATGTCGGGTTTGGGATCATCTTGAAACAGTACCCGTAATTGTTACAGATAAACTTAAGGATCACAGTAAATCCGAAGAGTCAGGGAAACTAAAGTTATCAACATGGCTGGAATGGCAGCGAAATCTACAGAAAACCATCAACGTAGACCATTCAAAAGACACGGAGTTGTTGGCATCGTTGTTACAGTATAGCGATGCGAAACGTTTTGGAATGCCTGTTTCAACACAAAATCCTAGTAAGTATCAGTGTTATCACTGACGAATGAAAGCGACCAGGTCGCGCGACAATGTTCATACAAAATAGTGGGTCGCATGACATAATCGCGTTTTCCTGTCGCGGTCGCCATGATCGGATTGCTACCTTAAGATTCTCCAGGAGGCTTGAGTTTCCATACCAACGTAGTTCCGTTTTAGTAAGTACAGTCGCCATCAGATATATCGTAACGGACGAGGTGTTCAAATATTTCTGAGCAGCGGTAAATTTCAATTAATTATGTAGACTAGGAATTGCTGTTAATATCTGAACATCTAATTTGTCATAAATATCTGAGCAGCACATATTTTTTATGTAGCATTTTATGAAAAGTAACTTACGTCATTGTGTGAAGAAAATATAGAATTAGATGTTGAGATAGTGTTCATAATTTATTGAAATTCAACACTGCGCAGATATATTTGAATACCTCGCCCGCCACGATATATCTGATGGGGACTGTACAAAACTGACATGCTCTATCGAATCTAAACTTTGCAAAATATTGAGCAGACACATATCAATGTCTTTAATTGCTTTTCATCGTAATAAATTTAATCAGAACCAAATAGGAGGCCTAAATTAGTTTTGTGCTAAAAGTTTCAAATATATTGTTTCGTTTTATTTTAGTATCATAACTACATCGAAAACAAATTACAGACATCGAGGTCGTAAAACATAAGTACGCTTTGTATGGATAGCATTCTGATCTTGGCGATGGTGACAGCCAACCCGATCAGGTCGCGCGACCCACTGTTCTTTATGAATACTGTCGCGCGACCCGGTCGCTTGCATTCGTCAGTGCTTCATATCTATTCATACAAAGCAGTGGTCGCGAGTCGCCGGTCGCTGTCGCCAAGATCAGAAAGCTTTCTTAGAAGTCTTGTTGAGTAAACAACTAAACGTAGTCATAAATATACGTGTACAAAATTAAATATTAGGTCGGGGAAAAGTTAATTCGTAGTTTATATGCAAAATGAAAAGGGCGACGAGAGCGAACGTTGAAATTTCCAAACTGGAAATACTTAAAACGACTTTGTGCTACTGACTGATACTGCATTAGGTCCATGAACCGCACAAATTTTATTCGCGGCCTGTGTTTAATTTTAACTTTTTTATGTTTATATTTCAAAATGTAGATAATTTCTTCGTTACTTTCACTCATTTTCGTAGACAGAAAAAAAATATTAAAAAATAACGGGATTTATTTTTAAATTTATCTTGAAACTTCGTGTGTTCACCTTTTTAATTTTATTATAACCAGCCAGGCACAAATGATACAAGCAAAGAGATTTGATTACAAATTTATACTTACAAAATACAAAGATACTTTTTTCCCGTCAAAAATTAAAATCAAAACTATTTCATTCAATGTTACTAAAAATTTTACACTTACCTATCGAAAGATATGTTTGGTAGCTACTAGACGTGTGCGCCGCTCGGCGTGGCGCACGCCGCCGACATTTTTAGTCACGCCGCCGCCGCCGACGATTGTGTCGGCGTAAAATCGGCGCCAATATGTGTATGTTGTCTACCCGTAAAAAGCCCTTAGTCACGCACCAATAAATCGAAATTAATTCATAAATCGGATAAATACGTACAAATCTGCATAAATGGAAACACTCAGCTCACGCTGACTTCTTGGAGCTTCTTGGAGATTTGATAAATATAAATATTTGATAAAAATCGAGATGCCGTCAATATAATGAGTGGGTCAAAAGCGACTACAGTTAATGCCGCTGTTGTATTTCGATGTGAAATAAAAGATGCTTTGAAACAAGTGAATGAAACAAATTAAGAAAAACATGTCAGCAAGATTAAAACACCGATTTTCTGTGAACAAGCTCTTGATCGCAGCAGCATTACGTGACTGTCGATTTCAAAGTCTCTATGCTGTTGACAAGTATTAAAAAACAAAAGGTGAAACAAGAGAATCATTTCTGCCTATGTAAGAGATAACAAAAGAATCTGATATTCATCAGAGAGAAAGAAATTATTATTATTATTCACAATTGGTAAACCCTTGACAACATCTCACCTGGTGGTAAGTGACGATGTTGCCGAAGATGGAAGCGGGCTTACCAAGATTCCCCAACGCGATGGGGAACTGGCTATCTTATCTTCATGAAAATGTTTAGTCGTCGTCTTTTACCGAAACTCAAAATACCGCCTTAGATTTGCTTCTAACAATGTCACAAAAGTATTACTCTCCAAGAGCTAGTACAGATGATGATCGTACAAGTGGAATGTTAAAAGTAGTTTGGAGGATGCGATCCTAAAGATTTGTTAGACGGAAACTTGCTAAGTTATTAGCAAGAAAAAAACACAGTTATCCTTGGCTGTTTAATTTGGTGAGAGCCATAATGTGTACTCCTGCCACCCAGCGAGCGAGTGATTTCGGTTGCAGGACTTACAATTTCAGTCAAAAGGTCAAGGTTAAGTCCAATATCAGTGGACAAAATTACATGACATGTAAAAACTAAGTACAAGCGAAATAGTGATTTTTGTAGATTTTTGTTATTCCGTTTAAGATTTGATTTAAATATAATATTATTAATGCTATGTGAACAATCTTGCCATATGGTGCTAGATTGAGTAGGGGTGCCTGTAGTGCTCTATTTTTTTATTTTATTAAGATTTTGTTATCTGTTTTTGTAGTTCATTTATTAATGATTTGATATTTTGAATAAACATTCTCAGAAAAGTTGTTTGAAGATAGTGCCATATTATGATACATTGAGAAAAGTGCTCTATTTCTCTAATTTTAAGCAGTTTTTTTTGTTAATCTGTCTTTTTAAGTAATGTTGTGTTAAGGATTGTGCCTTATTATTTTAGACTGTGTATTAGTGCTCTATTTCTTTAATCTTAAGTAGATTTTTGTTAATCAGTTTTTAGTACATTTACTTAAGACTTAAAAAAATGAAAGTAACGTGGTGTGAAGGACCGTGACATATTATGTTAGATTGAGAAAAATTGTTCCATTTTTGTTATTATAATAAATAAAAGGTGGAATAATTTTAACATATCTGTTAATTATACTGCCCACGCCGATGACGCCGAATACGCCGCCGCCGCTGACAAATTTGAAGCCGGCGTCCGCCGCTGGTCAAGAAGGCATCGGCGCACACTTCTAGTAGCTACCTGATACAAAGTTGTACTATGCGGAACTTGTATACGTAATCAAATTTTCGAAAACTAACACTTTTACGTATACAAGCGAAGTAAATTAAGTACGATAACTAAATATTATGCTTTTGTGGCTTTTATTAGCTTGTGTTGTATCTGTTGTTGCATCGCCCGTAATCGCTTGTATGTGTAGAGCATACTCGTAGATCAGCACCTGCGGATGTGTGCAGCTAACCCGGACATGCACACCTGGTTATCTCAGAAGAGCGGGTTTTACTATAGCTGATTTTTGTTCTAGGTTTCAACACACAAGATTTCGCATCTCAGAGAATGATACCAGTATCTCCAAAAAAAGTATCCTCTCCAGCAAAGACTAAACCTCAAAAAAAGAAACAAAAACCTCAAATGACCAAATTTCCAGGAAAAAATGACGGCGATATTAGAGCACTGTTTAGTACAGCTACGAAATCTACTAAAAGTTACACAAAATTGATAAACGATCTAGGCATACAAAATGATGGAAGCATACCTACAAAACTAATAAATTTATTAGTTGATCTCAGTTTAGACAACACGAACAATGTAAGCACATGTTACATATGCAAAAATGTATGCGATTGTGCTCTCATAAAGATTAAAGAAAAGTCAAATAAGACTCCAGTTTTACTGACATTCCTTAAGGACCCTAAACTTCCTGATTTGGATATGATGGATGACATAGACGCGGAAGCAATATTAAAGTGTGCCAAAACTTCAGACAAATCTGCGTACTTGGAAACCCAAGACATAGAAAATGAGTTCGTAAACTATCTAGACGTAGATAAAAAGAATAGCAGTAAAAATTTTGATTTAGAATTCGATTTTGAATCGCCAATAGACTTAACATCTCCAGAAAAACCTACCAAAGAAGAAAATACAGAAGTGGTTTCTGAGAAAAACTTTGATATTGGTGACATTGAAGATATTTTCGCTGAAAGTTCTCCTGAAGAAGGTTTAAAAATAGAAACGACAGAGGTGAAAGATAAAAACTCTAGTAACCCTAAAGAAACTTTAGGTTTCTTTGGATTAGATAGTATTGACGATATATTCGCTGATTATTCTGACGATGGCCATTTAAATAAAACAAGTAAAGATCAACTTAAAGTAAGTAGCACGATTGGCAAAGGGGAATTCATCACTAACCAAAAAAAAGACAAAGTGGATGGAAAAGTTGAGACTACAGAAAACTCGCAAACTCTCAGTCCGTCAATTTTATCAGGAAAACCGAAAACAATTCCTACTTCACCTATTCTCTGCAGTCAAGTTCGAAAATTCAAACTTAGCACAAAGAAAAAGCAACCGCTAAGCTCTACGCCAGCCAGCAATGCAAAGAGATGCTTGATACCAGAAATGAGTGACGATAGCAATATGTTTGTGACTCCAGCAGATACAGTACGGAATTCAAAGGCTGCGTTACAAAATAGCCTTCCAAATACAAGCAATAAAAGTATGTTTACAATAACACAGCTCGTGGACATTATTAATAAGACTGATGATGAAAAGTTACTATCAGTGACAAACAAAGAAAAAGAAATAAGTACTTCACCTATCTTACTGACACAAGCGGACCGAAAGAGAAATGAAAAGAACACACAAATAATAAATTTGACTAAATTATTTGCATCACCACCAAAAAAATGTGAAAGCCTAATTATACTAGAAAGCGACAGTGATTCTGAGAATGATACGCAAGTATACGATTTGGATGAAAATATGCATGACTCAGAAATAAATGACTCAAAGATGGATCTAGAAAAAAGTAAGTTAAATAATGAAATTTCCTTCAAAGAACCGTTGATGACAAGTCCTTTCGGAAGTACTATTAGAAACAAAAGGAAGTTAGAAGATGAAGATAATGATGTAATAAAAAATTCACCATTCTTCAACAAAAAGCAAAAATTTTGTAACGAACAGAATAAACCCAATCTTTCACTGCAAGAAAAAGTTTTACTAGCATTAAAATCAAACGAACTGAATGACAAGAATTTTAATAATAACAATGACATGAATGTGAGTTTTGCATTATCTCCACGAAAAGCAATATCGCAAAAAGAAAACAAAGATCCGGTGACGCTGACCAATGAAAAGTTGAAGAATAACTGTGACGATGAAAAAGAGTACATTAGAAAAAGCAATTTGGAAATGTTGCAAATGTTTAGACGAGACAGCAAAGTCGACAGTCCTAAAGCTAAATTCACCTCACTACTGAACAGTCCAAGACAAAATAACAATCACCGAAATAGAAAACTCAGTTTTGATGACAGTGACGAGGATTTCGTATCAACGAAATCAAGCAACAAAAACAATGTTCGGAAGAGCGAAGCCATTGCAAATCACAAAGTGAGAAAAGTGAGTAACTGCAACCATCAGTGTATGATGTCATATTATGTATTATTGATTTCTTACTCCTGAGTGTGCCATTTTCCTAGTTTCGATATAGAAAAAAGATTGGACAGTATGTAAACGTGGACTCGGCAGAACTTCACTGCTAACTTTCATTATCACTATTAAGTTTATCTAGTTTAGTGTCTATTAGTTGATCAGACTTTTTCTGCAAATCGAAGCGAAATCGATTATTTTCATTTTAGCGAGAGTAAAAATTTATACCCGTCCCACTTTACAGAAAAGAAAAAGAGGCAAGGACTTTTTGGAGCTAGAAGCTGAATTGTCTGATGATGGCGAAGATAGTGGTGATGAGCTGTCGGATGAAAGTGTCGGGAGTATCATAGACTTCATATGCGATGAGAATGTCACGCACCACGAGGATATGCAGGCGCTTTACCTCAACTCTATCAAGTAAGATAAACCAGGTTTATTCTACAATGATATAATAAACACTTTTTGTCACGACTATTTTGGCTTCAATAGCGAAATCCTTATTGTGTAGTGATTCCTGGTAATTTTAGTTCATTCTTGGGCATCACGACCCATGTTTATCTTACCAAGGTCATACCAGGGTTTTAACAATCGCGTATATTCAATTCATCTTCCAGATTCGTCATCATCGTCACTTACCATCAGGTGAGATAATGCCAAGGGCTTACCAATTGTGAATTAAAAAAAATACAAAATCCCGACATCGTCAAAAAATCTTACCTAACTCTACATTTCAGGAGCCCAGTAAAAGGTGTCTTCAAAATACCTCAGTTGCCAAAGAGATATGACAACGCAGCAGTATTGTCACAGTCTGTGGAAGAGGATAATTACGAAATGGTAACTTTAGACCTAAGGCGCTTTGCACTCGACGGGACGAGGCAGGGTTGGGCCGGTCAATTTCGCCGCCAACGATAGCACAAAGTGAATCCTAGACTACCAATGCACATGGTGGATAAAAAGACCGCGCCGCAGGTGCCCAGCGGGCACTGGCGGCGCGGCATGTCCGTGGCTGCCCGCCATAGTTCACACAAACCAGTTTATATGCAGTAACGCAGACGGCGGCGCGGGGCGTCTAGCTCAGTCCGTGCTACGCTTTACTACTAGAACGAACGTACTTAACTGACCGCCTCTGTTGCTTTGTGTAGGCGGCGAGGGGAGCTGCGGGCATCGACGGGCAGACGCGGTCTTTATTGCTTCGCGGTCAAAGACTGCCCCGCCTCGTCGTGTGCAAAGCGCACTAAGTTACTTTACATTGATGGCATCTTGATTTCTTAATTCTCAACTGCTGCTTTTTTTTGTTGCAGGATAGTTTTTGTGTTGACTCACACATTGGACTGACACAGATAAATGATGTGTCGGAGTTAGAAGAAGCCGAAATGCTATTGGAGCAAAAGAAAAAGCCGAAACGTCGAGGTAATGTTACAGAGAATGATGATAGCCCCATAGTGAAACGGAAAAATAGGAATGTGCAAAGGATTCACAGTGATTCTGATGACAGTAGTTAGTAAGATAAGATTTTTGTACTGATCCAGCTGGACTGGTTTAATCACCGTTGTGATATAAAATATATTGTAGTAAGCTTGTATGTAGGTGCTAACATTTTTATAACTTTTTAATGATTTGATCTCCTGCCGTCGTCCCATGTAAAGTTCGTTAGCTGAATTAGCTGCACCTTTGATCAAACAGTTGCGTCAAAGGAGCCGCCCTGAGTATAAAAGCGGCGCCGCCGACGTTACACCCCGCATGGGGTCGCGCGAATCTTGTATTAATGTTGGCGACGATTCTGAAGACACTTCGTCCAGAAGTGAAAGTGATTAAAATTAATGATAATTTGTAAATAAAAATATACCTATTTAATTATTTTTTTGGAAAATTGTTTTATCCTTCAACACATTTCCAGAACTACGTTCGGGTCTACTGCAGCTAATTCCCTGAACACACTTTAACCATAGTATAAAGGAAAGAATAGTAGGTTGTCTTCATACAAATGTCATCGTGCGGTTTGTATGTGTGCGCGTCCGAGTATACGCACGTACTATACGCACGTACACTACAATAAATAGGAATGGTCTATGGTCTTACACACATACAAACCGCGCGCTATACTATTGTATGAAGACAACCTACTATTCTTTCCTTTTACTATGCTTTAACTATCAGTCTTAATTATGTCATAATTATAACAATGCGAACGCGAAATATGAATAAAAAAACATGCACTTGTTATAATTTCATTTTATTATGTTACATAGTAAGATAATTACATATTATTTTGAGGACATGTAGTTTAATTTTATGCTATTTGTTATTTGCTCTCGTCCATAGCTGTTTTAAATAAATTGTACAGCCAAGCTGTGCATACTTTCTCGTGAAGCCTTCACCGTCTGGCGTAGTCGGGAATACACAAAACAGCAATTAACATTACGCTTACTTAGCAGCAATAAAAATAGGTGTGGTTTGTTAGTGCATAACCCATCTATGGTAACAAATCTCTCGTTGTAATATATTTTAGGAAATTCTACAAATAATTTGGGTTTGTATGGGAGGTATCTTATTCAGATTTTTTAATGAAATAATGAACTACCCGTTGCTGTAGGCCTTATTATTATTAAGTCCATATTATATTCACAATGTATCTTTAAAATTAGAGAAATTTTTACCTGGATTTGTATGGGAAAACAAACTACAGCGCTACAGGCTTTATAAAGTTGTACAGAGTTTTATCCAATTTGTTAGCCATTCAGAAAAACCGGCTGGATACATAAAAATAATATTGCCCTAACCCAAATCCGTCCAGTAGTTAAAGAACCGCACCGGACGGACGCACAGCAAACACACTTTATTTTTTAGGCTATTAGTGTAAGACAATTGATCCCCATCAGAATCTTAACTTCTATTTTTTGCAATCATAATACCTTCACTCCTTCGAGTAATAAGTCAATAATTAAGGGGCTTGAAACATTTATGTATGGAACGTGGCATAGTGACGATATGTACAATATGTTGTTTTTTTTCGAAATCTTTTGCAAACGATTAAACCTGTTTAATATTTATATAGGGGATGTGAATACATACCACAAATATAAGGTGCTACTTTATTAGTCCCCGATATTTCAGTCAGCCCTTCTACTCCTGGATACTAAACAACTTTCCCAAAGGAACCTATAGTAACTTCACAAAAAATTGTCTTTCTAAACAGCTCATTAATTCTTCGCTTTATTATTCGCACATAACGCCGACCAGTTTGGCCAGGCGAGCGGTAGCGGCACACCTAGAGTGTGTTTATTGATGAATATTTTTTGTATTTCATTCCAAATAACCTTTTCATGCCTGCCCGAGTAGATAAAGCGTAGGTAGGTATTACTATAAATAGCTACCTAGGTACACTTATTCAGATCTAGATTATTGCCAATCTATCGGCTATTTTGACAGCTACTGTCCAGACGAGAAGGTAAATGTTTTTACATTACCCTACCCTACGGTAAAGATTTATTACAATGTATTCAATATCTTACAGGCTAACAGATAATCCAAATCGCCTGCGAGTTAAAAATAACACAAGAAAACGTCATATCTAGTTTTAAATAGGCATGTCCTGCTTTGGGTAGGTGTAAGATATAAAACTGCAACGTACAGTCACTTAATTTAAATGTTTAGCATATTCAAGTCTCTTTAATTTTGTCGGGTTATGAAATTAGTTAGACGTGTCATTCGTCATCAGTCGTATGATCTCGGAAATGTAGGTAGGAACTTATTACCCGGCAAAATTGAAGTTTCGTGAACCTGCTAAAGTTAAACAAAATCCGTGATCGTACAAGAAGCAGCGCGTGAGCCAAGGTCCGCACTCCGTCGCGGTATGGATAACGCGCAATGCGCGGGCCAGTGCCTCCGGGGTTGTTGCTCTCACTCGCTCAGGTGGATTAGCGGCGGCGCGGCGGAGGTGCGACGGGCAACCGAACGGGGGGGGGGGGGGGCAAGGTGCAGGCGCCGCATTCATTCCGCCTACCTACTCGCACACGCACTCTGAGCCGACGCGGCGCATTGCAAAATGAATCACTATCAGCTAATGAATTTTCAATAAATATTTTTTTTAATGCTATTTGACCATGGGTTTCCTTTGATAAAGTTGTTCAGTTTAAGGAGTAGATGTGCTGACTTAAATATCGGGCACTAATTAAAAAAGTAACACCTTAAATTATATTAGTACATTTAGACCAATTGCTGCGCGTTACGTTACTAAGATATTTTGAGTTCAAGATTGTCCCACGTTGGGCACCAATGAAATGTAGTCTGTAACTGGCTCATTTATGGCAGTCTCGTTACTACTGGCTACATTTATATCTAAAAAAATTAAACAAAATTTATGCAATTATAGTGCGGCCGTCCAGAAAATGCTGATTTGACACTTCAAGATAGCGATAGAATGTAACATTCGATGAATCTCCGAAATTGTAAACAAATGAATCTTTAGTTTCTAAGCTTAAAAAACATGAAAAAACATTTTTTTTTACTAAATAATAGTAACGGAACACATATTTAGTTTTTTGTTTACATATAAAAGGACAACAGAATGTGTATTTTGTAATTATATGAAACGTTAATAAAACGTTTACGTTCTTTGGTCATTTCTTAATAATAGTGATGTTACCACATGTAACCATTCATAACGTATTTGTAACTATTATGAATATATTATGGATAATTAATTACCACACAAACAATTATTTCTTGTTGCGTCAATCAACCAACCAAAGTTTCAGGCATAAAAGTGATATGTTGCAATAACAATAGTAGATGGTACAAACAAGAGAATAAAACAAGCCATTTTACCCGAGACATTCATGGCGAGGTTGGATAGTCACATCGTCGAGGGTAAAATGGGTTTCATGCTCGAGTTTAACATTGTGCTTTTCACTTCGATTGCAAGGAAATAATATTCAACCGCAGTACAACAAATTTGGCTAATTTTGAGGAATAACTAGTTTCCCGCCACACAGTTTTTCTTATTATCCACCCCCTTCACCCATTACCATTCCTAGAATCAACGGTCCACAAAGTACACTTATCCTCGGGTTTGGAAACACTATTTTGGTAATGGTTATTTTATTTAGTTATATGTTACATCTACATGATAGGTACAAAATATTTACGGGCACATCACTAGTTACGTCAAACTATCATATGTCAAATCAGCATTCTTTGGACGGCCGCAGTATAGTAGTTTGTAATTAAGTTTTTTTTATCAAACTAGCTTTCCGCCCGCTTTGTCTTTTTTAGGGTTCCAAAGCCAATAAGGAACCCTTATAGTTTCGCCATGTGTATCTGTCTGTCTGTCCGCGGTTTAGCTCAGAGACTATTAGTACTAGAAAGCTGTAATTTGGCATCTATATATTAATCACGATGACAAAGTTTTACAATAAAATCTTGATAAAAAGAAATTTAGGGTACCTTTCCCTACATTTAAAGAGGGGATGAATTTTTTTTCGTTGACGTTACATGCTGTGTGGGGTATCGTTGAATAGGTCTTTCGAAACTACTGAGGGTTTGCCCCCAGTGCCCCGTCGTCCCGCCGCCAGCTAAACCACTATTTTAGGACATCGGAAAAAAATGAAAATAATAGGTCATATAGTTAATTTAAAAAGAAAACTATCACGCCTATGTATGTTTTCTTAGTTTATGAGTAATAGTCGACCAACTTACGGTGTGCACTTGGATTTGTATGTTCATATATTTTCCATACAAAATGTTCTATAACTAACAAAAGAATATTTTTTTAAATATACTTTTATTTTTCATTCTAGCTTATTTTTGGTTTGTATTGGATAGCACGGTTAATTGAGTCACACGATAAGAGAGAGATCGATCGTGTGCGAATGATTTTGAAAAAAAAAATGTAAATATACTGTTACTATGCTACAGATTCGTACCTATTTGTACTGAACAGACAAAAAAGGCGCGCTAATAAAAACGTGTTCAAATTCTCAATTAGTGAAACATTTATGACAGCTACTATACGTTAGGCTACCCCGGTCGTCATCATGCGAAAACCTTGTCACATAGGAGCATGGAATGAATAGAGAAAGATGGAGGGAGTTGCACAACTGAACTGACATGGATGCTGCACCGACAAGAGCCTACCTCTTAATTTATAAGAAGAAGACTAAACGTTGTTGCACGAGGCAAACTGAACTATTTTTTAAGAACATTGTACACATAAGTTTGTCCAGTTGCAAGGTTAGTGTAGCGACACACCTGCCGAAAGTACGGCGCGGAACTTTCGGCTGAATACGCACGCAGTGTTTTTGAAGTCTCCTATGACACATCAGACGAAATTACGTCGCGTTCGGCGTAGCGCTGAACCTTCCTTCGGGCGATTATTTCAGCCAAAACGCATTCAACGTACTTTGCATAGCAAGCGACACATTACGCGACGCGTTACGCAACCGAAAGTTCGGCGTGCGTAGCTGAACGTTCGGCGTGTGCTGTGCTTCTGCGGCACAGTGGGCTGAAATCCTCATGGTATTCAGCGGATGCACCCAAAAGTGTTTTTTCTTTTCTTTTCTTCTTGTAAGCCCTCTTAGCCAATATTGTAATAAAATCCATTTTTCTGGGCAATTCAATATATCACAACCGCACACCGGCAGTGCTGACGACGACGCCACGTAATTTTCCGTCGCGTAGCGCGCTGAACAAGACGCCGCGTTCTGAGCGTTTGGTTTGTCATAGCAACGGAATATTACGACTGAAACTGCAGCCGCTGAACTTTCGGCGCCGTACTTTCGGCAGGTGTGTCGCTACACTTAGGTTAGTTCAATACGCCTTGTGTAAGAACATAGGGTAAAACCAGGATAGTTGCCCCAGGGGTATAATTGCCCCGATTGTAATTAATTTAATTTAATTAACTACCACTAAGTTGTCCGTGTCTCATGTCTCTGTGCGATTGCATGGGAAGGCAAAATGCGATCAAAGTTTTTGCGGGGTAGTTGTCCTGTTACTCGGCGGGGCATCTATCCTAAACGTAATTTACATAGATTAGGCAACTATTCCCTATGTGGGATAGATGTCCCAAAATATAGAAGTCCGCAAAAATCGCTATTACTCTAATAATACTCAAGATGTTTTTACTTTTCACAAATTTGTAGATAAAAAACCAAAGTACCGGCCAGTATTATAAATAAAGTATTTTGCTTATTGTACTGAAAGATACAGAGTGATTTCAAAAAGTGTGGCAACTATCCGGCTTTTACCCTATACGAGTCTCACAAAGCGAGGCTCCGCCAAAAAAGACTCGGAAATTGTACATTCTCATTTGCTCATTAAGCGAATTAGGTGTTTCGAGCCTGGCATGAATACATATTTGTAAATTCCACATCTTATATACTGCTTTCAGTTTCCTTACACTATAACAATTGATGTCTTATCGACTACTCTTCCACGATCATCGGCTCCGGTTGTTTATCAACCTGCTTGCCTTTCTGCAGGTCTTCCAGCTCCGCCTGCAGCTCCGCGTAGCGCTTCTGTAGTTGCTTCTCTCGCTCCGTTTGACGGTTCACGTCTTCCGTTAGCGACTGTGGACAATTTCAAACGAATAAGTATTGATTTGAGAACTACTTACGCCTTATCGTGTGCATCAGGATGGCATAGTACAATAGGGGATCAGACTGCTAGTCATTTGAGTTACTTTTTGTCAAAAACGAAATTTTGTTCTAAAAATGTTTGAAATACCCACAAGTGATGTCATAGATTTTAAGCGTCATTGAAGATCATATTTTGTGAATTTGATCAATTAAAAATTGAAGATGTGATGGAAAAACAAAACAAGTAAGGTTTTTTGAAACTTCAAGAGGAGAACAATTTAGGATATCATATTTCAGATTTTATTTTTGATGCAGTCCGATCCCCTATTCAGGTACTTATAATAAAAACCTTTCGTATTTATTTAAAACACCCGCCATCCTGATGGACACGCCTTCTCCTATAAGGGTGCTAGAAAGTTTCAACTTTTTACACGACAGGCCACAAAAAAGGAGTATATTGTTTTCAGGTCTAATATATGTATCTATGTTTGTTTATTTATTATACGATAACTTCTAAACGGCTTGATGGATTTTAGAGTGCGAGGTATGGTTAGATCCCTCTTAATCCCGTAAGTGGCGTAAGATACATTTTACCCAACTTTTTTTAGTTCACAATTGGTAAGCCCTTGGCATGATATCGCCTGATTGTAAGTGACGATGATGCCGAAGATAGAAGCAAGCTTACTAAGATTCTCCAATGCAATGAGTAACTGGCTATCTTATCTTCAAACCGGAACACATCTATGCTGTTAACATTGATGTTTGGCGGTAAGACTTGGATAAGATGGTGGTAGCTAGCCAGGCGGGCTTAGAAAATGTCCTTCCAGCAACCAAACCGAGTCTTACAACCGTAAATCGAACCCGCGACCTCTTAGTGTAAAGAGAATGGAATAACCTTTACACCACGGAGGCGGTTTAAGTCACCCATGCTCTACATACAGAGGCCAAGTCCGGGTTGGTGTAGGTAGGTTCTAGGGCTTGTGGCCAAACCCACTGTCAAAAGTTTTTCAAACCTCTTATACGGCTTAGCGACTTGTGAATATAAACAAAAAAAATTCGAGCGAGACCTACAGTACTCGCATATGATGTGTAACATGTGACAAAATACTTTAGGTTAGTTAGATTTGATGACGATATTGTACCTGGGTGGCGGATCTGACAGTAACGAAAAAAACCGACCAAGTGCGAGTCGGACTCTCGTAAAGTAGAATTCCGCGCTTTCGCGACTTCCTGTTACACATTTCCGTCCCATGTTACACATTTCCGTCCCATTTCACGAAATCACTCCCACAAATTGCAGGAAAGCGAGAGCAAAGATGTTACACATCAAAAAACTTCCCAAGTTTGGTAAGTCACACGTGGCACAGCAGTGAAGAGGTTCATGGATTGTTAACGGTAAGCCCTTGGCATCATTTCACCAGGATTGCAAGTGATGATGATGCCGAAGATGGAAGGAACACTAGCTTTTGCCCGCAGCTTCGCTCGCGTGAACATAGTTTCTACGAGTGTTATCGAAGGTGCGCGGTGTGAAATAGACTTTTGTATACAGCCCTCGGGAGCTATGTCGGGCTATGCTAATTAGTAGTCTGTGTCACTTTCCAACCTTGGGGTTCCAAACTATCCCTATGCAAAACATCACGTCAATCCTTCGCTTCATTGCGACGTGACAAAAATTAACAAAAAAGACACGAGTCAACAGCTAACCCACGGGAACTACTTAAGAAATCGGGATCAAAAGTTGCCTATATGTTAATCCAGGTACTAATCTGTCTACCTACCAAATTTCATTTTGCGTGATTGAATAACATCCATCCAAACTTTGACATTATAACATTAGTAGGCTTGTGTTAGCTAGCCAAGCGCGCTCAGAAAATGCCCTAGCACCATACCACAGTATTACGATATGGCTTACAGTAGCGCAACGCCTTTGATGTCGCACGATGCGCCACCGGCGTAGGTACTAGCTCATACTAGCCTGTAGTCAGCCTGGCAAACTCCGAGAGTGCCCCGCCGCCCGCTGCCCCGCAAGTACCTTTCCGTTGCTCTGCGTAAGTACATTCGTTGCGCTACTGTAAGCCGCTATATTGTAATACTGTGACCATACCGAGCCTTACATAATTAGGTCCCGCCGAAGCGTGCAGCGAGTACAATAACCACTATACCAGGGAAGCAGTGAATCGTAGGAACGTAATTTCTCGAAACAAAATCCAAATTGTTCTTTCTCACCTCTATCCTACGAGGAATAGCAGCCTTCTCCTGCTCGGCTAAGAACTTGAAGGTGGAAAGTTCTAGATTGGCCTGCTCTATTTGGTCTTGTAGCTCTTGGAATTGTTTGACTAGAGACGCCGCTCTGCTTTGGTAACCACCTGAAAGAATAAAACATCATTGCACTACTGCTGCGTGATATGTTGATAAAACTATGTATTCAGTAGTCTATGTCGACTCAACTAAATACACGGTACAGTGGAGAGCGACGGTGGCGTAACGGCTAGGGCAGCTACCTCCTGTCCGGGAGGTTGTGGTTCGAATCCTGCCAAGTACCAATTTGTTGCAAATTTTGATTTCATATGTACGTTTATACGTGAAGGAAACAGCGTGAGGAAACCTGCAGACGCCTGCAAAAAATACCCCCTCGGTGGGGACGTATATGAGCTGATATAATGATGATGACAGTGGAGGTCATATCAAACTATATATAACCAGCATAAGGTAGCCACGAGAAATGTAGCTATAGTTAGGACCAATAGGACCACAGAGACCGTCCTTCCCCAACTGCGGAGAACTGGAGACCTGCCAACACTACTTAGCTGAGTGTGCACTCTACAGCAGGCTCAGGTGGGTGACGGTTGGTACCGACAGGATCAAGGAAGAGGAACTATGCAACCTAGACGAAGCAGACGGTGTTCAAGATTTTCGAGGGAGAAGCCACTGGGGTCACAGTAACCATAGTACAGTCGCTATCAGATATATCAGCGGGCGATCAGATATATCAAGTATTTCTGAGCACTGTTGAATTTCAATAAATTATATACACCAGGAGTTGCTATTAATATCTGAACACCTAATTTCTCATAAATATCTGAGCAGCAGATTTTTCAACTGTATGTTACTTACTTACTTAACAAATGTTTTAGACTCTATTGCTTTGCTGGCACCGACCTAAACAAAAAATGTTGTCCCCTAATTTGATTCGTACCTACCTTTGATTTCATTATTTTGGTTAACTTCGTGTATTTATATGTATAAAAATATTATTTTATACTTTTGAGTATTTTCTTTTTTAAGCCGGTTTTTAGTTTTTTTAACTTTTTTTTTTAGTGATAATGTTGTCTAACAACTTTAAATCCAATCACCTACTCGCCAATAGGAATCATCAAATCAAGTTTTTTGTTTGGATTGTTCACACAAATCGGTTAGCTGATTGGCCAGTTTTGTATTAAAAATAAAACCGCAATTTCGGAAAAGTTGTAAAACAAAAGCTGTTCAGTTCGTGGGTACACCCACCTCAAAGTATCACTGCACCTTTATGTTACATCCTGTATAATATTACATTCTTTACTTTTCTTGATTAGGACAAAGTTTAGTGTAGTATAAAGTGCTAAAATTTGCGTTTGTGTTGACCCTATAGATAAAGACAGACAAACAAAAGGCAGAGCAAATTTGACTGATCACCTGTGATGACTCGTAGTTTTTTTTCCATCTTCGAACACCTTTTCGCTTCCTTCGCCATGTGACTTCGGTTCTGTTCCAATCGCTTCTCCGCCGACTCTAGCCTGTCCTTTTTACTCGCTAGATTCGCTCGCGTGTAGCGGTTTTGCCCGGGCAAGAAGAGCACCTGAAAGAAATATAGTGAAGACAAGCTGTATGTATAATATATGTATATTAGGTTGTGTAATAACAAAGGTGTAACAACGGTTGTCGGTCCACCGCGTGTGAGGTCTGCCTACGCTACGTTTTCCGGTGCGCGGTCGCTACTCGAGAACTTTACTGCCCCAACGGCCATCTGTTCTACGACCTACTGCGCTGGATCGACGACCTGGTGAAGATCGCGGGAACATCGGGCAGCGCAGGACCGGTCGTCGTGGAAATCCTTGGGGGAGGCCTATGTCCAGCAGTGCAGGCAAACACTGACAAAACTTCAGCGATTGGCCTGTCTGGCAATTACCGGAGCATTTCGTACAACACCTACTGCATCTATGGAAATGCTGCTAAATCTAAAGCCGCTTCAAATACACATTCAAACAGAGGCGGCCAAGGCCCTACACAGGTTATCGTTAAATGGCATGTGGAATTTTGACATGCCCAAAACCAGACATACCAATCTACAACTAGAAACAGGTAAAAAAAGGAAAAAGGCTTATGCGCATGGGATGTGACAAAATACAGACTGTGCACATATTCAAAAAAGAATATAAAATCTATGTTCCTACGAGGGAAGAATGGAGTAAAGGACTTAAGCAACAAGGACCAAACACTCTTACATGGTATACAGACGGATCGAAAATGGAGTCTGGTGCTGGTGCAGGCGTTTATGCTAAGGATTACTCAGCGAGTATTAGTCTAGGGCAATATGCAACAGTCTTCCAGGCGGAGACTTATGCTATCATTGCATGTGCACATGAGATTATAGACAAGGAAGTCAAACAAAAAACCATCTATATTCTCAGCGATAGCCAAGCTGTTCTTAAAGCTCTTGACTCCTTCAGGGTTGACTCCGGGCTAGTGCTAAATTGTGTAAAGGTCCTCAATAAGGTGGGCCGACACAACAAACTGCAACTGGTCTGGGTCCCTGGACACGTAGGAGTGGAAGGCAATGAAGAAGCAGACAAACTGGCTAGAATGGGATCACAAACAACAATGTGTGGTCCAGAACCGAGGATAGGGCTACCAAGGAGCACTATTATAAGGGCATTAAAGGAACAGGCCGAGAGAAGACACAGATTGACATGGCTATCCAGAGATGGACATAAACACTCTAAGCTCTTCATCGGTGAGGTCACCACAGGGGCAACCAAGTACATTTGGAATAACAGCAGGAACACGAGTCAGGGCGATAACAGGAGCGTTGACGGGCCACTTTGCCACAAGCGCACACCTGCAAAAAATCGGCCTGACGCACGACCCGACCTGCAGGGCCTGTGGTGAAGATATAGAATCAATGGAACACTTACTGTGTCACTGCGATGTCCTGGCTAGCAAGCGTATGTACCTCTTAGGTGATGGCTATCCAAAACCGGAGGACTACAAGCACCTTCCAATCAGCGGAATTGCTGCGTTAATGCAGCACATCTTCGAGTAGGTTGGGGTGCAAAGGTTATAGGGGTAGACACAAAAGATCCCATTGGGTCGAAGTGTCGCTGCAACTGCAGCCCCCACTTACAAAGATAAGATAAGATAAGATGTCCAGCAGTGGACATCCTCCGGCTGATATGATATGATGAACAAAATTGGTATAGGACCCGTTAACTGGGCACCATACTAAACAACTTTCCTCCACGATACCCATCATGTATCAAAAAAAATAATTTGGGTCTGTGAAGACGATGCATGAAATTGGTCAATCAGCAGTTTTTTTCTCATTTTTCTCATCTCTTTGTATGGAAAAAGCCGTTATTTTTTGATAATTGTCTGGGTTCCTCGGCGAAAGTTTAGTATGACGAGAAGCCCCAGTTCACGGGTCCTATATCAATTTTTGAATTTTCTTAGCTTGCGTGTTACATCCTCGGCTGCATCGGCACTTACCATCAGGTGAGGTGCAGCCAAACGCACGCAATATTTTTTAAAATCCCTGTATAGTATGTACCAACACACAATAATGCACGTCTGTAAGTCACATAGGAATTATTTTGCCAAAGTATTCATAGGTCTCTCTGCAATCTAATCACAAAGAGCGCCTCTATAGTTCCCCTGGACCACAGATCTACTACAAATAGATTAGTAAAGAAATTGTTAGAAAATGAAGGATAGTTACGATATGGCACGAGTGCGAAAAAGATACTGATATTATTTTTTGTGCTTATCGGCATGAACACTTTTTTGCTTAGCCAAACAATGTTTTGTTCAATGTTGCCAAATAAATTTAAATTTTACCTAATAAAAATAATATATGTTTGTAGGTTTCTATTTGACACCTGATTTTGAAGAGGTATACTCGTATATTAAAAAATAAAGCTGTACAAATGCTTTTCGAAAGCATTACATAAATTTCATCAGATCTACTACAAAGGCGCTAGGTCGCGCTGATAACATTGAAATTTACCTTTATTAAGGTGGCAACACAAACGGTTAAAGCGAGAGGCATTGTAGTGGCCACACGACATAGAAATCTATTTGTAGTAGATCTGTGCCCTGGACAGTTTTAATTTTTTGCCCAAAAGCGTACATCAATTTCCGACACTAGCCGAACAACAAACATGTAAATAATTTATATGGAGCTTTATTCGTATGCGCTGATGGTACATTGTTGCTTGCTGTGCAATCAACTTCTGTCCCGCTCACACGATTCAACAAAAGGGCACACGAAGGGCTGGGACCGCAATCGACTAATCACGACGCAACATCCAGCGCGCTGAATATACTTTTGCCATACTACTGAAATTTCTCTACTGCCCAATCTGCACAGGCTCATCCGTCAAATCGGTCTGTATTAAAGTGTATCTAATTGCGGTTAGAGTACAAAACTTGCTTATCTCACCTGTGCTAGACACTCCTCCCAAACTTGCGTGTACGCATCCATGCTAAGGTCTCCATGGTTCATGCCCGCCTTCACCGCCTCCATTTCCTTCTGCAGCTCACGCTTGGCCGCGGCCAGTTCGTTTGCCGTGAACTCCTCGTAAGGGCACTGTTCGAGGTACGCTAAGTGAGCGGCCTGTTGTTGGACTATGCGCTTTTTGTCGCCTTCTGAAAAGAAATAGACGGTGTAATGCCCCCTTTTTACGGCTGCTTCATGAAGGTTCTCTATGACATTAGACCGCGTTTTCCTTTCTTATAAAGGCCTGTTTTTCAACCGACTTAAAAAAGTTGGAGGTTCTATGTTCCACTGCATGTATTTTATTTTATATAATTGTTCACCGATTTGTCTGTCAACTAATTGTGGACCGATTTTCAAAATTATTTTTTTATTCGATAGAGTATACTTCCGGGGTGGTCCCAATGTCAGCCACCAAGTCGGGATCTGAAATTGGGATTCCAGGGAAATCGGGGGCAGCCCTCAAATTTTATAGGTATGTATCTTATTTTTCATGTATTTTCTAAAGCTTTTCAAGTATTTGCGTCTGGTAGTCATCATCTGATGTTGATGAGCTGATGATGGAAGGTACAACTCCTAAACGGTAACAAGTTGGAGGATAATTATTTTAATATTATACGCAGATACGAAGTTACGTAGAGTTATATTCTTTCAGGTTATTCAGGTGTGCTGATGATGGAAGGTTTGAAACCTTAACTTTCATGCTGCTAAGATGATGGAAGCCACAGGACTCTGTATCGGTTAATGAAACATGCATTATGATTTGATGATTCCTATTGGCGAGTAAATGTCAAAAATTTAGTTTATACTGGTAACATTAAATAAACCAAGTAGCGCCATCTGCTGTATGTATAAGAATAGAAAATTATTATCTATGAATAAAAAACATACTTCGTCATCTTGTATCAACCAAAACAGTTGTTTTATTATTAAAGCTATAAAAATAAAGGTTAAAAATAACAAAAACAGACTTCAAAAAGAAGTTTACTCTAAAGTATGAAATAATATTTAAATACACGAAATTACCCAACAATATCGAAATCAAAGGTAAGGTACGAATTAAATTGGGGGCCCACAATTTGTTTTGAGGTTGGAACATACCAGAAACGCCATCGAATCTAAAACATTTGATAGGTAAGTAGTTGTGTGCTACATACATACATGTTTTAAGTAAATTTATTTTTAAAATCGGTTTTTAGTTATTTTTTAACTTTTATCCTGTAAAATTCTCTTATGAAGTCTATTTTTTGTTTACCCAGAACGTATATTATACTTCTGACTAATGTAGGGTTTGATTGAATAGAATAGAATAGAATAGAATAAATGTTTATTATGTTTATTTTTTTGTTTATGTTTGTTTTTTTTTTGTTTTTTTGTTTTTTTTTTTTGATTGAACACTATTTACTTTCTGTTACCACGAAGAAAGCGCCATTTTTGGCAGAATTTTAGACATTTGACGTGAAACGTCTATAAAATCACATGTACGGGGTACCAAGCTCAGAAAACTGAAATGCAACGGATATAACGAAAGAGACTAAGATTTGTTTCCGATAAAACCGGCAATGGATTTTTTTTATTAAAAATTTGAGTGCGTTTGACTATATCTCACCTGATGGTAAGTGACGATGTAGTCGAGGATGGTACACGAAAACTCAAATAATGCCTTTTCACTCTTGCCTTGAAGATCCCCAAATTGTAGGAGTCGGGAAACACAGACGCAGGCAAGGAGTTCCACTCCATCGCTGTCCGCATAATAAATGAGGCAGCGTAACGCTTCGTGCGTATAGGCTGAATATCAACAACAAAGGAGTGGAACCTCCCCCTGCGTCTCAATAACAACCTCATTTCTTGAAACAAGCAAATCTCATTAGTTATCCACACACGGAGGAAAAATGAAATTTGCCTCACGTTAAACCAGCGGCAGTGTGCCCCAACACAGCCCCACCCTTTTTTTGTTAAAAAAAACATTAGGGACACATCTTTCCAATGACGGCGATACTTTTATAGAGCAAAGGCTAATCCCATGGATGTATAGTTAGTTGTTATAGCTACTAACCTTGTGGCTGATCCCTTAGAGCATCGTAGTGTAACATCGTGACCATCTCAGCCTTCAGCAATTCCTCAGCGCGTTGCAAGGGCGTCATGGGGCCGGCGGTGCCTCTGAGCACAGTGTTATTGACGCCTGCGGGCCGCGCCAAGCTTCGTTGGATCACTGTCGAGCGCAGGGCTAAAGCTGCTTTGCCTGTGAAATATAAAACACTTTGAAACTAAGAGATAGTTAGCAGATGTTTCGTTCAATATTATTGCTATTTCGTGGCTAGGGTACGTTTGATAACCAGCGCCGTGTCTCTGGCCGCAGCAAATGCTGAAACGGAACCCGCTGAGACGGAATTCATCACATTAGCTCATATACGTCTAACTGAGGGGCTCAAGCCTACCCTGAATTAGGGTGATCAGGCCTTAGTCGACCACGCGGGCCTAGTGAGGGTTGGTCGACTTCACACAAAACCTTCGAGTTTCTTCGCAGGCGTGTGCAGGTTTATTCACGATGTCTTCCTTCACCGTAAGAGCATGGCATAAACGTACATATGGAATTCTAAAACACATTGGTACGTGGCAGTATTCGAACCACAACGTCCCAGACAGGACGTACCGGCCCTAGTCGGGATTACAATGTTTGAATCTTAAATGTGGGGTTTAAGTCACACATACTGAAGCGTTGTTTCAGAACTTCCAGACAGGTCTTAGCATCAATAAAAAAATTGAGACCATAGACAATGGAAGACAGTGTATGTATATTTGCAGGTGTTTTCACTTGTCAATTTTCATCTGAGAACTTTTGGATATCGTGTTTCGGCAGTTACGAGGCACCATGCAAACGCACGCGACATCGTCAAATACTAATAACAGTTTCCACGCATAAAGATTAATGAAACATTTTGACCAGAAAAAATACACATACGCAAATCGAAACACATTCGAAATGACACATACACAAAATTAAACACTCGCCAGTGACATTGTGACATTTATGACACAAACGCGTAATGATAATAATAAACAAATCATAACGGAAAACTCGCGGAGAGCCGCTGGATGTGGGCAGCGCAGGACCGGTCGTTGTGGAAATAGTTGGGGGAGACCTTCGTTCATCAGTGGGGCGTCTTTCGGCTGCTAGGATGAATTTTGTTCCCATCGATTTCTATACGAGGTGTATGTACCTTTATGAATAGAAATAAGAAAACAGACAAAACTCATTTTTCTCTTTCTTTTACTGCAAAAACCTGACATCAGCATCGGCCTAGTCCTCCATCTCAATGGCGGATAACGTCACGTCGCTGACGTCATGGCCCTCCTGCTATCATGCGTCAAAATGGCGCGCACAAATTTAAAGGGTATCCAAGGACTGGTACGCCAATCTTAAGGTGATGATAAAGGAGGTAAAATGTAATAAGCTGTCATATCATACTCGTAGGTCATACAAAAGTTTTTGATTATATAAACACATATTTGCATTTTTTTAAATTTTGTATGAAAAACGCATTATTTGAATGTACTGTGATTTTCAAAAAAAATATATACATACTCGTACTTAGTTGGCGACTTGATTAATCTGTTGACAGTAATAATGTTTTTGTTGTTGCATTTAATTTGTATTTTTTATCTATTTACTTTGTCGGAAAGCTGACATAATGAGAGTTTTTTTGTTGCATGTTGTATTTTTTTTACTATTTACTTCGTCGGAAAGCTCACTAAATAAGCATTTTTTTCAAGTATTTATCACGCCAACTTTTTTTTAAATACATTAAAAAAATGCATTTTTCATACAAATATAGAAAAAAACAAATATCTCAAAGTATAAAAAAAGTGTGTCCGGTCCGACGCGCCACAGGAGTTTACTCAGAAACATTTTTTCGGCCGCCGGCTTCGCATTAGGCGGCAGGGCCATGTTTCCTTAGCCTTCGTTACTGAAAAAATGTAATAACACTAAAATAACGATAACACGTTACCGATCAGCACTCGATTTCACCCCTCATATATTTTTCATATCGGGCTCTATATCAATTCTAAAGGAGTCAACTCTTAAAATTTGTGTATGACCTATATTAGAGTCACCTTATTGCATTTCATGTCCTCTATCGCCCCCTTAAGTTTGGCGAACTCACTAATCCTCATCATACATAAATACAAAGGAACTGTCAAAAATTACGTTTCTGCTGCTGGAGGAACTTGGCGTCAGCATGAGCCTGGTCCTCCATCTCCATATTGGATGACATCACCCGCCCGCTATCGTGTGTCAAAACGGCGCGCTACAAAGGAACTGTCAATACTCACGTTTCTCCTCTTGCTCCTGTAAGAACCTGGCGTCAGCATCGGCCTGGTCCTCCACGTCCATGGCGGAAGTCGTCATATCGGAGACGTCATCGCCCTCGTGCTGGGGCACCACTATCTCGTAGTCATCGCGCGGCGTTGGGAGCGATTGCAGCGCGTTGCGCACTGACAGCTTTAACTAAGAGCAAAATAAGTGTAGAGATTGAATATATAGTGATACACAACTGCATACTAGTATGTATCCATAACGTGTTGTCAGCAGTTTGACGGGCGCTTGCATTGGCTCGCCCCGCACTCGGCAGTTACTCCAAGACCACGTACAATATAACCCGCGACCCCATCGGATTGTTCTTAGCATAATTTGTGGCTTTATAATAGAGACTCAATGACTGTTACTTTGAAGTTTCATTGAGAACACCATCCAGCCAGCCACATCTCCACAAATAAATGAAAGGCTATAAAAATGGATACATTCGACAAATGTCTTCGAAATATTGAAGATGAATATAGTTTCAAATTCAAAACTCTGTGTGACAGATTTGCCGACATATCATGACAAAATTTCCTTTATTCTCAGCTGTCCAATTGACCGAATTACTGGGAACTTAAACACCACTGTGCACAGAACTACTGGGAAGCAATTATACAAAAAACAAACATTTGGTCTTTGTCAATCATTTGCAGCCATAGCAGTGAATTTAATTGCCGTCGTCAGCATCGATACGAAAAGAAGAAGTTAAACGCTCTCCATAGCTTCGGAAACTCACACGAGTAAATTGACTGTTTTATGTATCCGAAAGCGTCTTGTCTGTCTGTTTGTTACTCTTTTAAGCTAAAACTACTGAACCAATTTCGATGAAATCTGGCATAGAGCTAAAAGCAAAGGGTAAAGCACAACATTGGATATTGTTTATAATGGAATGATAGAGCAATCTGGAAAAAACTTAAGAACACGTTTACTGCGCACCCTGAATTACAGTCATAAGAATGACATCCACGCGTGCAAAGCCGCGGTTAAGTTAGTTTTAAGTTTATCTTTAAATGTGAAGAACGATTCCGCAATTTTTACGTGTGAAGATAGTTTGTTGGTTAGTCACTTCAAAACTTGTAATACCTAATGAATTTGCGTGTGACTATAGTTTGTTGGTTAAAGTCACTTCAAAACTTGTACTACCTAATGAATTTGCGTGTGACTATAGTTTGTTGGTTAAAGTCACTTCAAAACTTGTACTACCTAATGAATTTGCGTGTGACTATAGTTTGTTGGTTAAAGTCACTTCAAAACTTGTACTACCTAATGAATTTGCGTGTGACTATAGTTTGTTGGTTCAAGTCACTTCAAAACTTGTACTACCGAATGAATTTGCGTGTGACTATAGTTTGTTGGTTAAAGTCACTTCAAAACTTGTACTACCTAATGAATTTGCGTGTGACTATAGTTTGTTGGTTAAAGTCACTTCAAAACTTGTACTACCTAATGAATTTGCGTGTGACTATAGTTTGTTGGTTAAAGTCACTTCAAAACTTGTACTACCTAATGAATTTGCGTGTGACTATAGTTTGTTGGTTCAAGTCACTTCAAAACTTGTACTACCGAATGAATTTGCGTGTGACTATAGTTTGTTGGTTAAAGTCACTTCAAAACTTGTACTACCTAATGAATTTGCGTGTGACTATAGTTTGTTGGTTAAAGTCACTTCAAAACTTGTACTACCTAATGAATTTGCGTGTGACTATAGTTTGTTGGTTAAAGTCACTTCAAAACTTGTACTACCTAATGAATTTGCGTGTGACTATAGTTTGTTGGTTAAAGTCACTTCAAAACTTGTACTACCTAATGAATTTGCGTGTGACTATAGTTTGTTGGTTAAAGTCACTTCAAAACTTGTACTACCTAATGAATTTGCGTGTGACTATAGTTTGTTGGTTAAAGTCACTTCAAAACTTGTACTACCTAATGAATTTGCGTGTGACTATAGTTTGTTGTTTAAAGTCACTTCAAAACATGTAATACCTAATGAATTTGCGTGTGACGATAGTTTGTTGGTTAGTCACTTCAAACATGTAATACCTAATGAATTGGGATGAACGTACCTGTTTCTGTAACTGATTTGCCACCTGTGGTGTGTCTCCGGCGCTGATTCTGTCTTCAGGGTTGATGTTCAACTTGTCGCGTAGTCCAGGAGTCTGAAACACAATTTTATTATTCTAGGCGACCGTCCCC
This sequence comes from Coleophora flavipennella, assembly GCA_947284805.1. Lineage (NCBI taxonomy): Eukaryota > Metazoa > Arthropoda > Insecta > Lepidoptera > Coleophoridae > Coleophora > Coleophora flavipennella. The sequence continues at coordinate 3,935,498 of OX369256.1, forward strand.
AAAGGGTACCATCATCAACATATCAGCTATTATACGTCCCCACCGAGGGGCTCGAGCCTACCCTGAATTAGGGCGATCGGGCCTTAGTCGACCAAGCGGGCCCAGTGCTGATTGGTCGACTTCACAAACAACCTTCGAGTTTCTGCGCAGGCATGTGCAGGTTTCCTCACGATGTTTTTCTTCACCGTAATAGCGTCGGATAAACGTACAGATGAAATCGAAATTCAAAAACACATTGGTACGTGGCAGGATTCGAACCACGACTTCCCGGACAGGAGGTAGCGGCCCTTGCCATTACGCCACCGACGCTCTCAAAGACCAATGAAACCCTATTACTGAAATTATGCCATCTGTCCTGCCTTTGAATTCTGTATCGCTAAACTGTAATAAGTAGCCGATTGAATTTTTCACAAAATATGTGTGATTAATTGATTATGGCCGATTTCCTAAAAGGATAAAATTAAGGTCTGTGAAAGAAACGTGTTTTTCGAGGTTTTTTTTCTTTTTTTTGCTCTATCGTAAAAACAGCATATTACACATGCGTCAAACTTGGTGTGTTTATAGTGCGAACACTGTATTAAAACAAAAAACCTGCCAAGTGTGAGTCGGACTTGCATTAATGAGAGGAAGAAATAAATTACTGTCCGTCTCGTCTATTACATTGAAATGAATTTCCAATTTAGGGTTCTGTACCCAAATGTAACACAAAGGCGGGAAATGGCGGCGTTATCCTTACTAATATTATGGTGTCCATATGTGATTTTGTTTGTTACCTTTTCACGCTTTAACACCTTGACCAATCTTGATGAAATTTGGCATGCAGGTAGCCTGTGTTACTGGGAAGGAAGATGGCATAGCCCGATGCAGTTCCTGAGGGAACTGAAAAAGTAGTCTTTTTTGGTCAATTTCTTTTACACTGCAACGGAACAATGGATTGTTGTGATTTTTTGCACACAGGTGGTTAAGAGAGTGGGACTCACCCTCAAAGACAGTTCTAAAAACGATGTCCACGCGGTCGAAGCCGCGGGCAAAAGCTAATATTTAATAAAGAAAAGATCCAATTTATCCGATTTGCTGACGATATAGCAGCTATCGCTGAAAATTCGTCAGGACTATGAGACCTTTTGACGAATATGGACACCATTTTTAAAGAAGTCGGACTAAATATCAACACCGCAAAAAAAACAAAATTCTTGTATAAAAGACCATCGAAAGTAACTCCAGTTCAATTGAATAACAAAATCTTGGAACAAGTCACCACTTTCAAATATCTCGGCAGTATGATGGATGACCAATGTCTCCAGGTGCAACCGAGAATAACTATTGCAAAACGTACTTCTAACCACAAAAAACCTGTCTTCAAAGCCATTATATCATGCAGTATTCGCAACTAATAAAAACCGGTAAAGTGCGAGTCAGAACCGCGCACAAAGGGTTCCGTACCATCATACTAGATGGCGTTAGTTTCTTCACGTTTAAAAAAACACGTTTTTTTGTATGGAGACTTTCACTTATTCTAATTTTTAGTATTTATTGTTATAGAGGCAACATTTTAACTGTCTAGCCTATCACGGTTCATGAAATACAGCCTGGTGACAGACGGACAGACAGACAAACAGACGGAAAGCGGAGTCTTAGTAATAGGATCCCGTTTTTACCCTTTGGATACGAAACCCTAAAAACTTGCATATTGAGCATTGCACTTTATGGTAGCGAGACATGGACACTTACACAGAAGGAAAGACAAAGAGGCATTTGAAACTTGATGCTGGAGACGAATGAAAAACATTAGCTGGATAGATAAAAAGAGCAACGAGGAAGTGTTAAGTATGGTTGGGGAAAAGCGATGCCTGCTCAAAACCATAGAAAGCCGGAGAGGAATAATGATGGGACATTTGGAACGACACAACACTTCAAGACACCACTAGAAGGCAAGAGAGAGGTCGCGGAAGACCTAGACGTGCCTATATGGACCAAATAATGGAGCGGGCTGGTGTCCTGTCGTACCAGGAGTTCAAGGAACTGGCACAGAACCGTGCAAAGTAACGATTGCTCTACATACAAGAGATGAGTTTTAAAATCTAAGAAGACCCAAAGGTTTTGTGGCACGGTACGCTTTGTGCGCAAGTACGATTCGCACGGCGCCGATTTTTACTAACAAAATTAGGTAGATCGTTAAACCTACTTATGGGCCGCCAGGAGGCTCGAGTTTCCATACAAACGTAGTTCTGCTTTAATACAAAAACTACATGCCAGATTGAATCCAAACTTTGCAAATATATTGAGGAGACACATATCGATGTTTGTAATTAGTTTTCGAAGTTCACATATATAAAAAAGAGCAGTTTCAAACTTTCAGTACAAAACTAAATTAAGCCTTAGTTTAGTTACGTTAAAATTTACTACGATGAAAACTAATTACAAACATCGATATGTGTCTACTCAATATATTTACAAAGTTTGGATTCAATCTGGCATGTTGTTTTTGTATTGAAGCACAACTACGTTTGTATGGAAACTCGAGCCTCCTGGAGACTCTTATGTACGCCGGTACTTTACTAGTTTTCAGTATTTTACTCTTGGGAATATTCCCAGTAATTTACTTTGTGGCTTTTTCCAGTACCTTACTTTCTGTCTTACGGCGAGGCATTCATTGCAACAGTTGTCTTTGTTTTTTCTTTACGTGTAAAGAGTAAAGAAAATAACCACACTTTTGCACATTTATAATGTTTTTTCGTTACAATTAAAAACTACAATTATTTTTTAAAAATCCAACTGGCATATTGAAGTGTGTGTTTAGACTAATCGACTAAGAAAATTTAGAGGTACTTAATCGGTCTGGTTTGCCTGTAGAATGCAAATCTCTGTTTTAAAAGAGGTTTCTTTATATATTTTTTATATTATAAAAGTTAACGAATCGTGTTTCTGCAACTGACAAAATAAATTCATTGGAATGAGGAATCAGGTTATAAAATATCACTTTCATGTCATAAATTGGACAACTTACTCACCTCAAGTAAATTACTATTTATTTATTTGTTTATTTTGGGTAACTACGACCCACGTTCGAATGAATTGCTAAGAAAGTTCATCAATAGTCTTAGCAGTAATTGTTGTGGTATTACAATTATTATTTTTCATGACATTTTTGGGAAGAATGTTATTTTAATAAGTATAAAAGCGAAAACCCACAAAGTACCTATAATACTTAAATGTTAACAAGTGAACTCATTCCTTATTAGAATTGCACGACCTCATTCCCCCAGCTAGGTTCCACCCCTATGTTGTGGACATTCAACCTATACGCACGAAGCGCTACGCTTCCTCATTTATTATGCGGACAGCAACGGAGTGGAACTCCTTGCCTGCGTCTGTGTTTCCCGACTCCTACAATAGGGGATCGAACTGCTAGTCATTTGAGTTACTTTTTATGATCTGTCAAAAACGAAATTTTGTTCTAAAAATGTTTGACATACCCACAAGTGACGCCATAGATTTCAAGCGTCATTGACGAACTTATTTTGTGAATTTGATTAATTAAAAATTGAAGACGTGGTGGAAAAACAAAACAAGTAAGGTTTTTTGAAACTTCAAGAGGAGACCAATTAAGGAAATCATATTTCAGATTTTATTTTTGATGCAGTCCGACCCCCTATTCAGGTACTTATAATAAAAACCTTTCGTATTTAATAGTGGTATTAAATTGAGGATTAATGCGTAAGTTTAGCTACATGTGCAAATATAAATTATCTCATTGCTTACCGCTAACACACTTTGACTTCCGGCTTGGCTTGGCGTGTTGAAGCTGCCGGGAGTGGACACCTCGCTCCGTGACGATCTGCAAACAGCAAACTACACATTATTAAAGTACTAGCATTATTAAAATCCATGGTTGCAATCTTAGATCACTTAATATATAAAAGAACTAGATACCCGGTTTCATATAAAACAAACATCAATAATAATTTTCGAAAAACCTAAAACTTTCAGGTACAAGCTTTTATTTGAAAATATTTTTAATTATTTCGTACTAGCTTTTGCCCGCGGCTTCGCCCGCGTGGACATAGTTTTTACGACTAAAAAATACATGCATAGCTATTCTTCATTTTCATGGTTTAAAATTTTTGTAAAGTATGTACTCAAGCGGTCGTAGCTCAGAGTGATTTGCGTGGTTGTGTTGATCAGGCAGGTTAACCGGCTTGAAGCACGGTCATCTAGATGGGTTTGACTGTTAGTGGCATTTTTCTCTCGACCGTTTCCGTGCTTCGCCAGACACGTTAAGACGTTGGTGCTGGTTGCTATCACTAAATGTGTCAGATTCCTTACTGGCGGCTTGAAAAACTTCTGACAGTGAGGTTCGCCACTAGCCCTACAAACTCCACCAACCTTGGCCCCCGTGTGTGAAGTATGGCCTTACCTTCCTGTGCCCCAGCAGTGGAGACGTTATAGGTTGTTAAAGTAACGTAAGTATTTTTTAAATGATGGCTAGTGAGCTGGGGTAGCCCCTTAAAATGCCTTGCGAAGCACGGCAGGGGTCGAGATAAGTGGCATCTATAAAATCTATAATATAGCCATCTATAAAATGGCCGTGCTGATAGTCGGTTGCGTACCTGCGTAAAGTCGATTCGCTCAGACAGTGCCACTTGTTTAAACAAAATGTAAGAATTTAATGTACTGTAATGGGCAATTTACAAATTACAGACACCGAATAAGATTCAAGATTCAAGGTACATATTTATTCAAAATAAGTGCAAATTACACTCTTTCTGATAGTCATAAAATAATAATAACATAATTTCATTTGTGAAAAATAAAGAAATAAACCATCATTAGTTAATAATGTCAAAATTAAATTCTAGAAATAAACCAGATTATGTCATTAGAACATGAAAACAATATGACACGAAAAGTTATACATAAAATTATTGAATGTCATCGATACCCTTGACAAGAGTAGGCCAGTTCACATGGACAGCACCCGGTCACGAGTATAACGCGAGAGTCAGCCATCGCTCCCATCAACTTACACATATTACAGAGAAAGGAACGACCCGGCTTCCGAAAGTATACACATACGTCAACGTTTTTTGATGTCAAGGCGGCGTTTTTGACACGCGTCGGCACGCGCTGTGTCGGTATTTACAAAGGGTGAGCGGTGAGCGCGGGGCAGGCGCCACAGAGAACACAGTAAATTACTATGGCGTGCGCGGTAAAACGATTTCCGCCATACACTACCTGTGTGCACTCAAACGTAACTCACACATATTCAAAAAACATCTCAGGGTGGTTAGAAGACTGTCAACCCCTATAGTAACTTGCATAACTCAATCTATTAGAGATAACTTTTGGAACATCATAATTTTAGTAAATTTTGGATTCTTACATCTTCTAATGACATTTTAAACTCGGTCATGATAGAAAAAGCGACTAACCACTTTGTGTTTAAATAAAATTTTAAGCAAAAAGGATATTATTACTAGCGCCTTTAATTTTAAACAAATGATAACTGTCTAAAACATGTTTTATTTAAATTTTAAGCAAAAACTAGATGATTTCTAGCGCTATTAATTTAAAACAAACGTTAAAAGTGTCTTACCACTTTGTGTTTAAATTAAATTTTAAGCAAACATACATTATTTATAGCGACTTTAATCTCAAGCAAAAATAGATTATTACTAGCGCTATCTAGTTTAATAAACCTGAAACTATCTGGCGCCATCTAGTGTTAAGACAAGAGCCTGGGCGAGCGAGCGTTGCGTTGCTCGAAGTCTCCTAGGCCTTCAAACTAAAAATATTATTTTTTGTATGAAAACGGATTTTCTCAGGAATGACACCAATCTAGATTGACTTAGGATGTAAAACATTACCTAAATATAAAATTTCATCCAAATCGATATAGCCGTTAAAGTAATAAGATATTTGGAACTACGGTCCCTGGTATAAAGCATAGGACTCCTAAGTATTATTATATCTTCGATGATGGTTACCTGAATGGAGTAGCCAGCACTGTGTTGGGAGTGGCCACAGCCTGCGACTGCGGCAACGACCCCGAGAAATCACTTTGGTGCAGCGGCGTGTTTAGCCCTCCTTTCAGCGGCGTGTCCACGTGCGTTAGCGCCATCACATTCTGAGCCTCCATTAGGATTCTGCAGACGAGACCTTTGATTATTAAAGGAAAAAGCAAATAAGTATATTATATGTGTAGCAAACTACGGGGTCAAAGAACGGCGCCCAGCTGTTCGTGCAATAAGGTTGACGACAGCATCAGAATTAAATTTTGATCACTAAATTGCCCTCCTACTTAAACTTCGGAAAACCTTACTCGTTTTGTTTTCCATCAAGTCTTTGATTTTTAATTCAACAAAATCACAAAACGAGTACATAAGTGACGCTGAAAAACTATGACGTCACGCCTAGGTATTTCAAACATTTTTAGAACAAAATGTCGTTTTAGACAGATGATGACTAGCATTCGTCATCCCTATTGCGGTATAGATTGTAAATCCCTTTGTTGTGCGTGGGGAAATTGTGAGCCTTTGCCAGCTCTCAAGGTCTTGACTACGTAGAACTTCCACTACCCCACTGTGGAACTAAGCAAAGTCAAAGATCGTCAGGTACTAATTGTGAGGCAGGTCTTTGGCCTCCAGACAATGAATTGATTTACACCAAGTAGAAACAGTGTCAGCTATTGGTGTCGATTCGATTTAACTTATTTGACAGGACTAAACTAAATTAACGCATTCTGTCTTTTTCTTTCTGCATCGAAAAGACAAGGACAGAATGCTTAAATTTAGTTAAGTCCTATCAAATAAGTTCAATTGTGTTACACGGAATCGACACCACGACACTCATTAAAAAGTGTCCAGTAAATAACGACAAAGCGTTTTGTCAATCATTTTACTCGAGTGGTCTGTGGGTGAGACATTCGCGCCGAGCCTACAACGTCCTACGAGTCCAATATAATAATGCCTTCAGGGTGCTGTTGGCACTGCCGTGGCGCTGCAGCACATCAGGAAAGTTCGCGGAAGCACATAACGATAGGTCCATACTATTATGCGCAAGAAAGCAGCATCCTTGCTGCGACGCCTACGTAGCGGTTACAACAGTATCCTGGCGACTATCGCTGCTAGGTTTGACTGCCCTATTCAAAAACATTGGGTGGGGTTAGTCACTGGAAAAACATAATTAGGTACTCCAAATAAAATCTAAAGCTCTACTAACAATAAAATAGGAACTAACGTAGATAATATGTCAGCATTTTTACTAACACTATACCGAAGATATCCCGGAAGTCAGCCTATACTTGCTCTCAAACAGCTCAAAATCAACAAGGCACCGGGTGATGATAGAATTAGGACTGAACTTCTGAAAGCAGGTGGATCACAGGTACTAGTAGCTCTTCAGAAGTTATTTAATTCCGTTATACTCGTGGGACAAACGCCTTAGACATGGCACAGAAGTGTGGTCACGCTTTTCTTCAAAAAGGGTGACAACACCCTGCTGAAGAACTACAGACCCATCTCACTTCTGAGCCATGTCTACAAGCTGTTTTCGAGAGCACGCAGGTTTGACGACTTCCAGCCTCCCGAACAAGCCAGTTTCCGAAAAGGCTTTAGTACCATAGATCACATACATACGCTGCGACAAATTATCCAGAAGACTAAAGAGTACAATCAGCCACTATGCTTGGCGTTTGTAGACTATGAGAAAGCCTTTGATTCAGTCGAAACCTGGGCTGTGCTACAGTCTCTCCAGCGGCGCCAAATTGACCATCGATACATCAAGGTGTTACAGTGTCTGTATGAAAACGCCACCATGTCGGTTCGCCTTTAGGACCAGAACTCGAAACCTATCCAGTTGCAGCGAGGGGTAAGACAGGGAGACGTTATATCTCCGAAACTGTTCACCGCCGCCCTGGAAGATGTTTTTAAGCTTCTGGACTGGAGTGGACTCGGCATCATTATCAACGGCGAGTACATAACCCACCTCCGATTCGCTGACGATATCGTGGTCATGGCTGAGACTATGGAAGACCTAAGCACAATGCTCAATGGCCTCAGTAAAGTCTCTCAACAAGTGGGTCTTAAAATGAAGATGGACAAGACGAAAATAATGTTAAATGTCCGTGTCGCACCCATCCCTCTAAAGGTTGGAGACTCTACACTGGAAGTTGTTGACGAATATGTATACCTGGGACAAACAGTCCAGCTAGGTAGGTCCAACTTCAAGAAAGATATCAATCGACGAATCCATCTCGGCTGAGCAGCGTCCGGGAAGCTTCGCAATATCTGATGAATCACGGAACTGAGACATGGTCGCTTACTATGGGCCTCATAAGAAGGCTCAAGGTCACCCAAAGGGCAATGGAGCGTGCTATGCTCGGAGTTTCTCTGCGTGATCGAATCGAAAACGAGGAGATCCGCAGGAGAACCAAAGTAACCGACATAGCTCACAGAATCGCTAAACTGAAGTGTCAGTGGGCAGGGCACATAGCTCGTAGAACAGATGGCCTTTGGGGCAGTAAAGTTCTCGAGTGGCGACCCCGCACCGTAAAACGTAGCGTAGGCAGGTCTCCCACACGGTGGACCGACGACCTGGTGAAGATCGCGGGAAGCCGATGGATGCGGGCAGCGCAGGACCGGTCTTCGTGGAAATCTTTTGGGGAGGCCTTTGTCCAGCAGTGGACGTTTTTCGGATGATATGATGATGATGATTGTTACTATTACACTATGGATATATTTTTTTCCGAAATACAGCTCATTTATTTATTTATTTAATTCATACAAAGCAGTGAGGCGCGAACCGACCCGGGTCGCCGGTCGCGGCAGCCGGCTGCCGTCGCCAAGATTCGAATGTCACCTTTAAACTACAGAAATAAACGTTTTTAATTATTATTTTTAATTTAACCATATCCTCCACCAACTGAACTGTTACCTGTCCTGGTGTACTGCGGGCGTGCGCGCGGGCTGCGGCGCGGGGGTGGCGTAGTCGGCTAGCAGTGCGTCTGTAGCCCCACCGCCTGCACCCGCGCTTTCCCTAGCAGCTTCTGAAGCGCGGCCCAGCTTCACCACTTGTTGAAGCTCCTGTTGTGGTAATACGACGTTTTAATATACATCTAATACAAATAATAAATGAAATGAACTATCATTGTCATTCGTTTGTTGATTTCGTAGATTCGAGGGGAAGTCCCCGACCATAGACATTATTTTGTTTATTTAAATGATTTTAAGGCACTGGATACTAGTCTTTTCACACCACTTCGGAGGAGGGTTGGAAATTATCGCACTTTGACGTACGATAATACATATTGTATCGTACGTCGTATTGGTGTCGAAATTATCGTACATGTACGATAATTATTGTACGTCTGGCAACGCTGAGTGAAAGGTGCACACAATAGGTTGCGCGCGAAAAACGTAAAGCGATCACTAGATTTTAATCCTCATATTTTTTTCATACCGGTCGTCTTATATGAAAATCGATTCTTAAGGAGTAAACTCAAAAAATGATAATAGAGTACAACAAAACTCGTTTATCTGGACATCTATGATCCAAACAACTCCAAAATACGTCCGCACTCCGCAACCTACTTATGCCTCCGCCCCGCTCATTACAAGATGACAAACAAAGTATATGCCTTGTCCCGATCGAGTTAATACAAAATGTGAACAAATCAATCATAAACTTCAGTTTAAAGCGGTTCGATTAGCACACTAGAGTCGCCAATAGAAATAAATAATTTACTCATTCTTATGGACTTTAATCGAAATCATTGAATATTTTGCGCACATACAGGGGTACGTATCTATGCAATAGCCCGTACAATTCAACGCACGTAAAAAGAGCTCCAGTGGTCAAGTGGTGGGAATGTGTTTGCGCAGGCGGGAAACAAATGACAACTGGCGAACCAATCACGCGACAGCAAACAAGAGAGACGCGTGTTTCCCCCGTCGCGCCTC